>OZ009950.1:17896311-18496311 GCA_963932025.1 Erebia epiphron | reverse complement strand
TCGATGGAGAAACTGCTGGTAAGTCAAATCACAAAGATCCTTAAGGACTGCTTAGTGTCCTGAAGATAAATATCCTCGGCTCAGATGTGTCGTGCTTTGGTTACTTCACGAGTTGCGGCTGCACGACAACCCGTGTCTGAAGTTCTGAACATCGCTCTAGAAGACAGAAGTGTCCCCTTCTTCCCCGTTTTTATATTCGATGGAGAAACTGCTGGTAAGTAAGGCAAATCTTAAAGAGCAGGACTGCTTTAGTATCCAACTAAAATATATAGGTAAGCCGGCTGTGACGTGCTGTGCTTCCGCCACGGGCTGCGATGGTAAACTTGCCTAAATCGTACCCGTTAAGGAAAAATGGCTGTCGTAGTTATAATGCAAGCTTTCAAATAATAAAAACACTATAAATGAAAACTTTGTTTATTCTTCTAACATAATTTGTAACACAAAATAACAAAAATAATAAACTTCTTGAGAAAAAAATACAAAATAAAATAAATTCAAAAGTACGAATTAAGATTATATTGTCTTAATTCGTACTCATGTACTCCTTAATCGTACTTTATGAGATCTATTTGCAATTATCACAACAATAATCGTAAGTTGTAATATCGGCACCTGCGCAAAGCTCATGTACCCATTTGGAACATTCATTGCACTTTATCATGTTCTCCGGCCGATCTTCATTACACAACAAACATAGCCATGCTTCAGTCTCTTTTTCAGTGTGCTTTGGTTTTTTTCTTGAAATATTCTTATTTTCCTTATTCTTTCTTTTAGGTAAGTATTTCAGTCTTGACCTCTATTTTTATCTTTGGTAGTTTCTTCTTTTGAATTTCTATCTTTCTCTCTAATTCATTTTTGTATGGACTCTCCGTCAATACTCTTGCTGACGTAGTTGTAGTGATTTTAGATCTTCCAATTTTTCTTACTGGTGAAATTGATTCTATTGTTGACTTGACTGATGATGTGCTAGGCAATACAATATTAGATAATATTTTAACAGGCGGTTCAGCAGAACTATTCAACAAAACTGAGCCAGAAGTAAATTCAACGGGGGAGATTTGTTGAGGCACATCCGAAGCAGGATTTAATGCTAGAGTATTAATTTTTGACGTTGATGGAGTCACATTAAACGTTGATAAATTAAATTTCAAATTTACATTTATCCTTAATCGTACCGGTACCAATTAGAACAAATCGAAAAGTACGAATTAGGCAAACATCTCAAAAAAAAATTAAATTTCCCGCGTGAATGAATGACGCTAGCATAGACAACAAAACCGGCAAAAAATGTGAGGAATAAATGTGTATGTATACACTCTACTTTGAGCTAAAACTAATACTACTTAGTTATGAAACTAATAGCTTATGAAATGTCATAAAATATTGTTGAATATGCCAGTAAAAACTTACTTTTTGATATTTTTTAACGGAGCGGCCGTAAAGCGTCTTGCTTTTTTCTGTACAACATGGCGGACTGACGCTTACGTTTTAGGCCGCTTGGGACGCTGTGTGAGCCTCGGGGTGGGAGAAATACACCAGGTACGATTTAGGAACAGGTACGAATTAAGCAAGTTTACCCTACTCGTACCTACGACAATCTAAACACCGTTCTAGAGAATAGAAGCGTCCCCTTTTCACCACTGCGCCAGTGATCTATGGAGGTCGTAAATGTATTCAGAGATTACAAAAACTTCATTCATGATTCATCTTTTCTGCATGTCGTTTTCATTACGCCCAACCGCATAATAGTTTGCCTGTTGGGAGGCTTCGGCTGTGGCTAGTTAACACCCGTTAACTAGCCACGGTCGAGAAATTAAAGAGTTCCCGAGGAAATGAAAAAAAACTTGCTCCACGCGGACGAAGTCGCGCGCCGGCAAGGTTATAAATCTCATTGCTCGGTCACGTGTTGCCCTTTCAATTGAAATACACGTGCAGAAATTTTCAGACCGCGGTCACGTGGTAACTCGATCCCTTTATTCCAAGTTTCTTAACTGTCGAACAAAAAATCATTACTGCGACTCCAGGTATACCTAAGCAAGGACCTTTAAACCAAAAGGTTGGTTTAAAGGTCCTTTAGGCTTGGGTATAAGCATAGCCGTCTCTATCTCCCTACAGGGGATAGAGACGGCTATGGTATAAGCCCCGACGTGTGCCTACCTACTAATCTACGGAGCGGAGTGAAGGCGATTGTTTTTGATAACAACTTAATCGAGACTTTATGTACTTTACTTTTTTTTATCCACTACAAGTACGCCCTAGACTGCGATCTCACCTGATGGTAAGTGATGATGCAGTCTAAGATGGTAGCGGGCTATGACCTGTTTGGGGCATTGCAGTTACATTAAACCCATACATAGTTCTATAATCTATTTGGTTTCTACACGGCATCGTACCGTGAATCTCTTAGCGGTTCGTCTTTCTCGGTAGGTTGGTAACTAGCCACGACTTAAGCCTCCCACCAGACAAAAAAAACGAGTGTGCCTTAGAGTTAGACCACACGACTGAAGTAAAACTTCTTTAGCTCCATCTATATGTATGTAGGTATATATCTACTCATCACACACACACACACAGATATCGTACACAGATACAGATCTCATTCTCTTACTCTCATTTCTCATATAAGCAAATAATATGCTTATATGAGAAAGAGAGAAAGAAAACGTGTGCTCGCACCTCTTTCTCTTGCCCCTACATTAATATACGAAACGTAACTCTCTCTCTATCTTCACTAACTTATATCTCCCTCTCAACTTCCGTTCGCCTCGCCCGATCACACTTTTCGTAACGCTCTCGTCATCACGCATTCACTAGCTTACTCCCCAAGATAAGCGTGCGTTTATAAAATTACCAACGTTTTCTGTCGTAGGCACCCAAGTGGTGGGCTACAATCGCATGCGCTACCTACTGGAGGCTCTAAATGACCTGGACAGTCAGTTCAAGAAATACGGCGGCAGACTGCACATGATTAAAGGAAAGCCTGACGTAGTGTTCCGACGCCTCTGGGAAGAGTTTGGTAAGTTAAGGATCAATATTTGAAAAAAAAACACTCTGTGTGATGATTTTGGCTGATCTTGAAACGTTGATAAGCTCGCTTGCTAATTTTTGGCGTTTTGACAGGGTTCCAAAAAGGAGAAGCTTCTCGATTTGGAATGTATTTTTTGGTATCCTAGTTATTGTATGTACTGGGGTGTCGCAAGCACGTGTCGCACACGTGCTTGTGTGCGACACGTGCTCATATACAGTGTCATGTGTCAGTGGGATCCTGACGTCATCATACGCCCCAATGGGGACCCTTACCTACCGGATGTCTTAATCAATTATTAACTTCTTTCATCAGGGATCCGTAAGTTATGCTTCGAGAAGGACTGCGAGCCGATATGGCGCGCTAGGGACGAGCGCGTCAAGAGCCTGTGTCGCGAGATAGGGGTGGGGTGTCGCGAGCACGTGTCACATACTCTGTGGGACCCTGACGTCATCATACGCGCCAATGGGGGCATCCCACCCCTCACCTATCAGATGTTTTTGGTAAGTCTTGGTCCTAGCAATACGTAAACCTACATTTTTCTGGCCGTTAATAATAGTGTAAACTTATTCGTGCTATAATATTACGATTATAGAATGCCTGGAAGGGGGCAGAATTTTTGACTCAAGAGACCGAAAGTCATCATGACTCATTCTAAAAGACTCCTGTTATAAGGCGAGCCAAGCGCACAGAGGTCCCGAAAGGCCTCACATTTTGACTTTATTTTTTCTCTTGTTTTTTCGTAAACTACTGGTCCGACAGAAATAAATAGGGCTCTTTTTGTTTGATTGTCTCCTTGTTTATGCTTCTATATTTATTATCTTTCCCAGCATACCGTGGCGATTATTGGAAATCCACCACGGCCGGTGGATGACGTGGACTTAAGAGGAGTCAACTTTGTGACCCTTCCCGACATCTTCTACAAGGAATTCACTATATTCGATAAGGTAGGTAATAAAATGGTACTTTATAGGTATGACTCGATATTTCGGCTATTTCACCAATACATATTGATTCAAATTGGTCCATTTAAATAGCTTTGAAAATTGCCCTTGTTTTGTAATAATGTAATTAGTTAAATGTAAACAAATGGTTCCTAGTTTTCTGTAAAAAAGATATGGTTGAAGATAACAATCTAAGCCTTTGGTTGAACTTGCAGCAAGATCTGAGATACATAGGAAAGGCGGACTCAATGACCCCTCTGTATCGCCGATAAAGAAATTAAATAAATAAATAAAAGTATATAATGGAAACCTATCAAAAGTAACTTCCCTTCCGTACCTGAGGATTAAAAATACAATTAAAACTACATTATCTTTACATAAACCGAAAATTAATAAATTAGTACATAAAAAAGCATTGTCAAAAACACTAATTATTTTTTAGCAAACAGACAATAATTAAAAGATAATATTAACAATACACTGATTTATTTAATTTTTAACTGACTTCCAAAAAAGGAGGACTTCAACATTAGTGTGTAGAAATCAAAATTATTTTTCACTTTACAGTGGCTTTGGAAGTCGGTTTTTTGGAAAGAATTTTTATAATTTAATTATTTAGAGTAGATAAAAGCTAACTTATATGAGTTTTGTTGGCAGGCTCCGAAACCTGAGGACTTAGGAGTATTTCTGGAAAACGAGGACATCCGGATGATACGATGGGTGGGAGGAGAGACTGCGGCCTTGGTACAGATGCAGGACCGCCTCGCTGTGGAGTATGAGACGTTTTGCAGGTAAACCATATGTCCCCACTAGCTTTTTTTGATATGTATAGCGAGCAAACGAGCAGGCGGGTCACCTGATGGTAAGTGATTACCGCCGCCCATGAACATTTGCAGCACCAGAGGAACAGCCAATGCGTTGCTGCCTGCTGGCTTTTGAGATATTTGTTTATCCGCCCTTTGAAGATGCTGATGTCCGCGACTTCGTCCGCGTGATTGAGGTTTTTTGAATCCCGTGGGAACTTTTTAATTTTCCGGGATAAAAAGTAGTAGATGTGTTATTTCAGTCTTTAATCTATCTCTCTTATATTTCATTCTGATCCGTCCATCCATCCAAACTTTCGCATTCATAATATAAGTAATAGTAATAATTAATATTAGTAATAGATAAAGGTACCTACCAACAATTCTTGGTATAAAAATTTTTGGGGACTAGACGATGTTCGTCCGCGTGGATTAAATTTTTTAATTCCCAGGAGAATTTTCCGGGATAAAAAGAGGCCTATGTCACTCCCTGGTGTCACTCTTTATGACATACCTCTTTACTAAATTTCATCAAAATCTGTTGTTGTTATATTAAAACGTAGCAGACAGACAGACAGATAGACAGACCCATACAATACAAAACTTTTTTACTCAAGTAGACTTTGACAAGTGCTTTTGAATAGTCGAATGAATCTACCACTGGTTCGGAATGTCGTTCCTACCGAAAGGAACCAGCAAGAAACTCGGACAGACACACTTTCGTATTTATGTTAGTAAGAATTGCTGACTTAGCGTTTCTAAAGCGCAGGTAAACCGAGGACAGTATTTTGAACAAAAATTTATGGGTCACCTGCGCTGAGGCGATGCCCTTTTTGGAATTACTTTTGTGTCACAGTGTAGTTCCTAAGTTGTGTCCTAGTAATTTTGTGTTTGTATTGTACTGTAACTGTGTCCATGATAATTCCAAATAAAGATTTATTTATTCTATAACAAATTATTTTCCAGGGGTTCGTATCTACCAACGCATGAAAGCCCGGATCTTCTCAGTCGGCCCATATCTTTGAGTCCTGCGCTGCGTTTCGGCTGCTTGTCTGTGCGCCGGTAAGATTTTAATCCATTTCGAAGTACCATAATAGGGATGATGCCTATATCAAAAATAAATTATTTCTAACTGATTATTAAATAGACGGTCTTCCAAAAGACCTAAAATTCACATCCTCGGTTAGTTTTAAGTTTGATAATCATTTTAAAATATAGATTTATAAAAAAATGCGTTGAAATTTGATGACGTCACAACTGTGATTTTCATACAACTTCCATACTACATAGAAGTGCGTTTTTAAGTTTGATAAAGAGTTACTGATTTGATGTCATCGTTGTCATCGTCTCTATTGACCGAGCGAAGCGAAGGTTTTGACGACCTCCGTGGCGCAGTGATGAGCGCTGTTGTCCCGGGCTCGATCCCCGGCAATTTATAATTTCTGAATTTTCCCTGGTCTGGCCTGGTGGGTGGCTTCGGCTTTGGCTAGTTACCACCGTACCGGTAAAGAAGTACCGCCAAGCGATTTAGCGTTCCGGTACGATGCCGTGTAGAAACCGGTTAGGGGTATGGGTTTAATATAACTGCCATGCCCCTAACAGTTTAGCCCGCTACCATCTTAGACTGCATCATCACTTACCATCTGGTGAGATTCCAGTCAAGGGCTAACTTGTTGTTGCGTAAAATAAGGTCTCTGAGTATACTTGGGGGAATCGGCACTTCTCCAACTTTCCTTACAGTCCTACTCCTATAACTTCTGCATTAATGAATATAATTACTTCAAACTCACAAATGATACTAAGTTCAGGTCTGGATATGATATTCAGCTTTTTTTTGCATATCAGGGATAACTATGTGATTTGTTCTTATTAACTACTAGATGATGCCCGCGACTTCGTCCGCGTGGATTGATGTTTTTCGATTCCCACGGGAACTCTTCAATTTTCCGGGATAAAAAGTAGCCTATGTCCTTCCCCGGGATGTAACCTATCTCTGTACCATATTTCATCAAAATCGGTTGAGTAGTTGGGCCGTGAAAGCGTAGCAGACAGACAGACACACTTTCGCATTTATAATATTAGTATGCATAATTACCGATGATTTGGAGTGCTGTGCTGTGTTTAAGTATTGTTTAATTTCAATAAGAATAAAAGTAGATAACATTATGCTGTAAGTTGCTAAAATTTGCACGCCTCATTTGGTAGTACACTGTTTCCAAAAATATTGTAAGAGCCCTGCACGTGTATTTTTACAATAAATAGGTAATTATCTTATCTTGTTAGATTTTTCTTTTCAGGTTCTACTGGTCTCTTCAAGATTTGTTCCAACAGGTGCATCAAGGTCGTCTGGTCTCCGCCTCTAGCCAGTTAATTGCCGGTAAGTTTGGGTTACTCTTAGTGTTATCTTCTAAAAACGTCTTTTTACAGATGTAATCGTAATAATGTGACGAATTTCTAGGACCTGAGGGATTCATGTACATTTACTATACTGTTGTATATAAATGATTTATTTTAATACACACATTAATATAGGTCTAGTCATTTAAACTCTTGGGTATGTTTATAAAACAATAAAAAAATTTTGAGCAAAGATAAATATCAATTTGTCAAATCGATTAAAACTTTTTCATAAAGACAGTCGATTGTTATCAAAAATCGAATCAGTAACACATTAGAACATCATTGAATCGAGGTGCCAAAAGTAAAATAAATGATTGGACAGAGAATAATACTTGGTGAATTTGTAGAATTTTCTCAATGAGTTCATACTTTAATTTTGTTGTTAACCATTTTCTGAGGCATGCGGCGCGAAATTTCAGTTGTTGCGTTGTGAATTAAATTGTACGGTGACTAGGATTTCACCATCAATGCCTTTTTAGGGAACACCTAAGACAGACAGGTTACAATTTTCGCTTACAATCATACTAATATTATAAATGCGAAAGTGTGTTTGTTTGTTGATTTATTGGTTTGTCCTTCAATCACGCCGCAACGGAGCAACGGATAGACGTGATTTTTGGCATGGGTATAGTTGAGGACCTGGAGAGTGACATAGGCTACTTTTTCCTATGTCACTCTCCAGGTCCCAGAAAATTAAGGAGTTCCCGGTCGCGGGCATCAGCCAGTAACTTTAAATAAATTGTTAGAGCAAACGGACATATAAGTATGTCCGGGGTCACAGCTGATAAATAACCAGCGCCTTGATTTGTATGCATTTAGGGGCTTTTGTATGCATTTGACGCAGGGCAAAACGCTCAGCTGTAGGTACAGGATGTACCTACAGCAGCTCAAGGTCGTGTCACAGACAAAAATGTTACATTTGTATCTAGTTTTCTCTGTGACACCACTGGTGAATAAACTGTTTTTCTTTTTCTTTTTTTTCTTTCTTAAAAATGTGTTGTATTGTTCAGGTCAGCTGATATGGCGCGAGTATTTCTATACGATGAGCGTGAATAATCCGCAGTACGCACAAATGGCTGGCAACCCTATATGCTTGGACATTCCGTGGAGGGAGCCAAAGGGCGACGAGTTGGAAAGGTATGGAAGACCGAGGATGGTCTGAAATTGGCTGGTTGGATTGGGCTGAAATTTGGCATAGGTACAGATAGCTATTATGAGTTATGACGTAGGCATCCGCTAAGAAGGGATTTTTGAAAATTCAAAGGGGGTTTATGAGGCTTTGAAATTTCTATGAAAATCGAACCTAACAAGAGCTTAGCAGCGGGCAAAAGCTAGTTTTACTATAGTTTCTACTTTCCATTAATAACATAATATAAAAAATTGACAGAAAACGAATATTTTTTTTTTTTTTTTTTAAAAAAACCAAATATAAACCTTAAAACTGAAGAATTAAAGTTTTATTACGAATGTGCTATATTTATGTTTAAGACCTTTTGTCTTTGTAACAACGCGAGGTTTCGGTCACGGTTACATAGCACTTACTAATATAAACCTTAAAACTAAGGCATTAAATTTTAATTACGAATGTACTATTTATACTTAAGACCTTTTGTCTTAAGAAGAACGCGTGAACGACACCGTTCCAAATTTTTACCCCCGTACCAAAAAGTGCTCAACGCGCCTAAAGAAGATTTCACTTCAAAAAAATATCCCTTCATGACCAGATGGAAGGAGGGTCGTACGGGGTTCCCGTTCATAGACGCGGCGATGCGCCAACTGCGTACAGAGGGTTGGCTCCACCACGCCGTGCGCAACACAGTCGCGTCTTTCCTCACCCGCGGCACGCTGTGGCTCTCCTGGGAACATGGAGTGCAACACTTCCTTAAGCATTTGCTTGACGCTGATTGGTGAGTGAAAAATTATACTGGAAGGCTGTATAAGAAAATGAAATGATTTATTTCACGTAGGGCAACTTGTTATGTTAAGTCGTAAGAATCTACCACCGGACTATATAGTATAGTCCCAAAAACTTATCTGACCCGGTGAAAGTGTCGCTGTTATCTTCTTCTTCTTCTTCTTATTGAGGTTTCAGTCCCTTATGTCCTGTATCACTGCGACCGTCTCCGATCTATTGTGATGTGACCTCCAGTTTAAATTTCCTCGCCAATACTTGTTTCTGCCAGGAACAGCAGCGTTTTCTTGACTGGAATACGGGAAGCATCCTCTGGGTTAATAATATGTTTGCCCAGATGGATGCTTCGTTTATGCATTAGAGCGGGACATTGGCAGATAATATGCAGCGCAGTCTCACAGGATTCCTGGCATAATCTGCAGATATCCGTGTCCCTGAGCTTAAGGTTAAACATGTGTCTGTTAAGACCGCAGTGACCTGTTAAAGCTCGTGCTAAAATGCATAGGTTTTTTCTGCTGAGCGCTAGCGCCTCGGAGGCGGCCTTCTTGTTGAAGGTTCTGACCAGCGCCTTTGAATGGTTTAGACCACGTAAGTTTCTCCAACGAGTGAGTGTTTCATAGAAGCAGTAGGTTAGCAGGGTGAGATGCACCAGGCTTTTAGGTATACCGCAGACCGGTTCTGGTCCGATCTGCATTACCTTAGCGCCCGTTTTAGCCAGGGTATCGGCGTTTTCATTGCCGGCTATACCCATATGCCCTGGAACCCAGCGAAGAACCACCTTGTTACTACGGGCCAGGGTGGTTAGTGTGTCCCTGCAGCAGTCAACCAGTCTTGAGGTAATTACCTCTGACGATAAGGCTGATAGAGATGAGATAAGGTCGCTGTTATCACATTTAGCGTTCTTAAATATTTTTTTCTTTATTTTATTGTTGCTTATAATAAAATAGTTGCTTAATTAAAATTAAATAAAAATAAAAACTAAAGAGTCATAAAAGTATTATTCGTTCAAATTTTGGGCCACCGGGCCAGATAAGTTGATGGGATCTATACGCAGGGCTAGTTTGATTGAATTATTCCGATCTGTTAGGAACAAAAAATAACAGATAGGAATAAAAAATCGATCTGTCCCCCTGTTTCCGACAAGGGGACAGATAGGAATAGCTGATTGGCTTGTGAGAAATTGATAAGTCAGATTAAAAGGAAGGCCGTTCGGGATTCCGAATTACAAACGCGCATTTACTGACTCAAATAATCGTTATACATATATACATTTTTGTATTGTTGGTTATGCGACATTCACAAAGTCGTAAAGACAGATTCAGAAGTGAGTTTGATTGTATGTTTATACATCCCTGAATCAACGCATCGACTTTATTTTATTCTCAGACCCGTTGTTTATTTTTACGCATTATTCTTAGGCCCGTGTTATTAAACCGACATCAGCTGAGATCAAGTGCTCAAGTTTCGGTTAATCTATGCCTTAACCGGGCCTTAGATTCCCAGCGCACAATGCTCGCCCCAAACCGAAAATGACGGATTCTCATATTTCTGTGTAAAAATCTATTTTTAATGTTGGATGCATTGGATGTGTGTTTCAAGCAAAGACTACTAAATTATATGGTTACGATCTCTATATACCTAATCAAAGGTTACGATTGCACTGTCATCTAGTCAAAGGTAGATCTACTACTAAGGTATTTAATTTAGTATGTACCATCAAGATCCAAGGGCGCTTCTTTGGACCAATCCATTGCTAAGTTTTCTCACTAGATGTCGCTGTTTGTCGTGTAAGTGTTTGCATGTTGCGCTATGAAGACTCGCTCGCTTGCAATGACCACCCCCGGGCTCTGTCGTTGAGGCATACTTACCTGGCGTAGGGGACACCGTGATCAAGAAGGCGGTTCCCCCAGAGCGAGGCCCTTCCATTGCACTGCGGCTGGGTTGACCTCTGCGATTATCCCTAATGTGGATAACTCGGACGCGTAATTTTTGGTAGTGGGGACTGCGTACGCGCCGTCCCCCCCATGATAATTATATACTTTAGAGTTCCCAGAAACTTTTTGATTTTGTATTAATATTAAATTAAAGCCTATATAAAAACGGGGGCTTTATGCCAAACATATACAAAAAAGACGACTGCGCAATATGGCGCTGCATTCAAAACATTAGAATTTACAAGCGTTAATTATGTCACAAAAATATCTGCCGGTTGCCCCTTTGAAGTAGGTTTCTGATAATATTTGTATCGCTTTAACGTGGTTCCTTAGATAAGGGAACTGTACGCAGTTACCGTAGTGCTAGAGGGGTCAGGGTGACGTCGAGCTTCTCATGTCAGCTGTGGGTGTGGGTACCGTCACCCCTACCGCACTGCTTCTTTACTTCAGTCGATTAAATAAATAGTTTCAGCTAAACAACGATCAGTCTATAAATACAACATTCATACATTGTTCTCCAGGGCAGTCTGCGCTGGCAACTGGATGTGGGTGTCGTCTAGCGCGTTCGAGGCGTTACTGGACTCGGGCGAGTGCGCGTGTCCGGTGCTCCTCGGCCGCCGCCTGGAGCCCTCGGGACACTACGTGCGCCGATACGTGCCCGAGCTGGCCAAGATGCCTGTCGAATACATGTGAGTTGAGCTACAGTCGATATAGCGCGAGTCGGTGGATGTGAACATTTAAGTGGGTGTGGGTGTGGCTGACGTTATCTGGGTGTTGGTGACGTCATATGGGGTGTGAGTGAAGTGGGTTTAGGCAAGATCGAAATGTTCGTATACAAATCTCAATATCGGTCGTTGTTCCCGGCGCAGCTACGAGCCGTGGCGCGCGCCGCTGTGCGTGCAGCAGCGGGCGGGGTGCGTGATCGGGCGGAACTACCCCGCGCCGCTCGTCGACCACCGCGCCGCCGCGCACCGCAACCGCAGCGCTATGCAGGTCGGTGCTGACTTGCGGAGCTTAACAGGCATTTTGAAGTGAAAACTTCTTTAGCCGGGTTGAGCACTTTTTAATAATAATAATAATAATAAATTCATTTATTTGCTTTAAACATGGGTTACATTAAAGATGGTTACAATTATACTTTAAAAAAAAAAATGCCAAACATGTTTTGCCATAATACAGGCGTGCAAATATTAATTCATACATGGTCCCTAGGACACCTACTACTAGTCACATATTTTTATTGCACTTGGATACCTCAATATTTATTACATATTATTAATTTATTATGAATTAATTTTCCTATAGATTATTGCTACGCTTAGGGCAATCACAGCTCTAAGATGCATGTCAATCACATTAATATAAATATAATAATAATAGCACTTCTTAATTAACTTTTCTTTGGTAGGGGGTAAAAATGTAGATTCGCGTGACCGTGACCGACATGCCCGCGTGGTTAAGAAGACAGAAGGTCTTAAATATAAATACTACATTCGAAATTAAACTTTAGCCTTAGTGTTTATATTTTAATAATTTTAATTAAAAAAAAACAAAAAAAAAATTGATAGGACATACCCGATAAGTCTTTACAGTGTCCCAATACGTCTTATAAGGCTACAATATTACATATAAATTACTAAAATTAGACATATTTAGCAAACAAAATCACTAAAAATACAAAACACACTATGTATTATTTAAATTTAAATTAAATTAACAAACAGTGTTAAAAATACAGAATGTAAATGAAATTAAAACTACCTATTCTCTAATAACAATTTTATCATTTTCGTGAGCTGGATTAGTCTGGATCTGGATTAGTTAGTTGGTTTTGAAGTGAAACTTCTTTAGAATGGTTGTGATTTGAAAATTCGATGAAACAAACATATGCTTAATAATACATATTTAGCATGCGAGAGAATGAGATAGAATACAAGTTCTCTCATTCTCTCGTAGGCTACTTTTCTGGAGTTTCACTTCTGTGGTGTGTGAATTGCACACACACTTTTCCTTTTATTCCACTACAAGTTAGCCCATGACTGCGATCTCACCTGATGGTAATTAACGATGCAGTCTAAGATGGTAGCGGCTAACCTGTTAGGGCCATGGCAGTTATATTAAACCCATACCCCTAATCGGGATGATTCCTAATCCATACTTAATATTATAAATGGAAAGTTTGGATGGATGGATGTATGTATGTTTGTTACTCATTGAGAACATTAGTATGGATGTTAGTACTTATATACTATATGGATATAGATTGTGTATTAATTTATATATTGAAATTGGCAGGAGCTGCGCCGCGTCCTTGAAAAGGCGCCGCCTCACTGCTGCCCATCGTCCGAGGACGAAATTCGGCAGTTCATGTGGCTCGGCGAAGAGACCCAAGCGGAGGTCCACACTGCCTCTTAACTTGATTATTGGGCTATTATGCGTAAGAGCGTTTTTTCATTAGGGGTCATCCATAAAGTACTTCACACTAATTTCGTGATTTTTTGACCCCTCCCCCGTCCTTGTCACAGTTGGTCACATTAGTCATTTTAACACTTAGATGTTAAGATTTTGAAATGCGACGGCCGACGTTACAAAACTTGTGGCGTCTCAACACCCTTCCCACCCCTTGTCACACAATGTTACATTTCGTCGTCGACCCCCTTAACGTGTGACGTACTTTATGGATGAGCCCTTATCCGACACGATAAAAAAATGTAATTGTGTGTTTTGTGTAGTATTTTTATATATTTATGTAAAACATGTTTAGGAATTGTAGAAATTTGTAGAAATTCCTTTAACAACAATAATTGAAAACAAGTATATCCCAAAAGATTTTTTATAAAGTAGGTAAATGTACCCGGGCATTATATAAATCTTGTTTGTTATAATTATACTATATATAGCTCAATTTGTAATATATATTTGTATACTTTAAGTATTACTAAAGCCGCCTATGTGTTTAGATTTTAAGTTTGTCTACCGAAAATTATTGGGCATTGCTTTGAAAAGGCGTCAAGCGATTACACGTATCATGAAATCAATTTTTATGTTCAGTTAATTTTTTTAAATTTTTATGTTAATATATATTAATAAAAATACATAAAATTAATTATTCGCCTTTAAGAATCTGAATGTGTTGATGTATTTTGTTATTTTAACATTATGTTATGTTTTAACACGGTTTACCTACTTTAAGTTGTTGTTTTGATTTGTTGGCTGTGCTTTTAATTGATGTCTTTATTTCAAATAGCTAGTAGGTTTTTGTATTCTTGTAAAAATAAAATTTGCAGTTAAGAAAATCTTTAGATTAGGTAAGTTATTATATTTAAATGTTTACGGAGAGTATTAGACGATTCATATTTGTTGGTTTTCCATCAATAAAGACCTGTTGATTCACCGTTAATAAGGGTGATGCCTGTGTGAAATAGTAGATTATTAACCAAGGGGATAAAGCAGTGTCTTCTGTCGCGGGTGACGATTTAAATCGCAAGCGTAACGAAGGACTCTAGGTTTACTCCCGAGTGTAGCGAGGGTGTTAAAAACTTAAATCACGAGCGAAGCGAGGGATTTAAGACGAGTCCTGAGTGTAGCGAGGGATTTAAGTTCACCAAGACTAAGACAGCTTTATCACCGAGGAAAATACTCTACTTTTCGTACCATTTGCGAAAAAAATAACACAATAATAATATGAGATAAGCATTTATTAAAAATAATGACAATTAAAAGTAAAAGTTAACTTTCGAAACATAGGTCCAATTATTGATAGAGAGAGTTACATTTTTGTTTGGTACATTTATTGCTGATGAGTTGATTTGAGTATTTCTCTGTTCTTGCGTGTGAGGAACTGTTTAGAACATTCACTTTTTTATAAAAATAATTTAAAATAAACTTAACGTTTATGTATTTGAAGAAAACAAAAACGCGGCAAATTCCTAGACTAATATTTTCTTGTCGGAAAAGCAAAGGCATCAAGCTCATACGGCCTCGTCGGTTTTCGTAGTTTTATTTAATAATCATAACTGCATAATAAATGCGTATTCCTATTTCAAAAAGATGTTTAATGCTTTATATACAAACTCAATGGTGTAAACACAGATGTAGTTCAGTATAAATTTCGGTAAGTATTCCAAATTTAAATCACATTCTCCCCCTAGAGGATGAATGAAATTCAGTACAATTTTCTTTCCCTGTTTTTAACAGATTAAAAATGACTATTGTTATGTTCGCTTTTTGTGGCATAGAATGTCACTTTTTTGAGCAAGTGGTACGAAATAGTAGATTATTAACCAAGGGGATAAAGCAGTGTCTTCTGTCGCGGGTGACGATTTAAATCGCGAGTGTAGCGAGGGATTTAAGTTCACCCAAGACTAAGACAGCTTTATCACCGAGGAAAATACTCTACTTTTCGTACCATTGCGAAAAAATTAACACAATAATAATATGAGATAAGCATTTATTAAAAATAATGTCAATTAAAAGTAAAAGGAAACATTGGTCCAATTATTGATAGAGAGAGTTCATAAGTTTTTAAATAATTTTCCTTGGATTTTGTTGGAAGCAAATTATGTAAAATTGCGGCAGCATTAATGCACTGATGGAATCCGACAATTCACTGTCACTGTCGCTTTGATTTAACATCGTAACGTATTTTTAGAACATTAACTTATTTATAAAAATAAATTAAAATAAACTTAACTTTTATGAATTTGAAGAAAATAAAAACGCGGCAAATTCCTAGACTAATATTTTTCTGTCGGAAAAGCAAAGGCATCAAGCTCATACGGCCTCGTCGGTTTTCGTATAATCATAACTGCATAATAAATGCGTATTCCTTTTTCAAAAAGATATGTTTTATATACAAACTCAATGGTGTAAACACAGACGTAGTTCAGTACAAATTTCGGTAAGTACTTATTCCATATTTAAATCACATTCTCCCCCTAGAGGATGAATGAAATTCAGTACAATTTTCTTTCCCTGTTTTTAACAGATTAAAAATGACTATTGTTATGTTCGCTTTTTGTGGCATACAATGTCACTTTTTTGAGCAAGTGGTACGAAAAGTAAATTAAGTATTTCTTACTGATTATTAAGTAGAGGGTCTTCGAAAAGACCTAAATGTCACATCCTCGGTTAGTTTTAAGTTTGATAACCATTTTAAACTATAGATTTAAGCAAAAAATAGCGTTGAAAATTGATGACGTCACAACTATGTATTTGTATTTCATACAAACTTCCATACTAGAAGCGCGTTTATAAGTTTGTCAAAGTGTTGTCATCATCCCTATTGCTGCATTTTGTGATGTCTTCGCATTAATCGATACTTCGCAAAAAAATAATTTTATATGAACCGTCTAATCCCTTTGTGACATAAAAATAATGAAATATTCAAGTAATTTTATTCAATAATTTTTGAATGTTAAGACATATTAAATAGTATGCATAAAGTAAGTTTAATTTTCCCAAAATCAGTGCTGTGGGATCACTTGAATTCAATTCAATGTTTATTTATTCAAATTAGGTAGACTGTAAATTTTTTTGAAATTCAAATAAGTATAAAACGTGATGGTGACAATCAATTACTTGACTTTAAGTTTTTTTAAATAATAGGTACTATTTTTATATAAATATTTTTATTTTTATCATATATTACGTTATAAGTATAACAATACCAAAACAGGGTAGGTACCTATTTAAAATAACATAGGTAATTTGTATTTATCCATGAAAGCATTATAATATACAAATCAGTTCATTTTATGAATCTGATCTATTTATAAAGATAAATAATATATGTAATTATATTACTACTATCAGTGTGTTGTATAATTTAATAAATAAATTCATCATATAAATAAATATTTTATTATTCCTCCAATCATAGAAATATAATCAAAAAAATATTAAGGCATATAAATATTATTACAAATGCCTGAATATAATTTAAATTATGGTGATGCGCGCGACTTCGTCCGCGTGGATTGAGTTTTTTCGTTCTCGCGGGAACTCTTTAATTTTCCGGGATTAAAAGTCCTTAACCTATGTGTTTAAAACTCTTTTCTGAACATTCTACTTCTTCACTGGTCAATTTAACGAGTTTTATTGATTCGTCGCATACTTTTCTCGCCAAGTCTTCATCGTTAACCACTTATTGCAGCTCTAGACAGCTATAAGCTGATGCACGCAACTTTGTTCGCGTGGAATTAGTTTTTAGAGTTCCGTACCTCAAGAGGAAAAAAGGAACTTTTATAGAATCATTTCGTTGGAATAAAGGATCTGTCTGTCTGTAAGGTTCCTTTCGGGAATATCAAGTTGAAATAAATATCAAATACTTAGGTCTACGGTCCCTTGGAGCTGTTAAAAAATCAAGCTTCTAATCTTTTGATTGCAAACAAACACACTTTCGCATCATACTAATATTATAAATGCGAAAGTGTGTTTGTTACCCATATCATGGGGGTGCTGGGTGATTTTAGAGTCCGCCATATTGGATTTAGAACGACGTCACTTAGCTAACCATTCAGTTTTCCAAACTAAACGTGTATGCAAAATTTCAGCTCGATCAGTTGGGATAACTATTTTAAACTTCAGTTGCAAGATTTGACCTAAACAATCATACAAATTACAAACATTGCAGGTAAAATAAAAGCTTGTAAAAAAATATTTATTCTTACCAATATTTACACACAAATTGTATATAAGTACTACAAACTTAACAAATACTTAAATAACTTAATTCTAAGAACCATTTGAGCTTGTTTCATTTATCCTCGCAACTAAATCACTGAACACTCTACTTGTGTTAGACTCTGGCAATTCTTTGACAGCGGCGACACCTCTTCCTGCCAATGCTCCTACTCTTGGATCTATGGGAATGCATCCTAAGAAAGGTAGCTTGGATATCTCTGCTAGGGACTTCCCACCGCCACTTGAAAATATGTTGGTGCATTCGCTGCATGATGGGCATTCGTAGCTAGAAATAAACAAATATTCATCAATCATCATGTTCCTAGTAGTCTATAGTCATCTAGTGCTAAATTAAAGGGGGTAGTGTCAGAAGCACATAGAGGGCAGCAGAATTTTTGACTTCAGGGGTAGCTGTGGACTGTGGGCAGTGGCGTGCAGTTCATAGAGACATAAAATCACTGCTTACCCAAATGGAAATATGCTAAAGCTCATTTTTTATTACAACAATGCTAATGCCCGCGGCTTCGTACGCGTGGATCGAGGTTTTGTGGATCCCGCGGGAACTCTTTAATTTTCCGGGATAAAAAGTAGCCTATGTGTTAGTCCAGACTATAATCCACTATCACTATATCCGACTATAAACCAGACGTTCAGCCGGTCTGGCGTGATTGAGTAACAAACATCCATTTGAGGTTATTTTGGTTCCCGCGGGAACTTCTCAATTTTCCGGGATAAAAAGTAGCCTATGTGCTATTCCAGACTATATTCTATCTCTGTGCCAAATTTCAGCCAGATCCGTTCAGCTGTTGGCGCGTGATTGAGTAACAAACATCGATACATCCATACATCCATACATCCATCCATCCAAACTTTAGTATTTATTTGATTGATTGATATTCATCCAAAAAGTTTCTCTACATTGTTATATTAATTACTAGCTGATGATCGTGACTTCGTCGGCACTCGGCGTGGATTGAGGTTTTTTGGTTCCCGCAAGAACTCTTTAACTTTAAAAAGTAGCCTATGTGTTATTCCAGATTATAATCTATCTCTGTGCCAAATTTCATCCAGATCTGTTCAGTCATTCTGGTGTGATTGAGTAACAAACATCCATCCATCCAAACTTTCGCATTTATAATATCAGTATAGAAGTATAAATTATCTTTCTATATTATTTGGATGAAGTTGTGGGCATCATGTAGATATACATAAAGTGACAGTAATTTACTACTTCTAAGTTCTCCTACTAAAATAATTTGTATAAGACACTAAATGGTGGCCGCGACTTCATCCTTTCATGTGGACTCATGTGGAATACAATTTTTTTATTACCGCAGGAAGTCTATAATTTTCCAGGATCAAAAGAAGCCTATGTCCTTCCATGGGATACAATCTACCCCTGTACCAAATTTCATCATAATCGGTTGAGCAGATGGGCCATAAAACAGACAGACAGACACACTTACACATTTATAATAATAGTGTGGATACTTACCCACTCATATTCTCAATGATGCCCATGATAGGTATGCCAGTTTTCCTGCAAAAGGTGATCTCTTTCCGCACATCTTCTATTGCAACTTCTTGTGGAGTAGTGACCAGGATGGCGGAACATTGTGGCACATTGCGGAGGTTCTCCATTACAGTTATATGCTCGTCCGATGTTCCTGGAAATGTAAAGGTTGTTTTAATACTTAAAATGTAATACCAAACCATTGTTAGGCTTCTCATTTAGTTTTATGGTAAAAATTGATCCAGTATACGGGTTGAATTTGCCAAATGGTGTTTGAATCAGCCCCCAATGGAGCCCCTATCTTGACTGTAAATTTCAGCATAAGTCTTTTTATTTCAGTAAATAAAATAAAATTAGGTATGTAATGCTGTCAACTTGAAAGGAAAAGGTTCATTTTAGGCCTACTCTTGTACACTCTACCATGAATAGAGGAAAATACATAGATTGTATTAAAAATATAATAATTTAGAACAGTAAAGTAAATAACGAGCAAAAAAATAAAAATGTATTTCAAGTTTTCGATACGTTTCCAAGATGGCAGCCATAGAGACCGTCAGCCATAGAGAAGGCAGTAGGCGCGAAATGTATCAAATGTCATTTCTGACAGTCACTGTCAAAATAACGAATTCTTCTTTTGAAAACGTCAAAAAATATGGATCCGCCATTGTTACCCACTCATGTTTAGTGTTCCATAACTTGGAAAAATTAAATAATTTTACCAATGAAATTACGACAAATTCATAGATTTGACCAATAAAAACTGGTCTAGTATTTTATATTCCTTCATTTCTCTGCTTGTAAAAGACTTGGCCTACGCCCCATACAAATCTGAACCGTCTCCTTTGGAATAGTTAATTGAGGCAAAGTTCCTTGCATTTTTATATATTGTATTATTTATGTAATTATTGAAAAACACAAGTAACTACACGAGTACTTAACTGCAGGCATGATGAATAGTAATAAGTTAAATAATAGAACCTCCTCAATCCATAGGTATCCATATTATAAGTGTGAAAGTGTGTCTATCTGCTATACTTTTACAGCCCATCTTTTTCAACCGATTTTGATAAAATTTTGGTAGAGATAAGTTTCATACCAGGGAATAACATAGGTTACTTTTTATCTCGGAAAATAAAGGAGTTCATTGGGGATAAAAACCTAATCCACACATATGAAGATCATCTAGTCAACCGAAATATTCTCTAATTATTTTAGCAACTTGCAATGGAACCCAGGACTTTACTCACAAGAAAGTATACATATAACGGTTGGGCTTTAGTATACTGGACGCGGCGGAGGGGGGAGGGAAGGGGAGGGGAGGGAGGGGGGAAGGGGGTGAACCCTCCCTCCAAGGGAAAAATTTCGGAACTCAATAGTTTCCGAGATATTAATTTTTTAAAATTTTGAGGTTAGGTTTTACTTTTATACGTTTTAATTAATTATACCTACTTTAAAGTACCTTACCTTTTGTTTTAGGTAGTGGAAAAGGTTAATTTCTTAATTAGAATGGGCTACGCCAGAAGACTCGCTTCATCGCCCCTGAATGAAGCTTCGCCTACTCGACCTTCGTTTCGCGCCAGAGGTCGCCGGCTCGCTTCGCTCGCCACCTCCCCCCTTCGCTCTACTCGGCCTCGTAGGCTCGCTTCATTCAGGACCTCCTACGCGAGCTTCTGGCTTCGCGCTTAAAAAAAACACTCTAGGGGCAGGGCAGACAAGACTGCGTGGAGTCGGGGTGTGCCGATTCGGTTTTGTGTATGATATGCTCAAGTACCTAATTATAAATGTAATAACACACCTTTAAACCTTTTTTAGTTAAATAATTAAACCTATAACCTTAAAACGTTTTTTTTTTTAACCTTGTAACCTTTAAAACTGAAAAACGCGTAAAACGATAACTCATAGATTTGAATTTTGGCGCCAATGCACGCGTTCCGTTTTTCCAATAATCGGTACACATATAATATGATTATTAATCGATTATTAACATTTTTTATTATTTTTTATGTTTGGAACGGATTTTATTACGTAAAACGAAACTTTAGTACGCCAACTAAACGTCAATAAGTCTGTAATCTATGGCAAATGTCGTAATAAATAGTGAAAAGTGTTGAAGAATTGCGAATTTTCAAAAAATTATATCTCGAAAAGTATTAGGATTCGACGTAAAATATTTTAGTGCAAGGCTTACCACATGAAGATCTTTCTGTAAAAAAAATATGAACGTCCAACTCCGCGTCCAGTATACTAAAGCTGAGCCCATATAACTTTACCAGAAATAGATATTTGCTTAAGACAATGTACCTGGAGGGGTATCAATCACTAGGAAATCCAAATCCTGCCAATACACATCTTCCAAGAACTGTTTAATCATTGATGTCTTCTTAGGCCCTCTCCATACTACAGCATCGTTCCTTGACATCAATAAAAAGCCTATAGACATGACACCCAGTCTTTGTTCTTTATCCAAATACACAGGTATCCAACCCTCAGACCCCTGTCCTTGGTGAATATTTTGGTCTTCTAAATTTAAAATGTAAGGTACGCTGGGGCCGCAGAGGTCGATATCGAGTAAGCCGACCTGAAGCAAGTTATTAAATAATAATATATATGAGCATAAATATGTAGGAAAAACTTGTAATTCAATGGTCAGATTAACAAATACCTTATAACCTCTTTCCTTAAGGGTTAAGGCTAATTGTGTGCTAACAGTTGATTTTCCTACACCTCCTTTACCAGATAGAACCAATATAACACGTTTTACATTTTCTAACATTTTAACTTCGTTGAAACAGTAATTTAGGGAAAATTTAATCTTTTACAAAATAAACTAATTTTTTGACAATTGTCAAATGTCAATAAACCTCAATAAACCATTTTGTCATTTAATTTAACATTTTTATAACTGGCCTTTCGGCTCTGGATTCTACCTCTATTTATTCAATTTGAAAATTGAATAAATTATAATAATAAGGAAACAAAAATGCTTTTCAAAAATACTTAGGTTGGGCTTTAGTATAGGGGACGCGGCGGAGGGGGGAGGGGGAGGGGGTAGGGGGACGGGGGGGGAGGGGGTGAACCCCCCCTCCAAGGGAAAAAGTGCGGAACGCAATAGTTTTCGAGAAATAAATTTTTAAAGTTTTGAAATTATGACGTAATTTTATCGTAAAAATGACTAAAATACATACTTTAGAGGGGGAGGGGGAGTAAGGGGGAGGAGGTGGGGACGCTAGGAAAACTCCTTAGACTTCACCCTCTCCCTCTCACCCCCTCCAAGAATCCTCCTTAAATAGAATGGGCTACGCCAGAAGACTCGCTTCGTCGCCCCTGAATGAAGCTTCGTCTACTCGACCTTCGTTTCGCTGCGGAGGTCGCCGGCTCGCTTCGCTCGCCACCTCCCCCCTTCGCTCCACTCGGCCTCGTAGGCTCGCTTCATTCAGGACCTCCTTCGTGAGCTTCTGGCTTCGCGCTTAAAAAAAACACTCTAGGGGTAGGGCAGACAAGACTGCGTGGAGTCGGGGTGTGCTGATTCGGTTTTGCCTATCACATGCTGAAGTACCTAATTATAACTAGAACCGACCTTTATACCTTTTAATTAATTGTACCTCCTTTAACCTTCTCAACCTTTAACCTTGAAAAGCGCGTAAAACGATGACTCATAGATTTGAATTTGGCGCCAACGCACGCGTTCCGTTCCAATAATCGGTATAGACATTATCTATGGTTTGAATACGAATAATAACATTTTATGATACTTTTCATGTTTGGAACGGATTTTAATACGTAAAACGAAACTTTAGTACGCCAACTAAACGTCAATGAGTCTGTAATCTATGGCAAATGTCGTAAGAAATAGTGAAAAGTGGTGAACATTTACGAATTTTCAAAAAATTATATCTCGAAAACTATTGAGTTCCGCAGTAAAATATTTTAGTGCAAGGCTTACCACATCAAGGTCTTTCTGTAAAAAAAATATGAACGTCAAACTCCGCGTCCCCTATACTAAAGCTGAGCCAATACTTATACTGTCCGTATCAGGAACTCATCAGAACTCATAAATTTTTCAATATTTTAAGGCTCAGAAGAGCTGGAACCCAGAGCCATAAGGAAATGATGAAAAAAAAAACAGTTTGACAGCGCATGCGTGAAAAGCGCTACCTTGCGGTGGCGATAGATTTTTTCTTCAATCACTATCAGTTTTATTTGAGATTTTTGCGTAGCGGACGCGTTTGTTCTGTGCCCGTATTTATTTTAAGAAATGCAAAATTTCTTCTTTTTTGTAACAGACTGCTGGACTTTTTCTGACATAATTCGTTCGTGCATTCGTTACATGTATCAGTTTTGATTATTTTTCTGTGTGAACTTCGCTGTAGTGGGTTTTATTTTGCGTTAAATTTGAGTTGAGTGGCTGTGCAAGGTTTCGTCCCCACGGCACGAGATTTGGACCGCTGTTCTACGATTTGAGCTATTTTAAGGTATTTATCGTAATAGTTCTGTATGATTCCTAAGATTTTTAAGTTTATTTTATTCAGTTTATGTTGATATGAACTTCTGAATCGTCCGTAAGGCTGGATGCATGCAAGTTTCGAATTTCGATCCATTCTGAAAGAGTGCTTCATTGTAGTTATTATGGTTTAGTTATGTACTTAACTTCAGTAATTGTAAATAATAATTAAGTTTATGTTTGTCTATTATTAAGGCTAATACCCAAATAATTAATTATTACTAGCCACACCTTTGGATCTCTATTACATTAAGTAGGTAGTCTAAATAGTAAATAATAAGTAATTATAACTACTTGATTAAATAATTATCATTGTTAATTAAAACAAGTTAATACAATAACATGCAGTGCAGTTTGCACTGGGCAAATTTCAATGCTACAGTTCACTTCTTTATTTTTAAGTAGGTAGGTATAAAGATCTACTCTCACAAAGTGAACATATTAGGCAGTGGGCAGTTCAAAAGTCAGAAAATACCTAATTCATTATATTTTATTTTATTCATACAAAATTACACATGTTTTTGTTGATCTTATTTTTTATCCATAAGTTAGCCCTTGACTGAGATCTCACCTGATGGTAAGTGATGATGCAGTCTAAGATGGTAGCTGGCTAACTTGTTAGGCGTATGGCAGTTATATTAAACCCATACCCCTAGTTGGTTACAGTACCCCTATAGGGCATTGTACCGGAACGCTCCCACCAGACCAGACCAGAGAAAATTCAGAAATTATAAATTCCCAAATTGACCCTGTCGGCAATCGACCTCCCACATTAAGACAACAGCACTCAACTTTGTGCCAGGGAGGTTGTCGGAAGTCTATGACTAGAAAATAAGAACATACTTGATGGGGGGCTTATTATGTTAGAACTGGTCAAATACGAGTAAGACTCGCGTACAAATGGTTCCATACCACCACACTATATAAATTCTTTGAGTAAATAGTTAACAAGAAATGTCATAACAACATGTAATCAGCTGTGAAATAACTGGCATACATATGGCACTAAACTTGTAGTGCCTGACATGCAATTTTACACCCTATGAGGAACCCTAGTCATTGATTTTCAGATTTTTTCTTATACTTGTCCAACCAGAAGTATCCTATAGGTTTTGATTTATTGGCGAGTGTCAAAATATATGTCATAAAGGGATGTATCTTTTGATTGTGTTGACTTAGAAGCTTGATTTTTTTACAGCTCCAAGGGGCCGTAGACCCTTAGTATTTGATATTAATTTCAACTTGATACTTCCATTTGTACTCCGCATAAGACTAGGAATGTAGGTATACTCATAAGATCTAAAACAAGTGTGAACACCTGGCCTAGTCTTATGCATCACTTGATGACTTCAAATCCTCGGGGCTTGGAATAATTAAAATATGGGTAAAAATAGGTCACAATATTGTCTATTTTGTAAGGTAAAAATTATTTAGGATTTTCATATTTTTATAATTGCTATAAATAAGTAAGTAAGTAATATTATGAACTTCTGAAGAATAAAAGTGGTGATAGCCTAGTGGTTTAGACATTCAGCTTCTTATTCAGGTGGTCAAGGGTTTGATCCCATGGTGGGCATCGTTAACTTTTCCAAGTTAAGTAAAAAAAAAAGTGTGAACTAACATTCAAAACACATTGCGTTATGGTAATTCGATCTTTTTGAGTGTTCCTAATCCCAATAGCTTGAGGACCCGGTCTCAAAATACCTATTTCAAACTATCTACATAGTACATGCACATAGTGAAGACTCGTCAGTCACTCGGCAGTCGTGGTCATAATTCAACTTATATTAGTGTCTAATCAATTCATTGTCCCTTGATTAAGTCTATTCCGGATTGCCTAAAATTGGTTCCACAAATGATACATCTCGCGTTATGTTTCCGTCCATCTGGACAGAGGCATCTCATCATCTGGTCACAATATTGTCTATTTTGTAAGGTAAAAATTATTTAGGATTTTCATATTTTTATAATTGCTTTAAATAAATAAGTAAGTAATATTATGAACTTCTGAAGAATAAAAGTGGTGATAGCCTAGTGGTTTAGACATTCAGCTTCTTATTCAGGTGGTCAAGGGTTTGATCCCATGGCGGGCATCGTTAACTTTTCCAAGTTAAGTATGTGTGTTTGAACTTTCAAAAATCCTTTCTCAGTGGATGCCTACGTCATAAAAGCTATCTATATGTCAAATTTGCATCAGCATACAGCTCGAACCACTGACTGATAGATCAGTCAGTCAGTCACCTTTTTAGATTGTATGTTTGAAAATAAGTAATTATTGTTGTAATTTAGTAGGTACTTAATGGAGCGTTAATGTTTGGTCAAATTGGCCTTATTCAGTTATAACCGACTTATGGAAACTTGCTGTTGGCCGAAAACCTAATTCGTCTGATGCTTTTGGTCACCATGCTAATCTAAACAGGCCAATTCAGTTGAACCCAATGCAGCTGACGCATTTGGTCACTTAACTAATGTAAACAGGCCATAAAATGAGCGTATTGTACATACATGCTAATTAACTTATCATAGTGTGGCCGTGACCTTAGGGTTAGAAATTTAGAATTCATAAATAAAGGGAGGGAGGCGAAGCCATTACTGCAACCCTCACTCCCGTGAGTCACACTTTTATAATAACTATAAGGGTGAGGTACTTACTCTTGGCTTGATTAAAATTCTGCAACAGCAACTAAAATGTACAGAATGAAACGCATATTATATATCTTTATAATAAACTATCTGATGACTGCAACTTCGTCCGCGTGGTTTTACTTGAATTTTTCAAAATCATGTGGGATCTCTTTGATTTCTTGAGACTTAAAAAGATACGCGCCGATTGAGGACCGAAGTCAAGTAAAGAAGTAATCTTAATACGTCCCCAGGATTTGGCACTGAGTGAATTTGCGTCCCGGGGATGCAACTTATCTCTGCAGTTACAGAATTTCGTCAAAATCTGGACATGGGCCGTGATAGGGTGAAAGATACACAGACGGACACACACATTTTTGCGGGTCAACGGGACGGAAAACCCGACATGACCGGAGAGAGATCGAGCAAAGGGTTACGGTTTTTTGTGGTCTCCGAGACACGAGGCTGAAACACCATCCGAACCGGGATTCAATTGCAGGACCTTGTTATATCATCAGTCGAACATGCCACTAACCACTAGATAACCACACAGCTTGGAATTGGAGGAATGTTTATTTGGTGGACTATGGCCCACAACGGAGGGTTGGGCGAACGCTTGGCGTTGCAACGAAATGAGCCCTAGGGCTCGAAGATGTCGGGGGGACAACGTCTTCCACAGGGCGCCTCGTGTGAGGCTTCCTTTGGGAGACGTTGAGACAAATGGAAGGTCGGTTGGACAGTCCGTACGCCCAAGAGGCCGTGGATTGAATCCACTTTATCCACGTCCGGGCGACATAAGATATCGAGGGATTGGATATGGAATTGGTCTGCCATCATTCAATAATGGCTTGCAGCGGACTGCAGCCTGTGACAGCTCGCTACGCGCCGCCGCTCGTAGTGTGGCTTTAAGGCATAAGCCATGGCCCTAAGTTATAATAATTTACATTTTATATCTTCAAACCGGTAAGTAGGTACCTAATATGGACACATACACATTTTACGTCTTTTTTATTATCCAACAAAAAACTTTGAAAACTACGCGAGTGACTTTAATACGGCTGTAACACGACCTGCTCTCCATAAAGACGGGTCCAAGCACGAAAGAGCTATTAAAAAAAAGTGTGAACTAACATTCAAAACACATGGCGTTATGGTAATTCGATCTTTTTGAGCGTTCCGAATCCCGATAGCTTGAGGACCCGGTCTCAAAGTACCTATTTCAAACTATCTACATAGTACATGCACATAGTGAAGACTCGTCAGTCACTCGGCAGTCGTGGTCATAATTCAACTTATATTAGTATCTAATCAATTCATTGTCCCTTGATTAAGTCTATTCCGGATTGCCTAAAATTGGTTCCACAAATGATACATCTCGCGTTATGTTTCCGTCCATCTGGACAGAGGCCTTCCCGAAAGCGCGCCCCGGTCTTCACCAAAAAGTCTTCCGCATTCCTTATCCACCCACTGCCCGCCAGCTTCTTAAGATCGTGGATTTTAGAGGGCAGGAGGCAGTGGCGTGAACGGGGTTTGAAGCCTGGTTTGGTACTTTAAAGTAAGCTTTAGAAGGCTTCTGCTAGCCATTTACTGCATCATAGAGAAATTTAATCACTGACCACACAGGGTAAGCACTAAGTAGTTTTCTGCTCTGCTTTTCTGTTATGCAGTGCTTTTCTGTCTCTATGAAATGTACGTCACTGCCAGGGTCGTCCCATACTGGTCTTTCCAGTAGTTACTAGGCCTTCACTCCAGGCAGTGATGTATAAGATACCCTATACAAAGTATCTGAAATACAAGATACAAGATACTTTTAAAAAAAGCATTTCAGATACCAGATACAAATACTTTTCTAAAAAGGTATTTAAATACTAGATACAAAATACCTATCTTTCAAATACTTTTTAAAGATAAAATACTTTTGTAAAAAAAACAACATTTAATTGAACTGCCAAGTTTATTTATTCCAGAAAACAATTTTCGATTATATAGAAATGTATGTATTAAAATTTAATTTATTGAAATTTCTTATTGAAAACTTTAATTTTTTTAATCTTTATATGTTATTTGAGATTTTAGTAAAAGTAATTCCTCAAACATATTGTCCGAATCTCACAAAGGCGATATTGTTATTGTTAAGTATTTATTATTAAAAACACCGTACAACACGTGCAAAAAAATTACGTCAATGAGTGACACTGACAGGAGTGACGGGTGACATTTGTAGAAAGATAGTGTCGCCATCTGTCATTTGGTTCAGGCAAACGCGCTGCGTTCAGTTGCGTTCGGAAATAAATTTATTTTAGTAAAAGTATCTTGGGGAACAAAGTATCTTCAAAATACTAAGATACCAGGAAAATGTATCTAAATATAAGATACAAAATAATAAAAAAAAAAGTATTCCAAATACAAGATCTATAAATACGTATTTTGTATCTTGTATCTGTATTTCAAGTACTTTTATCTAAGATAAGTCACATCTCTGACTCCAGGACACGTCTACGACAGACACGACTTGCCTAGATAAGATTTTGCCATAATTATGTCATTTCAACTTAGTAATCCGCCCTTAGCTTCTCACGTCAGTCGGTGACTTTGGTTCTTCTACGGATTTTCTCGTTATTTTTGAAAGTGAACGTAGGTATACAAGTTTTAGGATCAACAAAATTGGGATTGACTTCTAATGTACGAATCATCCGAAAAATAAACCGTCATTTAAACCATACTGCCGCCGCTGCGGCTATATCCGACAAGTGCACATTCTCAGTCCAGTCTCCCTCAGCGAAAAAACAAACTCATTTGGAACAAAACTCGAGAATTGACTGCCACTTATTCGCAGACACTGCTTTCTTGTTAGGCTGTTTTTTAAATATATAGGCTAGCGCTTGGCTGCAATCAGACTTGCTTGACGACTTGTGGCAGAAGATCAGGCATTTAAACAAGGATCGAAGGCATGTTGTTATTTGTAACAGTTATAGTCCATAATATAGGTACTTAGTGTGTTCCAAACTCCAGTAAGCTCAATATTATAGCTGCAAGGCGGCGCAAGACCGCGGCGGCGTGTGTAAGTCCCTGCAAGAGACCTATGCCCTGCTGATGACGACGAAAATAACTGCAAAAAAGTATTTCTGTGTATCTGTTACCTTTTCCTGGTCCATTCAATTGACTGACCGCAATACAACACACAATTGATTTTACCGCAAGTTAAAGGAATATTTAATAAATAAGTGCTATTATACGATAAATGAATATCTTACAGAATAATAAACCGCTAAACATTGCTATATTGTAAATCATAATATTTTGACATTTTCATAATTATACCTACTTAGTGACATATTAATTATTTATTATTTTGACATATTCTTCTTACTTTTTAATCCTTTTACTTTTGTAATTGACATTGTGAATTGTGATGTATGACTAAAATTGTTTATGGCATTTTATTTATTTTATTTTTGCCCATTGTAATTATTGAATTGTCAAATTGTAGATCGATTGTCAAAATTTTGTAATAAGTAAATACATAGAAATATTATTCAAAATTGTTATTCGAAATTATTATTTTTTAACTTGACTCCAGTAACTAAGCAACTACGTTTTTTTTTTTTTCATGACATAAATAAATAATTTATTCCGATAATTTCAAGACAGTATTAAGTATCAACTGAGAAATAATAATATACACATAAAAATAATAATTTCGAAGCTCCTGTCACTCAAACTGCATATGCCCTAACGGGGTGACATGTCAATTATTGTATTGTTCATGTTAAATGCAAATAAATGAATCTGAATCTGAATCTGAATCTGAATCTGAATCTGATGTTGACAAAATTTGGTAAACAAGTGAGGTAAGATTGTAAGTAGAAGTATGTAATTTGCATCTTTGTGGCAGACGGGGTTATTAGAACCAAATCCATGCCTATGACATCGCGCGAATATGGCGCGAATCATATGATATAACCAGCTTTTTTATACCAGCCTATCAGGTTAATTGTTTGTACAGAGTTAGAATACCTATTAGTTGTGACTAGTTGTCAGTCAAAATAAAAACAGGTTTCGAGCTATAGACCTGTTCAGTCCCTCGGGACTTTGTTTATATATTTATTCTGCGGTTTCGTAAAACTCGCGCCGCTGAAAGATTCCGTCTCAAAAGCAGATTAAATAGTGGCCATTTCTTGAAATTAATCGCGTCGTTTCGGATCCCGCTCACGAAAATGCCGGCTTCGTTTTTGTTTTTATTCTTCGCGGTATGGAGCCTCGTAATTAAGGCAATTTGTTATCTTGCTAGGAAGGAGTGAAAAAGTCTGAAATCTCAAGTCTGTACAAAAAAAATCTACAGTTCTTAAATACTTTTTATAACTGTAAAAATATAAATTACTAGCTGATAGCTGATATCCGCGTGGTTTAAGTTTTTTTATTCCCACAGAATCTCTAATTTTCCGGGATACAAAGTAGCCTGTGTTACTCTTCAGGTCCATAACTATTCCCATGCCAAAAATCACGTCTATAGCCTGTGTCACTCCTTCCTCAACTACGAGTATACCCATGCCAAAAATCACATCTATCCGTTGCTCCGTTGCGGCATCATTAAAGGACAAACCAACAAACAAACACACTTTCGCATTTATAATATTATGTATTTAGTATTATAATGAGCACGTTATTTGACAGAAAACCCAATCGATTTTAATTAAGTAAAATCTGTAACCATAGACTATACGTATATACGGGGAATAGATGGGAAACTCCTACAAAAAAATGTTAGTAATTCGATACGTGAACTGTAGATGGCGCTGTACTGATTTTGTAAGTACTTGCTATAGGTCAACGACCTCTTACTTACTATAGGTCATCAACCTTTTTATTTTTTACTCGTGTGCTGATATTACATGCTACTGGATAGGTAAATCTTTACTGGGGAAACGTTTTGACAGTTTTGTAAAGAAAATTGTTAATATCTCAGATTGAAAATACCCAAAATTCTGTCCTTAAAATTTGAATTCGATGTTTAAAAACAGCTCTCTAAAAACAGTTGTCAAAACGTCAAATTTCCCCCAGTAAAGATTTACCTATCCGGTAGCATGCTCCAGCAAATAAAAAAACTGGGAATAAACATGGCAAATAAAAATAATAATGTGTTAAATTATTTCTTTTTATTATGTTTATGTATTTTATAATACATTTCAGCTTGGAGTTTTAATGAATCCCCTCTGTCGAAATGTTTAATTTTGCCTAATAAAATTCTGTTCACACTGGTGCACCAACTGTGTATTATAATATTTACAGACAAATTAATTAAAAATATTGTGAGATTTTTTTTATGTGAACTACAAGTCAAAAAACCAAAATCGCATAATGTTCCAATTTGCATCTTAATATTTTCTTTTATTGCTTGCGATTCAGGCATTGATGAAAGAGTTTTATTTGTAAGTTTGTAAATGTCAGTCAAACTTTTGTGCAAGTTTTCAGATGCGACATTAAGCGACTTTTTCGTTACATCCCGCTCATAAATGTAGCTTCCAGTACTACATACTCCTGACATTTCATTGTTGCAAGTTTTGCAATTTTTATATATATCCCTTTTACATTTTTTTAAAACAAATCCACTCACATAATGTTTGGATTCTTCATTCATAAAATTTGTGGTAGCGCTAGTTTTTTCTGACCTTAGTACATCTAAAATGGAAGCAATATCAATTTTTTTAATTAAATCTTGCTTTGGCTTTAATTCATTTATTAGCAAATGCTTTAAAGATTGCAATGGCTTATTTTTATCTTCTTCACAGTTGGCACCTACAGCATGCACAGAGCTGAAATTATTAATTAACAATGTTTTAAAGGCATTGACAAATTGACAGCATGTTGGGGAAACATTTCTAACTCCATTGCTCCTAATATTAGAAAAGAAGTTTTCTAAAGGATCTTGATTGAAGTTCCTGGTCAACAAACTTTTAATATTATGTTCTTTGTTTAAATATTCAAACATTTCTTTAAATCTTTTAATATTATTTATCCAGTTAATAACTGATGGCACCTGCACATACTTTATTTCTGTGGAACCATCCCTTTTTTTAACAATAGTCTTAAATTGTATGGATTTAAGGATGGGTTCCAATTCTTCCCACAGTTTGAAGTGGATTGAATTTTTTCTTATACAGCTTTTGTATTTTTTTGCAGATTCTTTATAACTGTGACCATTAAAGGAGTCAAAAAGTTTGTCCATGATAAATAAGAACTCTGCAGTGTCTCCACACTCTTTTGGAAGTATATTGTGTTCTGAAAGAATAAAAATCTAGATTAATTTACTACTCCAATCCCTGCCTAGCATAATAATAGCTGATTTTAATATGCATTATTCTCACACAAAAATGAAAAAAACCATTACATTCTAATACAAACTTATAGCTCTTATATTAGGTCCTTACATATGAAATTGGCATTTTGTAAGGGAGGAACATAAAGTAGATTTTTGTAAATATAATATAATAGATGATTCCCGCGACTTCATCCGCGTGGATTAAGGCCTAACCTAAATCCACGCAGATGAAGTCACGGGCACCAGCTAGTGTATAATAAAACACAACACACTTACTTGCTAAGAACCTAAGGGCCCCTGACACCCTCTGGCTGAAAATTTGAGCTGCATACTTTACTTTCATCTTAGGCAGTTTTTCTTTGTCTACATGAAGCTCTGTTAATTTATTTAACAATCTTATGTCGTCCTCGCCAGCATCAATGTCCAGGAGCATTCTTAAGTGTTCCCATTTTGCGATTTTCTCTTCACCATTATAGACAAATCTAACATCTTTATCAATAAAATTGTTTCTCACTCCCTTCAGCAAATGAGGAGGATCAAATAGAGGGAATACTTTTGTGTCATCAACCTCAAAAGCCAGGCTTCTGTACTCTTTATTTTGCCGTATGTATTTCTCTTTTGTTTCATTAATTAGACTGTTAATAGCACTCATATTTGGGCCTCCTTGATCACAAATAGTTGCTACAATTTTCAGGCCTGTGGAGTTGACCTGTCTAATTACTAGTTTAATTAAGGATTTCAATTGGTCCTTTTTAGTTGAGCTTTGACAAAATGTGAAACATATAGGCTGTTTATATTTTGCTTTGATACCTTTTATCATCAAGACTAAGGCATGATCTGCAATTTTTTTTGTTTTGTGGTCTCCAAAGTCTTCCAATCCAATTATTTCATCCCATGCACTGGAGTAATAAAGCCCTGGGGTTAAGGCAACTTCATCAAAGATAAGCGTACAAAGTTTTTGTTCTTCTGTCAATTTTTCAACAGTTTTTTTTAAATTACCAATAATAACATCATTTATACCTGGTTTTAAGGGAAGCAATTTTAAAACTTTTTGCAGGTTTCTTTTGGATGGCAAAACACATACCTTCCTCATAAAATTGTATGCCTTTTGGCTCTGCTTGTAAATCGTCAAGGCAAATATTTTTTCATCAATCGAAAATCTTCTACCTTTGGGTCTCTTTTTGAACTGCTGCTGCATTTTCATAAATGAAAATAATGGCTCAGGGAATTTCTCAATAGCCTTTAAAAATTTTACATTTTTTGATATTTTTTCAGCCTTTCGGATGTTTGATCTAAGGGTTTTGCACTTAGATTGCATCTTTATTAGATTCTGTTGCAGCTTTGACAATTCTTTGTTCATATTGTCTGAAAAACAAACAACACAACTCTTAATTATTATTAATATTAATAATCCAATCCTAAAGGATTGCAGTACCTTGAAGTTAGATTTAAAAATTCTTCGTATAAACAAAATCGCAGGCAAGAGCTAGTATTACATTATAACAATAAATAATCTGTACATATCTTGTATACAGGCAAGATATTAGGTAATATACTTTTATTAGTATTAGAAACAGCAAATTCATCTACACTTTTTTGATAGCTTAGGCTTAAAATTGTTCATATTATAGATAGGTAGATAGATTGATATAGAGTTCTTACATTTATGTGTTCCAAAGACTTTTTGTGTTTTCGATTTTGAATTAACTCTTTTTGTTTTAAATGTTCCTTTTCCTGTTGCTGTAGGTGAAGATATCATTAAGTTATCGGCAATCTGAGGTTCAACTTCGGGTAATACTGAGGCAGGTACACCTTGTTGAACTGTAAGAAAATTAAAAGATGCTAAAACAACTTAATACTAGTAGTTCGCACTAAAGTAAATAAATAAATACAGTGAAGCCCTGCTAATCCAGCTCCTGTCTAATTCGGAGCCCCTTGTAATCTGACATGCCTATCACACATTGACAAATCTTCACTAACTAGGTATCGCATGATTGAACAGGTGATTATGGTGATTGTTCTTGACGGGTGTTGTGTTTAGCAGGGCATAGCGAAGCAGTGTAATTAACTGAATTCGACATACATTTTAATTAGTATGATCAGTAGTTCAGATAGAATCTTAACATTTTGATCCGTAGTTTATCAAATTATAAGGTAATCTTTTTTAAAAAAATCTGGACTGTAAAGAGGCCTTAGGCAGTACTCTATAATCTGACAAATGCAATAGTCCGACACTGCTCTGCAAAATGTTTGCCAGATTACCAGAGGTCTACTGTAATATAATTCCAATACTTACACAAATTTAAAGTTGGAGCACTATTAGCTGTTAGTCTATTGCCACGGGTTTTATAGTAAGGTTCAAAATGTCTTCCACAAAGCCGGATATTTCCATATATATATGAATTGCCTCTATTTTTAGTATCTTCACTGAGTACTGATTTCCACTTATTAAATCTATCCTCATGTGGGTAATTCGGAGAGGGAAATGAATGCAGTGATCCTGAAAAAGATGATAACAAATAATATTCATAATTTATTCATATGTATTTTATTTTATTTCATTAAATAGGTAGGTGAACGTTATTCAAATTTGTCATAAACATAATAAAATCAAATCATAATATTATGTAATCAATAAGAAACATAATGTATGATCCTGCAGCATTGACACTGTGTTGTCTCCATCTTGAGCAAAGTGCCTGTCTGATGCAATGGTCAGGTTGCTGGCTGAAAACTAAGTTTGTGAATAGGGAGGCAGAGACAGCTTGCATTTATAAAGGCAGATATACTTGCTATTTTTTTTCTAGAAAATCAGAGTTCCCACTGTGTTTTTACTAACCTAAATCCACATGAAGTTACATACATATTTTCCTATATTAGGTAGGTATAAGTGAACATAACAAGGTAACAGGGTTCAGTAGGTACTTACCTACTTTAAGGCTAGCCGCAGACATAAGTTTTCCGAATGCGGTCATCCGAATGTATGAAATCACATAACTAACGCACACGCTCATTTTTATTCTGAACAGAAAGTATCCCGTTCGTCCATACATATTTTGGATGTTCGAATGTATGAAATCACGTATTATAACTAACGCACAAGTTCGTTTTTATTCTGGTTGGTGCATACATTCGGTGGTCTAAACACGGAAAAGGTAGTCTGCGGCTAGGCTAAGAAGTAAACTTCAAACAGATAGAGAATACAGAGAATAGATAAAATCCATACTAATATAATAAATGCGAAAGTGAGTCTGTCTGTCTGTCCCTGCTACGGTTAAGCAGATGGGCCTTGATAGAGGCCCATCTGCTTGAAAATCCCATTTATTTGAAAATCCTTCTTGTCCAAAAATAGGTGTCCGTTCTTAACTAGTTACACTAACCAGAAAGATTCCTTGTTTTAACTACTATACGACTATATTGGAGAAAAACCAACATAACTAATCCTCAAAGGTCTCTTTCATCAGCAGTTCACTGAAGCTTTTTTGTAATTTTGCTTGGTTACTATAGAGTGGAAATAAGAAGAATAATACTTTACTATCTACTGTTATTTGACCCTAGAAAATGAAAAATATCTAAAAATGAGGTCACTCGCAAAGTCGGTGGGTAGACTGAAATAAACTGTATTTTTCTCAAGTACTTCGCTGCTTCAAACCTCAAGCTCGCCGCGGGGTGCGTTTTGACTTGCTTCTTTTGCTTCTCCGCTAATAGCCTTGCGAAGACTCTGGTATCATAATTATTTATCTATAAACTAGCTGATAACCGCGACTTCATCCCCGTGGATGTGTGAGGTTTGTTGGCTCCCGCGAGAACTGTTTAATTTTCCGAGATAAAAAGTAGCCTATGCCTTCATCTCTGTTGATTGAGGTTTTTTGGCTCCCGCGGGAACTGTTTATATAAAAAGTAGCCTATGTGTTATTCTAGACTAAAATCTATCTGTGTGCCAAATTTTATCCAGATCCGCTCAGCCGATCTGGCGTGATTGAGTAACAAACAAACATCCATCCAAACTTTCGCATTTTATAATATTACTAGCGGACGCCCGCGACTTCGTTCGCGTGGCTTAAGTTTTTTTTAATTCCCACATTCACTCCTTAATTTTCCGGGATAAAATAAATATGTCAATCTCCAAGTCCTCATCTATACCCATGCAAGAAATCACGTCGTACTGTTGCTCTGTTGCGGCGTGATTGAAAGACAAACTCTCTATTAAACGCCCTTGAGGATTAAATTTTCAAAAACTGTGAAACACGTATTTTTTATTTTAAACCAGAAGCCCAAATACCAACTTTCATGGCTATAACTTGAAAAATGAAGGACTTTCATATAAACTTTCAACCCCTATTTTACCCCTTTGGGGGTAGAATTTTGAAAAACTGTGACAGCCATAGTTTTTTATTTATTAACGAAAGCCAAAATACCAAGTTTCGTTGATATAACTTGAAAAATATCTTGAGAAAAGAAGGCCTTTCATAGCAACTTTCATCCCCTATTTCACCCCTTTGGGGGTCGAATTTTCAAAAAATGTGGAACACGTATTTCTTTATTTCTAACCCGCAGCTCATATACCAGGTTTTGTGGCTATAACTTGAAAAACGACGGACTTTCATACAAACTTTCATCCCCTATTTTACCCCTTTGGGGATGGAATTTCGAAAAACCCTTTCTTAGTGGACACCTAGTCTACACAAAGAACACACTCTCCAAATTTCATGTCTCTAGGACCAGCGGTTTAGGCTGTGCGTTGATATATAAGTCAGTCAGTCAGTCAGTCAGGACTTTGAATTTTATATATATAGAAGATAAGTAGAGTAAAGACAACCCTGTTGCCTTGTATTATGTATATTATTTCCATTTAAATATGAAATTGGCCATTGAATAGTTGGCGATGACGGTGACGGAAGATTTTCAAAAATACTGAAACTTGTATTTTCAATTTCCAACCGAAAGTACCAAGTACCTTTTTCATGGATTGGAGATTTATTTAAACTTTTACTTTGGGTTTTGCTCTTTTTCACATGCATAATATTGTTGAACAAACTGCCCGAGGATGTGGTGATGTTAAGCTCTGTAAATCAGTTAAAGAACAGACTGGATGAGAATTTAAAAACAAAGCACACAATTTGATGTAGGCGCATTAGCTAAAGCTGCCTAGCTTATTATAAATAATAATAATAATATTCTCGAAAACGTTCAAATTCAACCAAAAAGCAATTTGTCAGTCCCATCAACCGAAACATTTCGTGTAAAACATTTGTAAGGCGGTTTGTTTAAAGCCATGACTCGTAAGAGCGTCAAGCAGTCGTCGGTACAAATTGAGAGCTCTTCTTTGAAGGGGAGTTGATTGGATTTTCAACCCTCCCGAAAACATCGCGTCGCGTGTACGTAAATTGAGTGAACTAAACCATTAATGGAATCAATATACCTAAAGTATTTTGAATCAATATTTCACGATTTTTCGTAATGCCCTATAAGGGATTTTGTCTTACGTGGATAGCTACTATGTTTTACTGTGACAGTCAGATGGTTTGATTTGCATTAATTTACATAGATATTTGGCCTCATGCATCGACGCAATCGACACCTTGACCTGTTGCATTGCAACGAGAAATAATTGATTTCTAAATCTGACAATAAATTATTAAGTTATTTAAATGGTAGTTATTTAGTACTTGTTTTCATATATATAATATGAAGGTACTATTCAGGTGTTACTGTTGAAAATTCCTTCGGGAAGTTCTTACTCTATGGCAGACCCTAAGCGTAGAATAGGAGAGCCATACATACACATTACGTTCATCCGCTGTTCTGTGAAGCCACATTCTTTATAGTGGAGTTTTTATTTATGAATGTTAGTTTATTTAATAAACTATAAGAGTCCGGAAAATATTCCGGTGATAGAGTGAAACGTGCATAGCATTACTTAGAACACTTAAAAGGCTTTTTAAAAATTCAGACGTCGACTTGCGAACGTGATCAAAAATAGGTCGGGAATGCTTTGTCGGACATGCTAATTTTTATCCGGACGCACTAATAGTAAGACAACACCTTCACCAAAAGCCGGACGTCCGGATATATAAAAATTTATTGCATTATAACGGTACCGAATCCTGTGCCCGAATATATTATTGGCATATTTAAGTACTTCCATTTGTAGCATTATGCTTGCCGAATTGTCACAATATGTGGTCGCTCTTGCTAAAACAGCCTTTAGACACTTTGCACACTTTACACACTTTGCAATGCAAACTATATTTTAAAATTCTGCCAAGACAAACAGTATTCCTCAATAAGTTTTTCTGCATGCTTAGAGCGCGATGAATGAACTACCAGTGAACTGAAAACTGAGGTGCGTTTCCAAATCAATCATCCAATTTCATCCTGAATGAACTTCAAAGATTCGATAAGTGCCTTTCCGGTTATCGCACTTCCATTTTAGATGCATAATGCATTGTCATTGGTCATTTGTTTATTTATTCATGTCTTAATGCCTCATGTGCATATGCTTTCTGGCGTGTGGCGATTCTCCACTCTCCACCAAATTTACTTTCACAAGTTTGCTGCCGCCATTTAGTTAGCGAGATGGTTGTCTTTCATCGTTTCATTAACGATCAGATACAATCAAAGTCTTATTAAAACTTATTATCTTAAAGTCTATAATTTAAAGTTACCAAGAACATCGAAAAAGAAGCTTTGGAGATAATTGTCATAGGTACTTATGATCGTATTGAAAGGTAGAGGCATTCAACATCCGAATTTAGCATTTGAAGTAAGGTGCGTTAAATCATTCCATTCATCTTAAGCAGGTGCAACTGGGTCAAGAACCCCACATCGTGAGTCGATATTAACGACGATATCGATCGTGACATTACAGAATACAGGTGTGTTACGTTTGTTATTATCTAGTATTCCAGTTTTAATCGACACGTTACGATCGGGCAAGTTACAGACGTTATGTCAGGTGGTTACGGAATCTCTCAGTGTAGCAATTTAATAAGGGTACAATAATGTACTTAAGTAAGTTCTCAGAACGTTTTATTTATACATATTTTTTTTTTTATCCACTACAAGTAAGCCCTTGACTGCGATCTCACCTGATGGTAAGTGGTGATGCAGTCTAAGATGGTAGCGGGCTAACCTGTTAGGGGCATGGCAGTTATATTAAACCCATACCCCTATTCGGTTTCTACACGGCATCGTACCGGAACGCTATATCGCTTGGCGGCACGTCTTTGCCGGTAGGGTGGTAACTAGCCACGGCCGAAGCCTAACCTAATTAGCCTAATTTATATGTTATACTAGCTGATGCCCGCGACTACGTCCGCGTGGATTGAGGTTTTTTGGTTCCCGCGGGAACTCCTTAGTTTTCCGGGATAAAAAGTAGCCTATGTGCTATTCCTGACTATAATCTATCTCGGTGCCAAATTTCAGCCAGATCCGTTCAGCCGTTGGCGCGTGATTGAGTAACAAACATCCATACATCCATCCATCCAAACTTTCGCATATATAATACTAGACTAGATGATGCCCGCGACTTCGTCCGCGTGGATTGATGTTTTTTGGTTCCCGCGGGAACTCTTCAATTTTCCGGGATAAAGAGTAGCCTATGTCCTTCCCCGGAGTACAACCTATCCCTGTACCAAATTTCATCAAAATCGGTTGAACAGATACATTTTTTTGATTCCCGCGGGAACTCTTCAATTTTCCGGGATGAAAAGTAGCCTATGTCCTTCCCCGGGATGTATCCTATCTCTGTACCAAATTTCAACAAAATCGGTTGAGTAGTTGGGCCGTGAAAGCGTAGCAGACAGACAGACAGACAGACAAACAAGACACACTTTCGCATTTATAATATTAGTATGGAAGTATGGATTAGTATTAGTAAGATAAGATTTGATTATTTGATATTTGATTGATAGTAATCACATTTGCGACTGCTTTGTTCTACGAGCTACTTTTCCCGTTCGCACCGTTGTTTTCTTGTAGCATTACCAATGCCTTTAGTCTGGTCTAACAAATGCCATTATAATATCTGTTAAAATGTGAACATTAACAGCATTTTTCTAGCAATCCAGGGTTTAGGTGTTACCATATTATCAGCTCAGGCGTTTAAGAAAAGGTGTAGGTATCTACTTAGGTGTCCTATTTTCGCCCGTTTCTTCTAGTTCTCGTCTTACCACTATATCAAGCTAAGTAGCTAACTGACCTTAATTGTTTTACCAATTACCTACCGTAATAATGACAGTAAATTGGCCGTACAATTTTGCGTCTCATCTAACACTGCTTTAATTTATCATGATTTATTGAATCATTTCATCTTGTAACGGTAACAAAATATGCATCAATCATCAAATTACTTTTTAATAAAGGAATGCCATCATAATGACGTAGGATATAACTGGAATGATCTTCTGGAACTTGTCTATGCAGTACACTGTAATTCCAAGTTCCAAAGCTTGGAAAATGTACATTGTGCCGAGTTCCTACTCTGTCAATGGACAACTAAAATTAAGGATTTGCATGGTGATTTTTTTAACGTCTTGTTGTAGATTGTAATGTCTTGTAAGTTTTAACAGAGCCTGTAGGCTGTAATTTAAAAAACTCGTGTACATAAAAAATCGTGACCTATGTTGATGACTGATCGGGGCCAATTTGCCAAATGAAGCGTAGAGAAACCCCACTGGGCTTTGAACAAAGTAAAAGAGATTGAGCGAGAGGTTTAAAGGATTTTTAAACGTTTGCAAGAGCTTTTATCCAAATTGAATAATAAAGACAGTTTGATAGGTACTAATACAAAAGATACAGTGAAGTAGGTACATCTGGTCAGACAGGTTCCACAAAACAAAAGGAATGACATCAGAAGTGTAAGAGCCCGCGATAGAAAAGCGTTCAGCGTTCAACTCGCGTTCGTTCGATCAGACTTTGTGAGTTCTAAACGCGTTAACGCACACAGATTAATGAGGTTAACAAATTTGCGTTCTATTTTCTCTACAAAAGTTGTATGTGAAACATGGATCACCATAGTTCATCTTCCGAAGACGAGCTGTTGCTTTTGTAGATTGTAGAAGTCCAACAAAAAAGAAAATACTTGGTGCATCCAATTAACATTTAGGGTCCAATTAATATTGACTATTGAGCGAGAAAAAAGGAGAATTACGTTTTTTTTTCCTAAATTGCTTGAAGATGAAGACCGATATTACTTTACTTTCGATTGACCGAATGTCATTAAATAGCTTCAATGAATAAAATAAGTAATCATACTAATATTATAAATGCGAAAGTGTGTTTGTTTGTTGGTTTATTGGTTTGTCCTTCAATCACGCCTCGACTGAGAAACGGATCGATGTGATTTTAGGCAAAGGTATAGTTGAGGACTTAGAGAGTGATATAGGCTACTTTTTATCCCGGAAAATTAAGGAGTTCCCGCGGGAATATCAAAAAACTTAAACCACGCGGATGAAGTTGTGGGCATCAGGTAGTTACTTATATAAAAAGTGAAATACAAAAACGTTCTTGCGTTCTTCGTGTTTTTGGGAATAGAACGCAAGCGTTCTCTCTCACTGGAGTGGTCAGACTGCCTGCTGTCTGCGCGGCGCTTTAAAGAGTTACAAACGTTACAAAAAACGCGGAACGCAAAAATCACAACGGCTGAAACTCTTTCTGTCCGCGTAGGCTCTTAACAGTACTATGATAACGATAGTTTCCGTGAATAGAATATGTAGGTACACTTACATTGATGCAGTTGCAAATCGTTCACATGTTGTTATCAACGTAGAGTGGGCGTCGTCCGCAGCTGATAACGTAGCTACTTGTAGTTTGTTTGAATTATACATTGTTGATTTAAGCTTATTTAAGTAACTAGATGATGCCTGCGACTTCGTCCGCGTGGATTTTTAACCCCGCGGGAACTTTTTTAATTTTCCGGGATAAAAAGCCTATGTCCTTCCCTGGGATATAACCTATCCCTGTACCAAATTTCATCAAAATCGGTTGAATAGATGGGCCGTGAAAGCGTAGCACACATACAGACAGACACACTTTCGCATTTATAATATAAGTATGGATTTAGCTAAATAATAGTGATGATAATTGATTTTGTAATTAACTACGTTAAATAAAAGTAGGTACATCTTATCAGACACATTTCATTATTTTAGAGCTGAATTGAAGTAAATTCATAACTTATTGATCCTTTTAATTCCTGTTTATTTATGCATAAGTAGTTTTTTCAATATTTCAATAGATTTTATATGTATAAGCGTTTGGCAAAGCTAGGTTGGATAAAGGTTTGCGATGGAAACTAATCGTATTGGGTACCTTACTTACGGATTTTTAATGTGAATATCTGACATAAAAAACTGAAAGTTTTTCCTTATAGTGGAGCTCCGTAAGAGCATTTAGGCCATCGATACCCAAAGGTTACAGCTATCATTAATGGTCATTATGTATCGGGTTTTGCAATCGCATGCAATGGATAGCCTAACTGCAATATTTCGTGTTCGTTCATGAGTTTTAAATGGGTTAACTATCGTATCAGTTCCATTTTAGTTAGTTGTTATATGAGTCAGTTAAGTACCTAATTCACTATTGAGATTATAAATTACAGTCCCACTTACCTGGCCTGGTGGCAAAAATTGGAACAAATTTTTATGAAATAGAAATCCTTAGAAATTTGCTTAAATCTTTTTTATTGGAATCAACTAATGTGCAGAACAATTAATTCGTGACCCCTAAACTAGGAGGACCCGTATCCTTAGGACCAGTGTTTTCCCAAACGTTATGCCTGTATAGTTTTGTTTTTATTTTTATTTTTAATAGTTACTAGCGACACTGTCACCGGATCAGTTATGGTTGTGGGACTATAAAAATTCTTTCCAAAAAACCGACTTCCAACGCCACTGTAAAGTACAAAATAATTTTGATTTCTATCCACTATGTTGAAGTCGGGCGAGTCTGATGGCTCTGATGCGTCAACTTTGCTTATCCTTGTTATACCCGCCCGACTTCAACATACTTACTCGTAGTGGGTTGAAATCAAAATTATTTTGTACTTTACAGTGGCGTTGGAAGTCGGTTTTTTGGAATAATTTTTTAGTGTCAGGGTCGAGGATTTGTAGTCAGAATTTTTTAAGGGACCACCTTCGAGAGCTTCCTCTAGACGACTAACGAAAAAGTTTTCAAATCGCTTCAGAAACCACGGAGATATGCACCGACATAAAAAAATATATATACGCGCCGAATTGAGAACCTCCCCCTTTTTTGGGAGTCGGTTAATAAACGTAGGCACTAGTAATTCACGAATACAATTCATGTTGTATTAAATTTCGTCACTGTCATCTTTAAGAAGTCGTCAAAACTGAAAAAAGTCTACATTTACGGGATTTCAATATTTTGTGAATTCAACTTTTTAAGAAGTCGACGTACGAGTAGAGGTCCTAAATGATAATTTCGAGTCGGATGAGTAATTATTATGATGAATAACTAAACTACAGGTTTGTATTGTATAGCAACCGGTTTTATATTATTGATGATATTATGAATAGAGATACTGGTCTTCGTGGGCGTTATAGTTATAATAGTTATAGAAGATTTGATCGGAAATATTATGAAATATAGTGTCATCAATCACTTTATCCTCAGTGGATTTTAATAATATCTACTTCAATATGCATGTTAATTTGTTTATAGCCTCAAATAAATTTATTGATTGATTTTATAAATTCTTTATCTATATATATAAAATTCAAAGTCATGACTGACTGACTGACTGACTGACTGACTGACTGACTGACTGACTGACTGACTGACTTATATATCAACGCACAGGCTAAACCGCTAGGGTTAGAGACTTGAAATTTTGACAGTAGCTTCCTTTTGTAACGTAGGCGCTCACTAAGGAAGGATTTTTCAAAATTCTACCCCTAAGGGGGTGAAATAGGGGTTGAAAGTTTGTATGAAAGTCCGTCATTTCTCAAGTTATATCCATGAAACTTAGTATATGAGTTATCGGTAAAAAATAAAGAAATACGTGTTTCACATTTTTTGAAAATTCTACCCCCGAAGGGGTAAAATAGGGGATGAAAGTTTATATGAAAGTCTTTCACTTCTCAAGATATTTCTCAAGTTGTATCAACGAAACTTGGTATTTTGGCTTTAGGTAATAAAAAAAGAAGTACGTGTGGCACAGTTTTTCAAAATTCCATCCCTAAAGAGGTAAAATAGGGGTTGAAAGTTTGTATGAAAGTCCTTCATTTCTCAAGTTATAGTGATGAAACATAGCATTTGGGCTTTCAGTTAGATATGCAGACGTACGTGTTTCACCATTTTTTGATTATTTGACCCCCAAAGGGGTGAAATAGGGGATGAATGTCCTTCATTTATCAACATATTTTTCAAGTTATATAACAACGAAACTTGGTATTTTGGCTTTAAGTATAATATAAAGAAGTACGTGTGTAAAAGTTTTTCAAAATTCCACCCCCAAACGGGTAAAATGGGGGTTGTAAGTTGGTGTAAAAGGCCGCGTTTTTCAAGTTAAATAGCCGTGAAACTTGATATTTGGGCCACCGGATTAAATTATGAAATACATAATTCACAATTTTTAAAAATTCTATCCCAAAGGACGTTATATAGTCCTTCAATCACGCCGCAACAGAGCAACGGATCGACGGGTTTTTTTTAATGGGTTCATCCCGGAAAATTAAGGAATGCCTATGGGAAATAAAAAACTTATGCCACGCGAACGAAGTCGCGGGCGTCCGCTAGTTATCAATAACATTGTAACAAACACTTAGTAGAAATCTTACTAAAATTAAAGATACTTAAGTATTATATTGATACTTACAGGCTAACTTACACCTATATTAAAATTCACAGACAAGAAGATAGGGAAATAAAAAAGTACTATGTGGGAAATAATATCTTACGTTTTCGATCGTAAGTATATAAATTAAATAAATTCTGGATATTGCGAAATACTTGTTCAGTATTTTCGCTTTGCAAACATGAAATATATTAATCGAAAGAGGATATAATAACATTACTGCATGTACGAGTACTTGCTATCACTTGCAAATAAATTAATTTCAAGCTTATTATTTTGTAGAAAAACATTGTTATCAAAATCCGCTCATAATTCGATAGGGTTTTGCTAGTTTTAAATTTATAAAGCTCCAGGAAGTTTGATATCTGCTAAGTATGATTACATTCATGAGTTCCGTCGCTCCATATCCTGTAGGTGTGTACTGGAATAGTTAGTTCTTATTCTGAGTTTGTCATCTGTGGATAGTGGACACTGCCTAAAACGGGTCCCTAAAAACACGCAGGACTTGCAGGAAAATTATCCATTTTGAGTTGTTTAATATTCCAGGTGAGTTTCTGACAAGTTTTTGTAATTTATAATCCACTGGATGATGCCCGCAACTTCGTCCGCGTGGATCAAGTTATTTTGATTCCCGCGGGAACTGTTTAATTTGCCGAATATATAAATGCGAAAGTTTGGATGGATGTATGGATGTTTGTTAGTCAATCACGCGCCAACGACTGAACGGATCTGGCTGAAATTTGGCATAGATATAGATTATAGTCTGGAATAGCACATAGGCTACTTTTTATCCCGGAAAATTAAGGAGTTCCCGCGGGAACCAAAAACCCAAATCTACGCGGACGTAGTCGCGGGCATGTTAGTCAATCACGCGCCAACGACTGAACGGATCTGGCTGAAATTTGGCATAGATATAGATTATAGTCTGGAATAGCACATAGGCTACTTTTTATCCCGGAAAATTAAGGAGTTCCCGCGGGAACCAAAAACCCAAATCTACGCGGACGTAGTCGCGGGCATCAGCTAGTAATTTATAATATTAGTATAGAAGTATAGATAGAGTTTGCTAAAAACAAATTAAGTAAATACTAAGTGAATGTAAGTAATACCTGTGGCTGTGTGATAATGCCGATAGCAATTTGCCAAGCAAAGCGCGAGCTAACCGAGTTCCGACAGAACAAAGTGGGACATTAGACGATATTACGCCAGATAAGCGGTATTATAACAACACCGTGTTAGGTCATAGGAATTCTTCTACATGAATGCTTAGTTATGGCGAAATATTGGTTCCTTGATTGTGATAAGGAAAGTACTTGCTGCAACTTACTTAGCTCTCATTTATCCAGGCTTGTCTGTTAACTGTGGTGGTATTTGATTGTGGTCTATATTTGGGTTTTACATTTTTATAGAAAAACGATGATATAATTAGATGCTTCATTTGTAATACTTTCTCGATCATAAAATTATAATATTTAAGACCCATTAAGGTCCTGTAATTATTTTTAAAAATTGAAAATAAAATTGACGATCAAATGAGCGTACCTGTAAAGTGAAATTCGATCCGAAGACATTCAGTGAACCTGAAATATTTAGGTATTTACTTAATAATTATATATTGTTGATAAATTGGAATGGAAATTTCTAACGCAGCGTTGCGTATAAATGTACACTCATGATGATATATATAAGTCTAGAATTAGCTGAGATTTTTTTCAAACTAGTTTCAACCATAGATACCACTTAATGCAAGACATTCAATACTTTGTAATAAGTACCTCTTCGTGGCTTAACCCAGAACAGACTGCGAAGAACTTAAAAATTAAGAATTTTGCGCTATGTACCTAATAACTAGTTAGCAATGATCGTGAAAAATGTAGAAATGAGTCATTCATTTGGGTGAAGGGATCTTTGAAATTAATGAAAAATTCAAACTTATCATAATCATAATAATAATCTCCTTCCGATCCAATTTCGGCCACGGCGGCCTATTTCCAGAGAGTTTAGCTATCTGCGCGGCAGATATTATAGTGCAATAGTGTGTGCGCAATTGCGCATAAACAGGTGCACTGTGTTCCTTTACTCTCATAGCCCGATGGGTCGGAAAATCTAACACGAACGGAGAGCGATCAGGCGATAGACCGACGGCTCGTTGACTTCCTCTTTGGGCTAGTGGTTAGCATGGAGGTCCCGGATTCACGTAAACTTATCATAAATAAACTTATACGATTGCCATTAATAATCCTGTCGCCGATTCACGTCAATATTCACGCCATAAAAGTGTGCAGGAAGCATAAGCACAGACATACACAAGGGAATCATAGACAATACATGGGCCTAAATTATCCCGACCGGATGCAGAGTGCATTGAATCGCGGCATTCCCTTATTTGATCAGCCCAAATATGAACACACGTGTGGGGGATTGGTTGGAGGAAGCTTTGGTCAAACGTCTATGGATTAGGAATTCGAAATGGGGGTTATTTACTTTATCGTATTTGCATTTGAATAGACTTTCCGTATTTGTTCGTGTTTGTTCACTCCTAATAACTACTTACATAATATTATTTTATCAGTCCAGTATGTTTTGACGGAAACTTAACCACATTTTTTTTAAAATATTAAATAATATTTACTTACTTAATTGTAAAACTGTGAGTTTGGGTCAAGTCATACAAACAATGGATGAATACAGGCTAATTTTGAGCTAACTACATTATAATGATTAATACATATTGATTGAAATATTTTAAAACTAAATATACATACCTAATATGGTATCACATCTAAGTTAGAGATTTGAGAGTAAGAGGTGTAAGAATGAACGAAATGAACAGTTACAATTTAAATTCAATCACACAGCCATCTTTTGTTTTAAAATGAGGATATTATTTTACCTGGAATTTTAAATCAGCTACCGTCTTGTAGCCGCTAACATGAATCAAAGCGGTAAAGATTCTCAATTAATTGTTACAATTCGTAATGACATCACAAGCACTATATCCATGGGACGTAGTATGAAGGTCGTAATGATACATACATTAATGAGTTACGGAATGGCATTCCGAACCAATGGTAGATTCACTCGACGATTCAAAAGCACTTGTAAAAGTTTATTTGAATAAAAAATATTTGAATTTGAATTAAAGGGGAATATGCGAATGAAATATTTTTTGTGACAATATTCACTGACAATAGAGAATTAAATAACAAAGGGACATAAAAACTCCTTACAAATATTATATTTTTGTGTTGAATACTTGTTCACTCAATTAACATTCCGTGAGATTTGAGATATTCGAGGTCGTTGCTCGTTTCTCATTTATATTTTTTTTGTAACCGTAAATAAGTAATTGTTCATATAATAACGAAATCCGCAGACCATTATTTATAATATCTAATATCTATCGCTTTTATATTATAATATACATTCATAAACTGAAATAGATTTGAAAGTAGGCTTCCTTTTGAATTGTGTATCTGATGGATATATCGGCAACGTCTTAAAAATGTGAGTTGGCACTTGGCAGTTCTTTACAAACTTTATGATTTAGAATCACGTCATTAGATTCACACATCTTTCAAATTTCAGAAAGTAGTACTTTTTATGGTATTAAAAGACGATGCCTGCGACATCGTCCGCTTGGAGGCTTGGGTTTTTGAGAATCCCGTGGGAATTCTTTCATTGTCCGAGGGGGAAAGCCTTCCCCGGGATGCAACCTATGTCTGTACCAAATTTCGCCTTACACTTTAGATCTTTTATAATATTTGTATCAGGACTTTGTACATACGTTTGTGTTTATGAAATAAAGCTTTCAAGCTTTTGCTAAAGAATCCATCTCTTTTTAAAAATAATATCCTAAAAATCCACAGCTTTTCAGTTCATTGGACATCATTTTAATAATGTTGCTCTTATTATTGGTTCGAGGCAATCGCCGAGCCGTTTTTTCCTTTCAATATTAAGTTGCGACCGACAATGGCCGTCCCCGGTCGGAACGGATTTGCTTCAATCGGACGAATTGAATTAATTGACTCGTGTCTTCGTGTCCGTGCACTGGTGATTCATTCGTTCCGGTTTATCTTCTGCTTTTGCAGGCTAGGACGCGCTCAAATACGATTCTTTTTTATCTCTTAAGTGCACGATTGAAAAGCTATCGCTCTGCGTTTATGTCTTCTTTTACGACTCCGTTTTCTTTGGTTACTACTTGCTTTCTTTCAATAGTATAGAGTACAAAGAGTAGAGTACAAGCTTGGGAATTTTCTGTTTTCTTACTGTGGTAAACTTCATTATTTGTTTCTTGAATACTGTTTCATTTTCCCGATAGTTGTAAATAATAGCTAATAGCATCGTAATTTTAATTGTTTGTAGGTTGAATTTAAGTATGGTACTCATGTTAAAACTCTGATTAATTATCTTAGGGGGATAGATTGCTATTTCACATTTCTTCCTCGAAGTATTTGTTTGTACTCATAGATTCTGCTCATTGTATTTTCATTTTTAGTACGGTTTTATTATTACTTAATACAATCCCAATTTTGATACTGAATTTTATTTCTGCTTCTGGAGAATCAAAATTGCAAGCTGTCGCAAGATTTATTTTCGTTCGATCGAGTTTCTTTAGCGTCGATAGAGCGTGCCAATGCCAGGGTTCGTCAGTCTTAGCGCAATAGAGCGTTGAGTTCCACTGTGGTTTTTGTGGAATAAGAGGTACTTTACCAAGTCTTCAGTGAATAGGAGGCAAAAAGTGAACTAGTTCAAACAAATAAGCTAGTCATCGATGCGATCTTGCCTTTAGAATAAATTTTTGCTTTAAACATGCACATTTAGTTCTTGTCACGAAGTTTGACCACTTTAATATAATAATAATAAATAATCATAATAAATCATTTTATTGCAGGTCCCCATATAAAAACACGTTTACAGTAAAAAAATATATAATAATTACATATGTCACGAATTGCCGTTAAGGTCTATATATTCCATGACTAGATACAACCTAAGACCGATTGACTAACTACGGATCTTTATTTGGAAGTTCATAAAACTACACGTGGGCATAGAACGGGCATATTTTTGGGTAGTAGCGAACAACTTCGCTACCCACAATGTAACTTATAGAAATCCTGAAATAGCACACTAACACATGTGTTAAAGATTACTCTTATAATGCATCAGAGATTAAATAATAAATAAATAATAAATTGGAACGATACAACAAAGGACTTACTGGCATTTCAGCTATCATCTCGCACACACTTTACTTTCCAACACCACGTCTCAACTCACTCTATACACAAAAGTATAATACTGTATATATTATGATATATAAGAATGTACACAGCACAGGCGTGCACCTCTGATGGCGAGCGATACTCCACTTCCTGTTTACAGAATGACGCCCGTATTTATACACAATGTCTTTTTCGCCTACCCTCTACCAACTCTGAATTCATTAATAGTGCAATACCAACATGAAATCAGTATTGCCATTCTATAAATAATAAATAAATGTTGCCAGTCGAACACACGATCACGACATTCGGCCATCCGACATTGTGCAACCTCCCGGTGCACAACCACCAAACATTTGCTTTGCTAAGCTTAGTTCGCTTCACTCCTTTCAACAATCTGTAGTGTACAACAAAACATCTTCATCCATTCATACTTGCACGATGACATTTAGTTTTGGTAAATCACGACATTCGGGAGAATTAAAAAGGATAACAAAAAGGAAACCTACATTTTTTTCAATTTAGTAATATCAAACTTAAAACCTCACACCGATCTGAAATCCAAAACTATCGAGCTTTTGATCTTGAGATTTGTGAAGTGTGTGTGAAGTGCAATTAAACTGATTGATATCGCTGAGTCGAAATTTCACAACAGAAATAAAAATATTGCAATTTAAATCTAAAACTCATATAGAATAAAGTTAAGCAAATAAAGGATTAATTATCTAAAGCTGAATAAAAATCTAATCTGAAACTTAATCAAAGTCTGGAACAGTTACAGTCTAAAACATAATCTAAACAGTATGTTACATATACCGTAAGCAAAAGTCTAAAACTGAATTCAAATTTAATAAAATACCCAATATTTATTTTATTTCTTATACCGTTTCAGTTATTTATACCTTACAAGCATCTGACGCTGAATCTAAAGCTAAGTAAATATCTAAACCCTGATTACAATCTGTAACAGACCAACAGGTCCATCATCCTGAGCTCCACCTATCATGTGTCATACATGACGTGTCATGCCTGCTTTTTTTAAAAAACTTTATTGAAATCTAAAAATTTATCAGAACGTAAAGGAAAGCTGATTTTATTAAAATTTTATGACTTGACAAGAAATAAGTATCACACACTACCCCAGAGTTCACAATAAAATCTACAACTGCATCCAATGCAAACATTGATCAGGATTACTAATCTATCAATTCTTCAATTCAGTTGGATCTGCTGTACCATTAACTAATCTTTACTAATCGTTTGAATCAAATTAAGTCTATGTTAAATTATCTGCTCTAAATTCCTGACATCTTATACCTGTTGGCGGTAGACTGTTCCCACTATGTTAAATTATTACTATTTTAAAATCTTTAACTATGTAACAGTCAACGTTTTTAATAAATGAAATGAAATTTTTCGTAGCTTATTCAAAAATTTTATCAAATAGAGTTCAATTCTATTAAACACGCCTCAAAACACAAGTTGTTTTAGTTTATTCCCTTCTTTTCCTAACCTTTCCTTTCCGTGTTAACCTCTGAATAAACCCATCAAAAAGCGACAGCACCACAAAATTCAACCGAATCAGTTCAGGTTATGTTGTCCAAGACAATCTTTAACTTGTGAAATACTTAGAATCTTACCCAATGCTTTGAACTGGGTCAAATACCTGAACTTTGACTACAATCATCATTGAAAACCAAACAAAAAGTCCAAAACTAAACCTTAGTCCAAAACTAAATCTAACTCTTCATCAAAGGCTTCTTTGAAATGCAAAACTTTTGTATGAATTGAAGTAGAATCGGCTTGCAATTATTGTACAATACTAAATCGCTATCATATAATTATTTTAAATTAACTTTACTCAATAGCAATTTCAAATTAAAATACAAAATTCAAATTTTGCTGTAAATCCAAAGCTTGATACAAAACTAAATAATAAAAAAAACTAGATGAAAACCCCAAATTCAGAAATTTGAATTTAATACTCAAAACCTCTTTTGTCTTTTTTTTTCAGAATCATTACCTCAACATATGAACAAAAATCAAACCGATTATAAATCAAAAACGTTACACCAAGTTATAATATATTACGTCAGTAACATAATATAGTATATATACTGAGTGTTTTATTCATTCTGCTTTTTAATACTTTTTGCTTTACTTTTCTGCGTCTTTTAATAATTAAAGTAAGTATTTACAAATTAACTGACGGTTGTAGGCCGGAGCCGCTAGGTGAGGGTATACCTTCGTCACGAGCTTGCGGATCCACAACGCCCGTGCATCACACGACATTATTCAATAAATTTGAGAAAAACAATATGGAGATAAAATTAGAGTAAGCAAGCACGCACTAGTCACTCTCTAGAAAATATAATTTTTACATCATATTATACTCTCGAGATTTTGGACGGCAAAAGATAATTAATTGCGCGATTTCATTTTCAATTCAAATAATAGTCTGTTAAATTTTATCATCCAGTTCATTATTTCAAATCACTCAGATAAATATATAGAAAGAAAACCCAATGTGACTACGAGAATGGCGCATTTTTACAATTTTATTACTTTATTAAACGGGCTTCTCGTGTCGTGACTGTAGTTTCTAGCAAGCTACTTAACTTCGAGCCTCAAATGTTCAGCCCTTATATTTATTTATTTATCTTTCTTTGTGATTAGTAAATGTTCCAAAAATTTTAATCTTTTTATTAAATTCAATTTAACATTTAATGAACTAACTTGGTTAAACTGAATCACTGGAATGCTAATTAGTATTGACGAAACACGTTTGAACTATTTTTGGAATTATTATTTTTGCGATATCTAGAATTTCAAAATTACTACAACCTTCACCGTTACAAGCTGAAGTATATATCCTTCCGTATTTAATTCTTAACGCATTCCGAACATCGGACCGCATTATGTTGAAAGCCATAAAATAGTGTAAACAAACGAGTGAAAGATCTATTAACAACAACAAACTTGGAACCTTTGTTTCAATTTACTTTATGCATTCCTTGCTTGTTAACTTTTTAAACTAATAAGCATAGTCTACAAGTGAGTCATATATTTGAGAAACACAAATCTTTCAAATATAACGAATTGGAGGAGTGACCAACTGATAAGTTGAACCAATGACAATAAGGCTATTAAATGCATCATTTCCTAAACCATATCGACATCGATCTCGTACGTTATTATAAATAGTGTACATATAATAACTATGTTGTTGTATATCTTCAAATGAAGCGTACTCATATAATATCGATCTAATTTCAATTTGCAAGTTCGTTTGATCATCATAGTTTTTTTTTGAAATAACTATAATTCATTCGTATTTCGGCGCATTCAGATTATATACATCCGAAACACGTCGAGGATCGGTCGCCTTACATCGGGATCACTAATTAATCCATTTTAAAGTCCATACAAATACAATCAATTTTTGCGGCTGTACCATTAGGTACAGTTATACTACTTGTAAAAATTGATCTTAGTCGTTTAAAATAACCGAAATCTATCTAAAATCATTCAAAATTTAAAAATGTAGAACTTCCCCTGATCAAAAACATTTAAAGGCACACAGGAACTATGAAAAATGAATAAAATGCCATGGTAGTTCTAGATAGAACGAGTTACTTGTACAGTAATCTACTAAAGCAGCTAATAATTCTGAACTAGAAAACTTGCTTTCATTATGTACATCCCTTTAGTTTGATATGTACGTAAAATTAAGTAAATAAAATACATTAGATCTTTCACGAACAGTTAGATAACATACTGTCAAAAACAGTAACACACTTGTTCACAACCTACCGGCTCATTAGGTCACAACTTATGGAAACACTTGTTCCACTCTAGTAACACACTTGGTTACATTCTATGGACTCACATGGCCCAAATGACATACATAGTCATTCTAAAATGGTGACTCACATGGCCACCTAGGTAACAACTTATGGAAACACTTGTTCCACTCTAGTAACACACTTGGTTACATTCTATGGACTCACATGGCCCAAATGACATACATAGTCATTCTAAAATGGTGACTCACATGGCCACCTTAAAATATCGACACACTTGGCCACTCTATAATAGTGAGTAGACACACTCATGACTACTCCAAACGTATACGAGCTCTCTGACCATCATTCTTACTCCCACAATACCAGCTACGCAAAATCGTCAATTTCAACTTGAAATCTAAGATATTCTAACGTCTCTATCTTGTATTCTTCCAAAATCCTTCATTATTAACCTCAATCACTGATAAATCTGTCAAGAGACACTAAGGCTTCCGTACATGAAAGCGGAACCCCTGATGTCAATCAACCTGTAATGCGATAGAAAGAGGTTCCCCTTTTTTTTTTTAAACTACAAATGATAATGATATCAATAGCTGATATACAATACAGTACTAAAATACATATGCTGTGATAATAGCACAAATTAAGAGTTGCAAATGGACTTGGTCAGTAAAACCACTATTATTCTTTCAGCATAGGTACAACTACCATCGAACAGATCACTAATAAAAGGGCAAATGATTTTAAGCAAGTGCTTAAATAAACTTATCATAAATTACATGTCTGGCCAATGTACTTCACTAATGTAATTTAAGTTCACTCGCGGCACTAATATAAATAGTTGCCCTGCCACTCAAAAAAATTACTTTTTAAACACTACAAATTCCTAAGACACCTGTTTTGATCGAGTCTAGTACTACCAGACTAAACTATCTAGATCACATAAAATAAGTATACCAGTAAGTACACTTTTATATCGAGAATTTAAAACTAAATCATACTTTTATCGTATTTCATATTTATAAATCACACATGAAACTAATCAGAGTTCGATAAATTGCTTTGCATCCTAGTATTGACATGAGGGTATCTTATTTGACATATTCACTTGTCTTTTTTTTTTTTTATTACTATTATTCACTCCATGAATTCTCTTCGTGAATAACCAGTAATCTAATCTATGCCTGGTTAATAGAAATTTCAAATTAAAAACTAAATTAAAAATTAAAAACCTTGTAAAATCAAAATTCGAAACTTAAACAGTGCGTAAAAAAAACTACAATCTCATTCAGTACACTAGTCTGAAGGCACGAGGCTGCTTTTAAATTCAATAATCTTTTAACTACATTTACACTAAATGAAACTTTAGGTAACGTTCATCCAAAGTAATGGTCCAGAGAATAATTCACAAATACTTGAGTTAATTAGAACTGATAATTATTTACCTATTTCATATCTCTAGGAGTACCTCAGGTTAACCAGTAGTAATAACCAAGCTGTATGGTATCGCATTTAATCATCTAAAATGGCTGCTCAGACGGCCGGTGCTAGTGAAATTTATTCCAGTATGTCAACTCTCATACTGGCGAAATTCTCGCTTGACGCTTTATTTGTTGATTATAGCTAAATAACACAAAATTTCTTGGACTCATGTCCAGGACATGACATTTTTACATCATCTATCATAAATAAATACTATGGACACTATATTCAAAACTCAATTCACTGAAATTTCTATCGATGTGTTTTATCTAAACTAAATACCTTAGAATCAGAATTACTTCGACACTAAAGTAAACTGTTTACAAAATCGTAATTCGGGGATCATCCTCCTCGATGGAAGCCAGTCGCCAAGCTGGTTTGAGTTGGCAATTCATTCAGATGAGACTTCACAGTCTTAACGTCGTGATGACGTAATATTAAAGTTTACAGCAAACTCTTTTCCAATTTGTGGGTAACTAAATACGAAATATAAATGTAATTCAAATATTAATTGCCTTGATACAATGTCAATTATTATCGCACGAGATCATTACCAAACACTCGATTTAACCTCTACTCAAATGGAATACAACATAATATTATAGCCAAAATAGCAAATCTAAGAGTTCACCCAGAACTAATGTTATTCAATGTACCCACACAATAGGTGTCAAAACAGATTTAGCAATATCCAAAAGTTCTTTGCTGCAAGTTATCTTTATAGCATAGCAAGAATGGATCTCAAGTACATGCTAACTTTGATTAAAGTAGTCAATCTCTTTTGAACTTAGTAAACGGAATACTCTTTGTTTAAAAGTTTTGAAGGTACGACACAGAGAATTGTGTCACAATATAATTACTTAGTGAACAATATTTTTCTCGTGTTAAAAAAATATTGTTTTCTTGGGTTCATTTTCACTTCTGAAGTTGTCACGAATTGCCGTTAAGGTCTATATATTCCATGACTAGATACAACCTAAGACCGATTGACTAACTACGGATCTTTATTTGGAAGTTCATAAAACTACACGTGGGCATAGAACGGGCATATTTTTGGGTAGTAGCGAACAACTTCGCTACCCACAATGTAACTTATAGAAATCCTGAAATAGCACACTAACACATGTGTTAAAGATTACTCTTATAATGCATCAGAGATTAAATAATAAATAAATAATAAATTGGAACGATACAACAAAGGACTTACTGGCATTTCAGCTATCATCTCGCACACACTTTACTTTCCAACACCACGTCTCAACTCACTCTATACACAAAAGTATAACACTGTATATATTATGATATATAAGAATGTACACAGCACAGGCGTGCACCTCTGATGGCGAGCGATACTCCACTTCCTGTTTACAGAATGACGCCCGTATTTATACACAATGTCTTTTTCGCCTACCCTCTACCAACTCTGAATTCATTAATAGTGCAATACCAACATGAAATCAGTATTGCCATTCTATAAATAATAAATAAATGTTGCCAGTCGAACACACGATCACGACACATATAATGAATATGTATAAATAGATTAAGATAAAATAAGTTTAAAATGAATAGTCATTTTACGTTCGAGGTCTGATGTACCCTAAGCCAGTGTTTATAAAACACGTTGTCAGGGGATGCCAGCGACGACTTTAATCAGCTTATTAGTAGAATCACTGACGGTTTCCCAGAAACCGGCAATTCTACTTCTAATAATGGCATAGTAGTCTGGGACACCAGCGTCGCCGAACATGCCCGACGCACTTATAATATTATAATATATACGTCACGTTGATTTTCACTTTGTGACCCAAAAGCTGTAAAATAGTTTGATAATAGTTATTTGTTATACAAGAGTTAAAAGTTGTTTTTTAACCGCGTGCTCAATTTTGATGACCGAGCAAGCGAAGGATAGTGGTTCAAAAATTAGAATCCTGAGCGTCAGCGAGGGAATCAAAAGAGCACGAGGTGAAAAATCTTTTCACTCGAGTGCAACACGTAACTTTTCATCCCACCTCAGCGAGGAAATTAAATACTTCTCGCGTGATTGTTGAGGGAGAAAGCTCATTTCCGCATTTTTAACAGTTTCAGTCAATTCTGTTGGCGTCAAATTAACTTTTTCGTCACTAGAATCACTCATTTTAGGTTTTTAACTTATTTTCAATTTTCTTGTTTTTAATCGAAGGTTTTAATTTTAAACAATATGACGTAAAAGAAAATGGTGCGCGCAAAGCAAATAAAAAAATCACAAAAAAGTATACCAAAGAGGTTATGAGTGTGAGGTTTTAACAAATTAAAAACGGTTGTATGGAAATTCGGCACCATAGAGGTAGAAGTAAATAGGTTTTAATGATGTTTTGAATTCACAAACTTCATAGACGAGTGATATTTACTAACGTGCACACGATGTTCTAAATTCAATTTACTTTATCCTCAAGAGGATAATAACGGCTTTTGCAATCAGATATCGAAGCTTAAAAATACTCTTTCCGAGATGGTGGGATGAAAAATTATTTTATTAACTCTTGGCATATGGTGGTATTTATGATGAGCTCAATGAAGGTATGTGTCACGTTAATTGTTGTTTTTATCGCGTCCAATAATGAGCTGTGATTCATCGAATGTTATTATGAGTTTGTTATTTTCCTTATAGCTCTGATTTTAATAAATGAGTTATTTTTTTTAAATAACTGCTAGGTAATTGTGGGTATTTACACCTTTAGCGTTTTTGAAAGTAGTCATCTAAGTACCTAATCAGTTTTAAAAATAAAATATAACTTATAACTGTCTTACCATTCAATATGGAGGTTGCACTTTTTTGGCTATTTCTTTTTCGTTCTGTTTATAATTGACAGGACAAGGGTTGTATGAAAGAAAATGTTTGAAAAATTGTACGGAGAAGTGAATAATTTGGGTAAAAAATACACTAAATAAAAAAGAAAGTGAGGAAGTGATACAGAACACAGTAGAGATATCTTCGTTCTGTTTCATATATAGTTATCCCGGGGGAAAAACCGGTTCCCACGGGACTTATAAAACCCAAATCCACGCTGACGAAGACGCATCAACTAGTTGTTAATAGTTAACCGTTAATCCAAGGTCTGATTTGTTCTGGTCAAAAGTGTTGGACGTGGTTTGTTTCACGTTCTGAATGTCAGCGTTACGGAACATTTACTTAATAATAACAAAAAGCTAATCCGCGAACCTTACTTATTTAGTTTCTTTAGTCTTAGCTACAATTGGTTGACGTCATCAAAATTAATATACTTAAGTAAATGAATAAATTTATTTCTTCCTACAAAAGTTGCAACTCCTTGATAATTAAGACTTAGAAAATAATAATAATTAGTACTTGTAAATTCTAATACGGAGCTTTAGCCTATTCTACTTTATCTGGATACCATATTCTCGATTGATTGTTAGTTTCATTGCCTTATTTTTTATCTCGGTTTTCTCTACATTTTGAATGCTAACACTGGTTGTACCTACACATCTCTAAGCTAAATTAAATTGACAGGTCTAAAAGTAGTGCTATCCTTTTACGGTACCATTGCAAATGGGCAAACGTTTTGATTTTGTACAACCGAATAAGAATATTTGTAACCTTATATTTATAGAATGACTATGTAAATAAAAAGTTATACTTAAGTATAGATAAAAATCCTCATTTCAGGCTATTAGTTATTCTGTGATTCAGGGCAGTTCTTCGATCCGCATCCAAACGAGCTGTCATAGATCATTCATAGGACACTCCAGATGTGCCACCTTACTATACTTACCTATGCATTATATTACTAGACTAGAGTTTCAATTTGCAAAGTTGGCAGACATGTTTCGTGCTTGGAACTAGATTGAACCTTTATGAAACGTGGTGTAGTTTTATGAGACTCAACTTCACTCGTAGCATGGTCCAGTTTGTTGTACACTGCGAACAATCCAGTCGTTATTATTAAGTACTAGCTGATGCCCGCGACTTCGTCCGCGTGGTTTAAGTTTTTTTTTATTCCCGCGGGAACTCCTTAATTTTCCGGGATAAAAAATAGCCTATGTCACTCTCCAGGTCCTCACCTATACAACAAAAAAAGAATTAGCGAAATTGGTGCAGCCGTTCACGCGTGATGCCGTGACCAAGGGAAATAGGGATTCATTTTTATATATAATATAGATTATTAACTACATCGGTGACTATTTAGAATTATAACACTTAACACATTAAGATTAATTTTATCATCATACTCATCGACATAACAGCAGGATAAAGAAGTCCCGAATGTGCGTCATGAGTCATGACACCAGGTCCTCTGCGTTCCTCATTCAGCCACTCCCCACTACCCTATCATGGATTAAGTCATCGGGTGACGATTGTTTTAAAAAATCCGTTTACCTCTTTTGTACCTACTTAGCATATCCTTGTAACTTTGGTGTTCTGGTCCTAAACATTAATGAAACACCTAGTTGTTAGAAGTTTATCCTACCATTCTACAGTGGTTCCTGTATAAGTTACTGAGTGAACTTTAAATTGAACCTCCATGTCCCGAATCCCGTGTCGGTAACTTGCTTCCGGGTAGCTTTAATAACAGTAACCTTAAAGTGTTACGGAGTTTAATGTTCTTACTAAATCTCAATTTTTTTAATTAATTAACAATTCAGTTAAAAGCTTTTATATCATACTTGCTCAGTAACTAGGGATTACTATGGTGGAAAGTCTCCTTGTAAGTTGGTGTTTGCAATTCAAGGCAACATTACGTCGTACTATGCTTGAATTGTAATGTTCACATTACAGTTCAAGCTATGCAAATCTCCTTGGTAAACAATCTCTTTTCTTATAAAATGGTAAGAAAACTTTTTACTGAAAAAAAAACACTGAACATGGCGGCATTTAATTTCCATACATTTCAAACTATGCAAAACTCTTTGGAACCCAGAGCCGTAAAAAAAAAGGAAAACTATTTACGAAAAAAAAAAATGGAAATGGCGGCATTTCATTTGATCTGAAAGTTTGTGAAGTTTGTTTGTAAAGTGATTTTGCATTACCAATGTTTTATTTACCTCGCAAGAATGATATAAAGTAGAATGCTTACCTCGGTTGCAAGTAGCTATTACACCCTCGAACTATATTCACCCTCGCTCGCTGCGCTCGCTCGTGTGACTAAATATCTCGGGTGCACGCGATCCATTAGCGCCCTATGCGAGCTGCGCTCGCACTGGCGCCAAATTGGATCTTGTTCTGTAATAGCTTACTTACGTCCCTTGTGTAACAATCTACTATTAGTAGTCCGAATTTCATTACTTTTACTTTCATCACACTTTTTGTGTATCATTTGTGTATCATTTTTCTGACGGAATTTTTCTTTTTTCTTTCTATAGAGATCCCATTTTGTTCATACTGATTTGTCCTAAAAATCCTTATTTCAGGTTTATGGTTCCTTCTTAACCGAATGCGGAAATTACAAAACACACAATATAAAGTGCCAGCGTGTGAATTTTAAAACATCGGTGAGAATTACGAACAAATATTTTTTAAAAAGTATTTTGGACATGACCATTATTCTTAATATTACTTAAATACTATTTATTATTAGGACCACTTTATTGTTGATTTACTAGATCATCCAATACTAGACACTTGGTCTTGTTTCAAATGTCTTAGCAAGCGGTAAACCAGACACCTAGCGTCATTCATCATTGAGACACGTCACACGATGTAGTGTCGGCAATACTTATGAGTTATGGGTTATTGATTACTCTATTACAAACACTATTACGTTCATTAGGTGTTGCATTGTTTGTGATTCGATACTGGATTCTATATGAAAGCTTTGTAGAGTTTCATTGAGTTTAGTAGCGATGGCGCAAGGGCTTTGATTATTGAGGTTAAAAGTTATCCTATGTAACGTAGGTTTCGTTTTTAATCGGTTTGAGGTATAAAGACAAATAAAACAAATAGGTCACACACTTTCAGATTGTTAATCTTACTGAGTAGCTTTATGGATTTATGAGTTACTCATAATCCTTTGTCGTCATATTTTATGACTTCTTACATCTTTTTGGCAAAAATATCATCAAACAGCAAAATACGATAAGAAATACCACCTTACCCGTCAGAGATTGGCGAAGTTTCCCTTTGGTCTTTAGGATGGAAGATAAGAAGACTCTTAAGAAGTGGGTATTTAGTGGGCAGTGGGTGGATATTTCCGTAATCAGAGTCTTTTAATTTACTTGAACTACGAAACCTAAAGGCTAGAATGCTTTTTGCTTTCAATTTATTGCTTCTTTCTGTATTGAGTAGTATCGAAGAAATTAGGTGGTTTATTATTGTTTTCCTTTTCGAAAGAAGACTCTGGACTTTCTAAACAATCTTGATAGTATTTTATTATTTCGAAATCCAATGGGAAGTTTCGTGCACTGCCAATCAATCAGTTGCAAGAGACGAGGTGTGATGTGCCTGATATTATGATCGATATTTACAGCTTCAATTAATAGAATTAATGGTACAGACGTGGTGCTTTGGTATGCTTTTAAGTTTGTTATAAAGACCATTTCATACCACTAGACTAAACAACGTTAGATCACTTCGTACATCAAACCTTTCTTCCCTTCTATAAGTAAAACATCCTTCGATTCCCTGATGTTGATGAAATCTTTCCTTTCATTCAGTTCAGGCAACTGAATCAGATCTTCAGCTATTTTAATTAAATCAGAAGTTCTTACTACTCCTACTTACTTTACTACTTCGTTTAACTTGCATTCAAGTTCTTTAATAAATCTTAATCTCTTTGTAGGTTAATTATTTGTTACTAGAAATTACTAAGTATTTCGCAAAAGTTTTTACTATGTGAAGACGTAGTAAACAGAAATGAAGTTAGAAATGAGACAGGTTATTAAAAGTTTTCCAATAAAAATCCTTCATCCGTATATATATTACAGTTATGGTTTGAAAAACATTACTATTTATTATAAATAGTTAACGATTGATTAGTTCTCACTTTTCAGGGGGCTTTACTAGCATCCCTATTATTCTTTGGCTAGCGGTTCTCCCGGCGTCATATTCCTTATATTATAAGTTCCAAAATTCACTATTCTTAAATATAAAAAAGTGTAATGTTATAACATTCACAAGAAAACGTAAACCTATAATCTATGATTATAAACTAAAAGATGAAGTCTTGAACAGGGTGTCCTCGGTGAAGGATCTTGGCGTAATACTAGATAAAAAGTTACTTTTCGATGAACACATCAACTACATTGCTAGTAAGGCTTATAGGATGTTAGGATTTGTTTTAAGGGTCTCCAAGGAATTTAAACTACCTTCAACACTTATACTTCTCTATAATTCGTTTGTAAGGTCTATTATGGAATATGCTTCCACGGTTTGGAGTCCTCGGTATAAGGTACATATAGAAAAAATTGAAAGAGTACACAATCGGTTTCTAAAACGACTTTCATACTATATCTCAAATAATACCAACTGTGTTGGGATTCCTGATCCACCACTTTCAGCTGCTAGTAGACGTGTTCAAAGAGATCAAATCCTCCTATTCAAACTCATGAATAATGGGGTTGACTCTCCATATCTAATTTCTAAAATAACTTTAAGATGTCCACGGATTAACTCTCGACATCCAAAACTGTTTCGCATTGCACCAAGCAAGACAAATTATGCAGAAAATACATTTATAAAAAGATGTTGCAAGCAGTATAATGAATTGTTTTTCAATAACGACTTATTTCAGCTCTCTCTCCCCAAGTATAGATTGGCTATTAAAGATTGTTTGGCACAAACCAACTAGCTCAACATTTTTTCTTTTCTTTTTTTGATCATTATATCTTAGTACCTATGTGTTTTTTTTATTTTATTTTGTTTCTTTGTTCTAATTTAATGCAAGTATAAAAAATAATTTTGTTTTGTCTAGCGGCTATACCCAACTATTCTTTTGGAAAATGTTTAGACAATATGTGCTGAGAATATTTGAAAACTGTTTTGGTTTAAGTGCAATGTTATATTTAGTTTACCTATTGTATATTATGTTACTGTATGTTTTTCAAAAAATAAATAAAATAAAATAAAATAAAATAAAATAAGTATAGATTTCTGAGGGTCGTGACCCCATTCCATTAATCACATAATAGTAGGGGTTTTCTGGGGATAATAATGGTTAGTGGTTTCTATTATAATATTCTGAACTTCTGACATTTTTAACAAACGAGGGTTGAATTTTTCAACCGCATTTACTAGAATGATCTTCCGCCTGGGAAAAGTCATAGTGGCTATCAAATGCCATCAAGTTATAAGCAAAAGTGAGTTTCAGCTAGCAAAAATGTTTGTAATGGCGAATCCAGTAGGTACTACGTACTAACGTAGAAGATCGCTAGCTACCAAAAGTAGGCTTACTTCTTTTGTCAGAGGTTAAATATATAGTGCTCAGACAAGCCGTCAAGCGCTTACGAGCACGAAGAAACCATAAAATATATATGTACTTTTACTTGTGAAATAAATAAATAAAAAATAAAATAAAATATAAATCTAATAATTCTGGTATGTATACCTGAAATGCTATTATATCTTTGTCTTAGCGAGAGATATTAATAATGGTCATTAAGTGTTTAGAAATAGAAAGATGATAGTAAATCACGTCCGAACGCTGAGCTAGTTGAAAGTAAAGTGTTCCAACACAACAGGTTATTTAAAAATATGTGTCGCCTGTCCAATAAACCTTTGGCCCGGGATTGGTGATTTTATTGCCGACCCGCGCTGTGTAAATCTGTGGTACGCCGATAAAGAAACAAGTTTTTAATTTTGTTGGCTTTTGTGACACGTTTTATTTTTGTGGGAGTTGTGGAGGAAGTATTATATAATACAATAAATTTTTGCCCATTTTCACCCCTTAGGGTTTACAGTTTGCAAAATTCTTTGTTAGCTTTTTGTTAATTCTTAGTTAGTTTCCGCTGGAAAATGGCTCCTGCGGAAACCTAAAACTCCGCAGACGATGTTTTCAAGTTATCTGTAGGTATGAGCAACGACACCTAAGTAGAATAAGTTGAGAAACATGATACTCTAAACAAGTAAGTCAAGAGTGACACGTGGTGTTTGTATTCGTATTGGCATTCATGCATAATGCAATACAGTTCATTGCTTAAATGTCACAAAGTTCTGTACTATACGATCATCTCTGTATCTGTACTTGTAGTATGAGTAGTATGACTTATGAGTAACGGGAACTAGTATAAGTTCGATGTTAAGTTCTCTATATTTATAAAGAACTTCTAAGGATAAAATTGAGGGACGAGTGGCCGAGTTGTGACAAGTGACAATGCATTAACAGTCGGTTACGATTGTTACCGAAGGACCGAGGTGACCGAATTTGGAGTTTCAAATTTGGCCTTTTAGTTTCCTCCGTGTCTCGGAGAGCACGTTAAGCCATCGGTCCCGGTTATAACCACTAACATCCGGTAATAATCCTTAGTAACCAAAGAGTTGAAATAGTACTCTTAGTCGAGTCGTATGCGGAAGGGCGTGGGAACTCACCGCACTATTATCTCAAGAAAACTCCTACCATTATTTGATTTATGGAAGGGGTCACGACCCTCAGTAATGAGGAATACGTCGCGTAGAGAGAGAAGGATAAATTAGAAAGAGGGAGGCATGCTTCGATAAAATCTGATGAATCTATTGAACGAAATTTGAAAGCTGCAGATTAATTACTTAATCAAGACTTTCTTAGACACGTGTATCTGAATTATCTCTCCTTGTTAATGTTGAATTTAAAATTCTAAGGAAATCACATAAATATTCACCCGTTGGCTCATTTAAAACACATCCATTGGATATACATGGGTGCCACAATCGCGACCTCCCGGAATCCGGATATGCGCCGTCAGTATTGTTTCCGTTGCAATTCATTAGTTAGAAACTGGAGTACAGGATTTACACCGACTACCGAGTAATATCATCTGCCCTGACGTTGATGTATCCATACCAAAGAGATTTAATTGACGGGAGAGTGTTGTAGAGAGACAACATAATAATTTTATTGAGCTGCTAGGTCCAGGGCAGTGCAAAATCGTGGCGATGGAAATCACTAATAGAGATCGATGTCCAGCAGTTGGTTACTATTAATTAAAGGTAAAACTGTGTTATATTGCAGTGATGCGTCATGGTTTATTACTTTATTTTTTCGCTACAAGACTCTGACACAAGTTAGTAAGTTTTCACGCGAAAGTTTGCATTCTAAGCTTTATCGCACGTCAGAAATGTAAGTTTCTATCTTCGTTATTCCAAAGCCGTGCATTTTTCTACGTTTTTCTATATCTAATCTGTCGTTAGTAATATTGTGCCGAGCGTAGATGTGACTATATTATCCACTTAACCGTCGAAACGTTAATTTATCTGACGTGCCGTTATGTTTGTAGCTATAACGTCGCAGTTGTCTTATGTCTATTTCATCACGTCTCGGATCAAATTAAGAAATACTTAATTGACATGCTTGGAAGAAGTTGTATCGTGAGATTTCGTTATGTCTTTTTAATGTACCGTCGTTTATACGTCTGCCACGATTTTCATCAAACGTTGCCTGTTACATTTTCGTTGCTTCGCTTTCACTTCTCTGTTATATAAATGACTTACATTTTGTTACAGTCCCGCGAACTTATCTGACCCGGTGACAGCGTCGCTAGCAGATATGAAAATAAAAAAACTAAACGGGCATAAAAATTAGTTCTTAATTTTGGCCACAGGGCCAGATAAGTTGGACTATATTTTGGTATTATAAAGTAGTTTGAGTATTTAAGTTTACTATTGAAAAAAAGGCAAAGCCTGTACAATCTGCATCGTCGTAACATCGAAATCTTTTTCCATAATTAGGTTATGTTTTTTTTAGATTACTTATAACTTGTCAAATAATAATATGTTGATGGTGTTGGGAATTGTGATTTTGCCCGCGGCTTCGCTCACTTTAGGTTCGATTTTCATACAAATTTCAAAGCCCTATTTTACCCCCTTAGGGGTTGATTTTTCAAAAATCATTTCTTAGGGGATGCCTACATCATAGTTGTCTGTATGCCAAATATCAGCCCGATTCGTCCAGTAGATTGAGCTGTGCGTTGATCAGTCAGTCAGTCAATCACCTTTTCCTATTATTATATACTTAGATTCAGGAGGGATTTCAACGTCGTTCTATTATCCTTGTTGCTTAGTTTAATTTGTTGGGATTATACTGTTTGCACGTGGTTAGCCGGTGAATGGACCACGTGGGGTGCGGGCGCGGTCGTTCGATACGGCGGAGGCTGCGCGGTGAGCTGTCGCCCGGAACTCTCAGCCCGCCAGTCATCCCTGACCCCGCCTACCCCTCCAAGTGTTACTTGTTCTCGAACACTTGCAAATGTTTCAACAACAGACGGGGCTCTAGGCTCGCTGGACGCCTCATCGCGTGCCAGTTACGCAAGAACCATCTAGCTCTCCTATAAAACTACGGCCTGTGTTGCATAGAAAGAAGTCTTTTAAGTGGTTTACTGTTGCTTAACAAATTTTGCATAGTTGTACCAACGCCTAATGATGCCCAGAGAAATTATATCTAAATATATAAAAGGAAAAGGACTGACTGACTGATCTATCAACGCACAGCTCAAACCACTGGACGGATCGAGCCTAAATTTGCATGCAGATAGCTATAAATGTAATGACGTAGACATTCGCTAAGAAAAGATTTTTGATAATTCAACCCCTGCAGGGCGACCGCGTAACTTTTGCATCAATCATTGATACATCGCAATCACCTCTGATTGGGTAACACTCTTCCACTATTGGACGAAATCCATTGACGCAGCAAGAATACCATAAATTCAGCCAATCGGAGGTGATTGCGATGTATCAATGATTGATGCAAAAGTTACGCGGTCGCCCTGCAGAGGTAGGTTAAAATAGGAGTTTGAAGTTCGTGTAATCCACGCGGACGTAGTCGCGAGTTTAAGCTAGTTTTCTTTAAAAATTGTACTACTTCAATAAGTGCTTACCTATATTTTTGTTTTATAAATCTCTTTGCAGCTTTCACGAAGCAAGGACTTCAAACAGATAGCGAATGTTTCCGTTTGCTTTATATTATTTGCCGCTAGCTTGTTTTACATTATTATAAAAAAGACAATTACAAACTTCAACTAGTTTTGCGCTCATTGTTTTAAAACTAACATAATGGCGTCTCCGCGAGGCATACCGGTTGGCCCGCTTAATTTTTAGGTCGTCCTCCGAATGGGAAATGGTTCAGTGGGGGACCTCCCGTGTCTAATGGTGACTCAAATACCTATTGTTACGGGGGTCAGGAGGGTTGGGAAGAATTATAGTTGCAGCTGAAGATGTTTATCTTGGCAGAGCGTAATCGAAATCCAGTGAAAACAACTAAATCTTTAAAATAATACCCGTTGAATCCGCAAAATAATAACCGCTATCTACTACTACTGTTATAAATGCGATAGTGTGTTAGTTTGTTGGTTTATTGGTTCGTTGGTTTTCCTTCAATCACGCCACAAGGGAACAACGGACATGTTTTTTTTGCATAGTTATAGTTGAGGATCTAGAGAGTGGCATATAGACATCTTTTTATCCCGGAAAATTGAAGAGTTCTCGCGGGAATCGAAAAAACCTTAACCACGCGGACGAAGTCGCGGGCATCAGCTAGTAGGTACTTTACAAAACCTTCAATATATCTAATAAATACCAAAGATACCTAGAACTTTTCTTCCGGTTTGTGTATAATTTTATTCTCGAAACTAAGTATTTAATTATAGAATTTTCAAACAGTAAGTAAATCGTTTAATTAAAGTAATGAAGTATACAAGTAGTTATACTGTAGTTTTTCGTGTAGTAACGTGTATTATTTTCTGGATATTATGAGCCGTACCTGCGTAGTATAATTGGAAGTTATTATTGGAAGGACCATTGGAAACAATAAGAGGATTCTTTTCGAGACCGTTCGGACTCTAATACATTTCCAATGCTCCCATCCTGGCGTTTTCATATTAACACGTGATATTCGGAGTCCAATTTCGTTTTAGAAATTTCTCGATTTCAGAAAAACAATAAGTCCCTGCTTTATTATAGAACTGTTTTAAAATATTGGACTTTCATTCTCCGGTACCAAATTTATTTATAACTAGCTGATGGCCGCGTATTCGTCCGCGTGGTTTACGTTTATATTTTAACTAGCTAAGCCCGCTACTTCGTTCGCGTGGATTGAGGTTTTTCGGTTCCCGCGGGAACTGTTAAATTTTCCGGGATAAAAAGTAGCCTATGTGCTATTCCAGACTATAATCAGATAGATTATAGTCTGGAATAGCACATAGGCTACTTTGCCACTGTACTGTACTGTAAGTACTGTACTGTGCCAAATTTCAGCCAGATCCGTTTAGCTGTTGGGGCGTGATTGAGTAACAAACATCCATACATCCATACATCCATCCAAACTTTCGCATTTATAATATGTATTTTAATATTTTAATTCCCACGGGAACTCCGGGATAAAATGTAGCCTGTGTCCATCTCCAGGTCGTCAACTATACCAATGCTAAAAATCACGTTTATACATTTCTCCCGTTGCGACGTGATTGAAGGAAAAACCAACAAACACACTTACGCATTTATGGATGTATGGATGGATGTATGGATGGATGTTTGTTACTCAATCACGCCCCAACGGCTGAACGGATCTGGATGAAATTTGGCACAGTACAGTACTTACAGTACAGTACAGTGGCAAAGTAGCCTATGTGCTATTCCAGACTATAATCTATCTGATTATAGTCTGGAATAGCACATAGGCTACTTTTTATCCCGGAAAATGAACGAGTTCCCGCGGGTACTAAAAAACCTCAATCCACGCGTACGAAGTCGCGGGCATCAGCAAGTATTTCTATAATGAATTATGTAAGTAATGTTGATAAAGTGAAATGCAGGTGCCATGTCCATATACTTACGAATATTATAAACGCAGAAGAATACTGAATATTATATTGTATCTGTCGGTTGCCTTTTCAGTTTTCACGACCCATTCGTTCAACAGATATCCATAAAATTAGAACAGTGATGATACACCTAGACTACTTTGTATCATGAAGAATCAAAGAGTACCCACGGGATCTTCAAAAAACCTAAAATTGTCGCGGACGAAGTCACGGTATCTATTTATCTAATTAATTAATACCGTGATTTGTTACATATCGATTATATTTTAAGTATTGCACGATATTGTAATATTATCTGTATCATGCAATAATTTAATATAAAAAATTATTTTTAAACAACCGACTTCAAACTCCCGCGCCAACTTTACAACAACAAGCACACGCTATACAAAGTACTTATTTTATTGTTGATATTTTTAAAACCGCTCGACCGATTTCGATAAAATGTATATGGGACCACATGGGAAGTATGCCCTTTCAAATAAAAAAAGAATCATCCAAATCGGTCCACCCAGTCAAAAGTTCTGTGGTAACAAAAATAAAAAAAAGTCGAATTGAGAACCTCCTCCTTTTTTTGAAGTCGGTTGATAAATAGATTCTGATTCTGATTCTGGAATCATTTGGTTTCATATAATTTACATGTTCCGATGTATAACGATATAATATTATATCGCAAGTTTATTTCTTTTGGGATATCGCTGGCGGCATTCGATCGATTAAGAGGATGGGGTTTCACAGATATGTAGTAGTTTGTGTCCGAGATAGGATAGGTCGTTGAACCCTTGGAGAGTCTTCTTGTAATGCTTTTCCCTTCTGATTGAATGAATGAGTATTATTGTAAAGCGACTTACTTAAAAAGCCTTTCCATTAAAAAGGTTGAGAAGGGCAAGTGACAAATGTAAATTGTTCCGCTTATCATGCTTTTGCAGCTTGTGAACGTTTTGTACACAATTTATGTGATAACTAGCTGATGCCCGTGACTTCGTTCGCGTGGAATCAGTATTTTTAATTACCACGGGAACTCCTTAATTTTCCGTGATGAAACCCTATGTCACTCTCCAGGTTCACAACTATACCCATGCAAAACATCACGTCGATCCGTTGCTCCGTTGCGGCATGATTGAAGGACAAACGTGAAACCAACAAACAAACACTTTCGCATTTATAATATGTATGATACTCGATGATATTCGATCGTGCTAATGGTTTAATTTGACCGAAAACGTATACTGCTAAACATTTATTTTTGTTACCCTAACAACCTTGTAAAACGCTTTGGTAAGCTCGACATCAAAGCTCAGAAATTTAAGAAATCCTCATTATAAGTAACGAGGATCGACTTCGGGCTTTGTTTAGTCAAGTGCTTACTGTGACTTTAAAGGTCGAAGGGTAGGAGTCGAAGGGTCCACGATTTATTTTAAACTCCTTTGTTATAGGTACGGATGAAGTTTCATGTGGACAACATGTTGATGTCATGAGTCATCGGTTGTTAAATACCTTGGTGTTTGGGTTGTAATTTGATTTGGTGGTCGCGATAGCGATATGACCCTGGAATTAATGTATTGGATCAAGGTCTTTCGCGTTGTCGCGCTCCTGTGGGTTTGAATGAGAGTACAAAAATATTAAGGGGTCGATTAACCGGTGTTTATTTCTGAGATGAACCTTACACATGATAAACCGAATTATGGTTAGCAACAAATATTAAATGTGTGATTTCTTTGTACTTATTTATCAAACTGGTAAGTAGGTAGGTACCTATAATAATTACCTAATCATAATTTAAAATTGTGATATTTTTGGATAGCGTCTTTTGCAAGACTCTTCTTCTAAAAGCCGTACATAACCATTCAAAATCGATAGTAGGAGTGCGTAACTAACCGTTTGTTTGAAATAATTGTATAGCTGGCATGTGACAGGATGTTGAGATTTCGCATGAATCATAAGCTTCTTTGAGAAATCCTGACAGGATTTTACACGCGGACGTAGGTAGTCTCGTGGTAAATCTAGTTATTTTCCATGCTTGACATCACTCACGACCGAACTGAAATCAGACATTCGGTAGTCACAAAACATAGGTACAATGCATAAACTTTGAACTGTGACTCCTACCGCAACCTTTTACAATGTTGCCAGTTTTATTTCCATTTAAAAATGGGCCTTGCATGTTTCATGTTAAGGCTACTTTTTGACGTGAGGTGGAATTCTTTGTAAGGATTTTTGCTTCGTAAAAGGTGGGCTGGCGTGGCGTCCATGCTCACGTGCTTCTTTATGCCTTTTGTCGCGACTTTGAATGAGGGTCGAAACCTTTAAATGATCGGTCTCTCCTTTATAATGTGTTTGCGGCTAAGGCGATCGTTTTTAAAAGGAAGCCATACAATCCTGTATGGGCAATATTTATATTTAAAGTTAATGTGTAACTAATCATCAATCATTTTCTTCCTACAGTAGGTATCTACAGTATCTGATAAAATCGGTTATGTAAATTGTAAACCCTTGGACTTTTTTCTGCATTTCTCATAATGGTCCACTTCTATTTTACTCATCGTGTGATTTTAAGAGCTCCCTCTCTCTCTCTGCGTCGTCTTCAATACTGAGGATCGTGACCCCTCTCCATTAATCAAAGAATGGTAGGAGTTTTCTTGGGATAATAATGCGGTGGGTTCCCAGTTCCCAAGTCCTTCCGCATACGACTCGACTAAGAGTATTCTGTACACTCTTACACCCTTATTAATAAAAAATGCATACTTCAAGCTTAACCGGAAACTAAACTTAGACTAGTTAATCCCAGAGTAATCGAGTATTAACTTCGTCTTAACAATGATATTAATAAACATGGAGTAAACTTGGACTAACAATACAGTCCTTACGCCGGAATTAACGCTTGCGTTATGGCAACCCACATAATTTAAATGTAAAAAGAGCGAGTCAACGAATGAAAACAATGCTTGATGTGACATTAATGACAGTGACGTATATCAACTATAGCCTGTGGTGTGTACGATATTTTGAATTTGACAAATGACAAGCTGGGACGCGGTTTTATTTTTTCGGTAACTTTGTTGTAGGTAGTGCTCGGTGGAAAATTAAAATATGTTTACGGTTTTGGAGAATTTATCATATAAAATCATAATGAATCAAAAACAAAAACGCAGCCGATGATAATGATAGGCAATTAGGTACAACTTAAAAGTTTTATTTACCTCTCCATGGGCCCATGTTCTTTTATTGCAGCCAAACTTTCAGATGAGGTTGTACAAAGCCACCTTGCATCACCAACTAAATAATTTTTACCATTTCAATAATGAAAACGGCAGGTGATCGAGAAAATCTGTACTTAGATTTAAATTCACCTTCATGAAGTTCTTCCAAAGGATTCTTACGAATTTTGTAAAGTTTCATACGCCTCATTAATGGAACCTGGTTTCTTACCTCATTAATATCATCTATAGCCCTCAAATCATCAATAAAATAATATGTATCCGTTTTAATTGCACATCACAAAACTATAACGTAGGTTACGAACTGACTTTATCTGAACAAAAGAAAGTACCTGGGTCCAGTGTATACGGAAATACAAAACAAAGGGTTTCTAAAAAAAAAGGCAATCTTTGAGGCATGCTCATGGTCAACAGATGGTCAAAATCGTCGAAAGCACACTTTGTCTATGCCTAATCGGTCGTTAAACCATGTAGCGCCATGGAATAAAATTTACTCCAACAGTAGATTCAGATTATGCTACTCCCTCCTTACTCTGTATTTATTAATACGGAATTTAGCTAGACGAGACTAAAAGCTTGGATTAAAATTAATCTCGCTCTAGTCTAAGTTTATTAATAACAGTGTTATAACACCCTTATTAATAAAAAATGCATACTTCAAGCTTAACCGGAAACTAAACTTAGACTAGTTAATCCCAGAGTAATCGAGTATTAACTTCGTCTTAACAATGATATTAATAAACATGGAGTAAACTTGGACTAACAATACAGTCCTTACGCCGGAATTAACGCTTGCGTTATGGCAACCCACATAATTTAAATGTAAAAAGAGCGAGTCAACGAATGAAAACAATGCTTGATGTGACATTAATGACAGTGACGTATATCAACTATAGCCTGTGGTGTGTACGATATTTTGAATTTGACAAATGACAAGCTGGGACGCGGTTTTATTTTTTCGGTAACTTTGTTGTAGGTAGTGCTCGGTGGAAAATTAAAATATGTTTACGGTTTTGGAGAATTTATCATATAAAATCATAATGAATCAAAAACAAAAACGCAGCCGATGATAATGATAGGCAATTAGGTACAACTTAAAAGTTTTATTTACCTCTCCATGGGCCCATGTTCTTTTATTGCAGCCAAACTTTCAGATGAGGTTGTACAAAGCCACCTTGCATCACCAACTAAATAATTTTTTACCATTTCAATAATGAAAACGGCAGGTGATCGAGAAAATCTGTACTTAGATTTAAATTCACCTTCATGAAGTTCTTCCAAAGGATTCTTACGAATTTTGTAAAGTTTCATACGCCTCATTAATGGAACCTGGTTTCTTACCTCATTAATATCATCTATAGCCCTCAAATCATCAATAAAATAATATGTATCCGTTTTAATTGCACATCACAAAACTATAACGTAGGTTACGAACTGACTTTATCTGAACAAAAGAAAGTACCTGGGTCCAGTGTATACGGAAATACAAAACAAAGGGTTTCTAAAAAAAAAGGCAATCTTTGAGGCATGCTCATGGTCAACAGATGGTCAAAATCGTCGAAAGCACACTTTGTCTATGCCTAATCGGTCGTTAAACCATGTAGCGCCATGGAATAAAATTTACTCCAACAGTAGATTCAGATTATGCTACTCCCTCCTTACTCTGTATTTATTAATACGGAATTTAGCTAGACGAGACTAAAAGCTTGGATTAAAATTAATCTCGCTCTAGTCTAAGTTTATTAATAACAGTGTTAGGTTTTTGTAACGATTTTAAGAGCATATTTTACAAAATAATGCAATATTATAAATGCGAGAGTGTGTTTTTTGGCTTGTGTTTCCTTCAATTACGCCGCAACTGAGCACCGGATCGACGTAATTTAATGCATGGGTAAAGTTGAGGACCTAGAGAGTGACATAGGCTATTTTTTATTCCGGTAAATTAAGGAGTTTCCGTTGGAATTAAAAATAACTTATTACACGCGGACGATGTCGCGGGCATCAGTTAAATATTAATAATTCGAAAAACTCTCTATATTCCGTAAACTGAATCTAAATTCATCTCTACGAAAAAGGTCACCTAGCGTTGACGTAACTTTCTAACCTTTATTTCCTTCATTACTTACATTTAACCTTTGTAACAGAAATTCGTTGTTTGGTTAGTATTAACCGGTATAGGGTAAAGGTTAGGAGTACGTTCCATTTATTGAATAGAATCAGGCGTTACTTTGCGGAAGTCCACGGTAATGAATGAACTAGGAGATTGTAAAGTGCTTCACATACATGCATTGTCGAGTAAACATCTCCTGAAGATGCTCCGGTGTCGGAGTAAAACGTACGTTGAGAGTGATTTGGAGGAATTGTGTGGTGTGGTGCTGTGTCGGTGCGAATTGCTGGGTGGTGGGTGTCGCATACTGCAGGTGAAGACACGCACTTACCACATAGATTTGTCTACTGTGGCGGATTATAGCGAAGTAAACTTCTAGTTACGTCCCCTTATAATAATAAGTTCATCCAACGACACGCTAAGCTCGCTTTTCCCTAATCAGATTATTTGTTTCAACTGGGTTGGTAGGCAATGTATGAACGGAATAATATCCGATTACAATGCGATGACCTTAATAATAGGGCCACGTTATCCTGTGTTTAATTTTATTAACAGGCGAGGTAAAACCACCAAGTGCCATCTCTTATAGCAGTATTTCTTCAAAATGACAGTTTAATGTCACGCACCTTGACGCCCCTAAAATAAAGATTATAATTCTTAAACACAAACGTCAACAATATTAAATCAGTTAGCTGAGGCCCGCGACTTCGTCCACGTGGTTTAAGTTTTTTTTATTCCCGCGGGAACTACGTTCTTTTCTGGGATAAAAAGTAGCCTATGTCACTCTCAAGGTCCTCAACTATACCCATGCCGATAAAATCACGTTGATCCGTTGCTCCGTTTCGGCGTCATTGAAGGACAAACCAACAAACAAACACACTTTCGCATTTATAATATTAGTATGATATGGCTTTAAGCGATGTCATGGTAGTACCTATGCCCCCAGCAGAAGCTTTCCGACGTAGTTTTGCCGGCATGGATATTTAATCAATTTTATCATTCGTCTTTTCTATATTAAGTCCTGTTTCTGCTGTTCAGGTGTGATAGATGATAACAAACATCCATCCATCTAAACTTTCGCATTTATGATCTTAGTATAGAAATAGATTGTTAAATGCCTTTGCTCATCTATCTCTAGTGTCTTTACATTCAAAAGTTCAAAGTAACTGTCTCAATGTTATTTCAAGTCCCAGAAAGGTTCACAATAACAATCACAAACAATTATGCAACTATACCGTAATCTCGATGCCAGCTTTGCCATTGTCTCCGAGTCCGAGTGCTATCGCTGTGACACAGATCACTGTTTGCACAGAGCAGTGACCGAGTGACACGCGATTGAATATTATTGCCTACCGCGTTAGGCAGGTATAGGTTGCAATAAACTTTGCGTTATACATTTAAATTTGTATGCAATCTATACTTGTAAGTATACTTTTTTTAATATCCACTACAAGTTAGCCCTTGACTGCGATCTCACCTGATGGTAAGTGACGATGCAGTCTAAGATGGTAGCGGGCTAACCTATTAGGGGCGTGGCAGTTATATTAAACCCATCTATGAAACCCATACTTACCCCTATTCGGTTTCTACACGGCATCGTATCGGAACGCTAAATCGCTTGACGGTACGTCTTTGCCGGTAGGGTAGTAACTAGCCATGGCCGAAGCCTCCCACCAGGCCAGACCAGGGAAAATTCAGAAATTATAAATTCCCAAACTGACCCTGCCGGGGATCGAACCCGGGACGACCCCGCACGTTAAGACAACAGCGCTGAACACTGCGCCACGGAGGTCGTCAATTATAAATGCGAACGTTTGGATGGATGGATGGATGGATGGATGTTTGTTACTCAATCACGCCAGAACGGCTGAACGGATCTGGATTTTTATCCCGGAAAATTAAAGAGGCAACCAAAAAACCTTAATCCACGCTAACGAAGTCGTGGGCATCAGCTAGTCGTATACCTATATGAAGATTCGATCAATTGGGAGTATATTTGTGAGTGTGATTCGAAAACATAGTTGATCAACGTCATTTGTATGTAATCAGTGGTTGTATTTGTAAGAAAAACACGGAAGACTTGCGATTCAGGAGTTAGAGTTCCAACAAGAAAGTTGTTAAATTTATGTTTCTGATCGTTTTCATGTTGCAGGATACTGACATTCTAAATCAATTATTTTCACGAGCTATTCGAAAGGTTAGAGAATCAAACCCGGGAATCAAACACGCTACGCTAATAGGAAATAGTGTCTAAACTACTAGGCTATCACCGCTATAGTAGTCAAGAAAACCAGGAAACTTATCAACTTAAAAAAGATCAACAGAATCTCTACCCGAATTGAGCTTTAAACATAAGATTCATATTAAAGTAATGAATGTTTACAACTTACACCACTTCAAGTACAGTACAGTATGGTAGTTTGGCCCCTTTTGTTTCATAAACAATGGGCAATTTTTCAAACCTAAGGAGTGTTTCTTACCTTTTTTCAATAACTTACAAAAGTTCAATAACCTCCATCTGGGTTCGCGGAGGCATTTTATTATCAAGGGATTTCACGGTTTCACGTCAGCTGTCATTGATAGTTATGTTACGAACCCGGCCAAAAAAGAAAGTTACTATTCTAAAATTGTTCAAAAAACGGGACATGGCAGCTGCTGGTAGGGCACCATTGTAGAAAAGTGAGTTGAAATGAAAAGGCTTCATCTTTAAAATTGCTGACGTGACGATAAAGAAAAGATTATCGATAACTAAGGCCATCTTGCACAACCCTGCCTAAAATGATTTACTTAGTATTTTTTTTTATGAGTTTGTTACGGGGTTGACACGAAAAGGACAAGTATAGAAAATTTTATTTTTGGACACAAGCTTTTGCCTAAGTGGACCTAATTTTGAGATCGGACTATGATGGTACCTAGATCGCAACTTATCATAGTAGTTACTTAATGTAATATGTAATAATGGACCTAGAAGGTTATATTGTTACGAAAATAAAGTCAGACTAATTCGCAAGCTTTATACAGGCGTCGGAAACCCAAAATTTATTGCAATTTTCAAAGTAAAAATCTGATAAAAAAATGACGTGAATCCTGTGAACATTGAACATGTTAATTGTTTGATAATCTTAGATAGAAGCAGGCATTACTTTGCGGAAGTCCATGATAATCAAGAAACAAGAAGCTCAATTCGCTATAATCCGCCAAAGCTGCCTTGATTGTTTGATAAAAATCATAAGAAGGGCGTAATGATCGATACTATATGGATTATTGCAAAGCAGCGGAGTTTTTAAAATGCATACGGTTACGACCTCATTTCGATTGACTTTCAATAAGCTTTCAATGAATACGACATTGCAATTTTACCGTTGCAATTTGTTGAAATCGCTCAATATGCTTTTATTGTTTGACCTCCATAGAGTTATATTATGTAACTAGCTGCTGCCCGCGACTTCATCCGCGTGGAATAAGTTTTTTTAATTTCCACGGGAACTCCTTAATTTTCCGTGTCACTCTCCAGGTCCTCAGCTATACCCATGCAAAAATTCACGTCAATCCGTTGCTCTGTTGCAGCGTGATTAAAGGACAAACCAACAAACCAACAAACAAACACACTTTCGCATTTATAATATTAGTATGATGCTCTACACACTACTTATCATACACTGTCATCTCAATCAAGAGGCTTTCTTGTTAATAAATGTTTAGAACTTAGCAAATAGCAATAGCTGGACCTACAATTAACGCAGAAGCTTGGTCAATACAGGCATACAGAAATTAACTCATCAGATAAGATTAGTTAAAGTTCCTTAAAGAGATGGACCCAATGGCTTTGGAACTGTAAATGTGCTGTGTACCTTCTAACTTAATCTGTAATGTAATCTCACAATGCTTATTTCAACAATATCGTGTAATTTACAATAGTATTGCTAATGTACACGATTAAAGCGAGGATCGATGGGCATGCCATATGCCGCTCATGGATATAGGTCAACATTCAGTATTTTGTATGTCTTGTATGGCAACGCTGTATAGATTGTTTGAAAGGCGTGAGAAACCCGCCGTCACGGAGTCACTGTAAAGCAGTAAAGCATTATCGTATATTTTACCAACCAGGTCATGTTTAACTATAGGAATAGCGAGCAATATGCGTTGTATATGCCTCCACGATTTGCCCCCCGAATGTGTAAGAAAATCGTAATCATTTGACAGCTTAAAAGTTAAAACGTATATTACTCGACCTGTATAAGGAGTTCATAGATGCCTGCACGTCAAAAAGCATGTATGAACTTCTTAAACAGTTCGTTTTAACTTTTAAGCTGATTACAATTTGCTTAGACAATCGGGCCTCTGAAATATTAATTTCGTTAAAAGGGTATGAGGACAACCATACATTCTTCAAGTCTTTACGTCTTGGTCTTTTTGGAATCGCTTACGAGATGACATTCCTAGTACGATAATGACCTTCTTTTAGTGGCACCAAAGTTTTGCTATCATTATTATTATTATTATTTAACTCTTTATTTGCACCACACAAGAAAAACAAAGACAATAAAACATGAAATGAAATAAAAAGGAAGGATAGGTACAAAAGGCGGCCTTATCGCTAAACAGCGATTTCTTCCAGGCAACCTCAAGATTAGGAAAGCGCTAGGAAACCAGAATGCGGGTGGCTAAAATTTCTACTTAATTAAATATAACAATACACAAATACAATACTACATAATATAACATATAAATAGATGTATTTTATTTAAACAAAAATATATATACTTATCTAAATATATACTAAAATATTACATACACATTACACATACATACATACACTTACATACCATAGAATAATATATAATAAACTAAAGTCGTCTTCAATTTGAAAGGAAATATGTCTTTAGAGCGTTCTTGAATACACCCAGAGATTTCGATTGTCTAATTGTCAATGGCAGTGCATTCCACATTTCAATTGCCTGTACGGTAAAAGAATTTTGATAAAATTTTGTTTTGTGTGCAGGCATTTTCAAGGTAAGTGTTCGACAAGATCTTATGTCTGATTGCACCCCAAGAAATTGAAACTTCTCCTTAAGATAAGAAGGAGTTTTAAGGTGAAATAAAACACAGTACAGAAGAGAAAGTACATGCATATCCCGGCGACGGCGAATAGGGAGCCACTTGAGCTTTTGACGAAATTCGGAAACGTGGTCATATTTGCGTAAGCCAAATATGAACCGAATAGCAATATTTTGAAGTCGCTCAAGCTTATTAAGTTGGTCCTGGGTCAAATTAAGAAAGCTTGCATCCGCATAATCGAGAATAGAGAGAAGGAGAGATTGTGCCAACATAATTTTGGTAGGAATTGGCAAAAGGTTACGCAGTTGACGTAACGAGCTCATAACAGCAAACGTTTTCCTGCTTATTTCCTTTATCTGCACAGACCAGGTCAGTTCCGAATCCAAATGAATACCAAGATCTTTAGCAGAGGCGCAGTATGGTATAGCAATGCCATCAAACATAATCGGAGAAATGCTCTGCCAGTTAACTCTAGAAATAAACCCTGGACTGCCAATAATAATTGCCTGAGATTTTGCAGGATTCACGCGAAGTCCATATTGTCTGCTCCACTCAGCAATTGCAGCTAGGTCGTTATTAATAGCGGTAATGGCTGAACCAAGGTCTTCCAGAGTTGCAGACCGATAAATTTGGATATCATCTGCATACATATGGTAGAGAGAAGAGATATACGGAGTAATAGAGTTAATAAAAATAGCAAATAGTAAAGGAGACAACACGCCACCCTGAGGTACCCCGGCCGTCACATTACACCACGACGAAAAGGTCTCGTCGATTCGGATGCGCTGTCGACGACCATTGAGGTAACTCCGAAACCAATCAATCACCGACGGAGCTATGTTAAAAGAAGAACGCAACATACTCAACAAAATGTCGTAATCTACGGTATTAAATGCGTTACTAAAATCGAGCAACGTTAAAATTGTGAGCTGTTTATTGTCCATTGCCCAACGGATGTCGTCGGTAACCTTGACCAGTGCAGTAACCGTACTATGACCAGGACGAAATCCAGATTGCAATGGACTGAGAAGACAGTGTTTATTAAGGAACAGGTTCAATTGTTGATAGACTATCATCATCAGCCTTTCTAAACCAATTTTTTACCACTCTAGAGCAATAGCAGCAGTGGGGCGTGCCATTACTTTTTTTCGCAAGGTGCGTAGTTACTAAAGTCTGTGCCCTTTTCTATCAACGTCAATCGGCCCTTTCATAGATGAGACAACTCCATAGAATTTTTAAGCTATTGCATAGCTTCTATCGCGGGCCTTGAGCGTGGAGACCGAATCCAGAAATTCCGTAACGAAAATAAACCTAATACTTTGGTTGCTATGACTACTTGTGTTGTTGACTTCAAGTTGTTGAAAATAAAAAGACTATTTTTATGAAAAGATGATTTTGGTTGCTATGACTACTTGTGTTGTTGACTTCAACAAAGAGGTTTTTTGATTCCCCTTGGACACCCGGACTATTGAAAACATAATTCTTTAAAATTATTTCGCCTTTATATTTTCAACAACTTGAAGTCAACAGCACAAGGAGCCATAGCAAGTTGATAAAAAATGCTATGCAATAGCTTTACCGCGGCAGTCTCCTAGTGCCACACGTCTTTTTTTTATAAGTACGTCGACGAATTTTAACTTTTACGGACGTTCTTATAGTACGAACTTGTATTCTTATAGTTCAATGCTATCGCTTTGTTTATGCAACAGTAAATACCGATGTGAACCTGCGGAGCCAAGGCTGAAGTGGTAGCCTAAATGGAACTCTGCATATTCATGAAAATGCTACTGTTTATCATAGACGTGAAGAAAACGACGCCAGTACTTCATTTGCATAAACTTAGAGTAACTGCTGATAGGAGATTATTTAATACTAGCTGATGCCCGCGACTTCGTTCGCGCGGACTAAGTTTTTTTTGATTCCCGCGGGAATTCCGGGATAAAAAGTAGCTACTATGTCCTTCCCCGGGATACAACCTATCCCTGTACCAAATTTCACCAAAATCGGTTGAACAGATGGGCCGTGAAAGCGTAGCAGACAGACACACTTTCGCATTTATAATATTAGTACGGATGCTCTATGTAACATATATGGTTCACCACTTACTGATATCGATACAGTTGTGATAGCATGATAATGCAGTTATGCTAATCAGGTTTATTAAGCAGGTACCTAATACTGAAATGGGATTTCCAAATCAAGAACTATTGAATTAATATAAGTAGCTTCTTGAATGCTTACTACTTATCTTTCGAGCCTTCCACGAATTTTGTGACCATAAATTACCGAATTTATACTGTGATAGCTGTTGTTCATTTTCAATAATCCTTTCATTCTGTAACAATAGTGTTTTTTTTTCTTCGTTTTAAAAAGTCTAAATTTTCTTTAATTCGTTTCAGATTCCTGTGATGCTCTTCGCAAATTTTGTGGTAAGTTAACTCAAATCATAGCTTAGATATCGGAACTGCGATTACAGTGTTTACCTGGTTGTGGTCAGGAAACCTCTAGGAGTCTAGGGATTGGGAATATTAGATAATACAGCCGCAATGGATTATTACTTAAAATATAAGAATTTATTATCATTGAATTACTTAGTTTTCGATTCATCTGAGGTCTGATGATTCAAGAAATAAACAAAAGATATAAGTACTTAGATGATTCCTAAACAGTCTAATTCCGCTATAAAGTGAATTTTTACAAATATTTAAGCAGCAAAACTAAAAACTGTACACAAATTTAAACTTAAAATGCATACATATTAAAGTTTAAAATTGTAAACCGTTGATATTGTCAGATTTTTAAAGCTCGTGCGCAAACTAATTTACACAGTTACAAACAGCATCATGAGTATTAATTGACCAAAAGCCGCCGACTCACGCGCATCAACGCGTTCACGCGTTCATCTGATCGCAGTAATTGACGCAGAGATAACATTAATAAACTCCCGGGTTTATCTCACGCATTAAACTAATGTTTAAGTTTTATTTACTTAACAAAATCATAAATCTTTAGAATCATGTCGGATTTATCTTTGGAAAGATTCGATACCATCATTATTGAATTATGTGCCATTAAAGCCTTGCCTTTCTACCATTAGTATGTTCCTGATCTGACCAAATTCATGTTATATGCATTCCAAACAGATTGCATGGAATACAATTTTAATAGGTAAATAGTTCAAAGCAATTGAGGCTCTAGATTTTTTAGCTCGTATTGTTATACTAGGTACAGGTACAACAATACGGGCTAAATAGGTAATCCTCTTAGAAAATATAGATGATATTAATAGAAATCGGAATATTTCTGCTTTAAAATACTACTGTACATACTACATAGCCTTTAGTAGACGCAATATTTGCCACAAGGATTTTTTGTGACTTTCACTTGGTGAGTAAAACTATTTTAATTCCTTAAAAGAGATGTTTTTATTTTAGGAATAGAAGATTAAATTATTATTATTTATTAGATTATTATTTATTAGAAACTACATATAGTTTCTTTAACTGAGATGGAATCTGCTTAGCAAATAATTTTACTTCCACAAAGCATTTTCACTCGTATATTGTAACATTAGCTTCCCATACTTAAGCGAAAGCTCTACGAAATCCATCTATCGGCAAGCTACGATCCCAAATTACCTATTCCTAAAGGGCAAGGCCACCGGACGTCGACCCGTGTGGAAATACAGCCCACGTGCGCCCGATAGCATTTCGTTTGCCAGCATACTTACTCTTGTATCTTGCAAGCGATTGCGACGGATTTAAGAACTAAGTCAAATCCAAAAGTATTTCTTTTAGCACGCTGAACTTCTCTTTTGAACGTCAATAAAACGTAATACAGATGTAATAGTGATAGTTGTTACGATTCATTAAAATTAAAGCTCTCTTTCTTACTTCATTGCTGTGGGTCGTGCCCCCATTCCATTAATCACATAATGCACTCTGCGTCGTATTCCTCATTGCTGAGGTCCGTGCCCCCATTTCATTAATCAGGCAATTTCATCAATGGCTTATGGCAGGGTTTTTCTTGGGATAATTATGCGGTTGGTTCCCAAGTCCTACCGCATACTAAAGCTACGAGTTATGCAATATACCTACGCAAAAACTAAAGCTACGAGCTGTGCTACGAAGCTTTTAAACGCGCTCTAGTCTGTAAAGGGCCCATAAACAGCAAAATCTGCTGGGTATCAGCCGCATTCAGAGGCCCTAAAATCGTAATCATTTGACAGCTTCAAACGTTTTACTCGAACTGTTTAAGGAGTTTACAGTTTACATACATGCTTTTTGACGTACAGGCATCTATGATTAGTGAAATCCTTAAAAAGATAGAATTATCTGTTTGACAAATGATTACGATTTCCTTACACAATCGGGGGATTTCGCATCGTTTGTTAACCACTGCTTACTTTAGTAGTAGTTAGTAGTTACGTGTATGAGGGTAAGTTTTTTGGTAAACGAAAGTACGAAACTAATTATTGTCGCTGAAACGAGCGTTAATCCAATTCACGTGGTGAACCTGAGCTTTTAAAATACTAGGAGCGCTGTTCATTTGCATTTATAAATAAAGTTAATTCTATTAAGTCGTTTCTCATTAAGCTTTAGTTGCTTCTTTATACAATTTATGTATTCGAGGATAAGGTTACGCTAAGACTACAAAACTTTAGCAACGAAACAATATTTAGAGAAGAAATACCAATCACCGAGACTTTAATTAGTTACCTTCGTGGTTTCTGTGAAGTTTCTGGTGTTATAAAGTATTAAGTAGTCAAATCGTTTGGAATGCTCACTGAATTCTAAAAGCTCATAGTTTTAGAGGAAATATTCCTCTACCCACACCAAAATGACAGAGGAAAATTTAGGAGACAGAGAATAACAAAGGAGAAAAAACTCATTTTTAGATACAATCGGAAGGAATTGGAGGGAAAAGGATTTGTATTTTATAAATGCATCCCAAGAAAAGTTTTTTTTTAAATTGTGTTTTTGCTACTATTTATTATGTACCTAGCACCTTTGTGAGCTATTTTTTTCCCCCAAGAAAAGTTACATAGCCATTACATAATTAACGGAAAAGGGTCCTAACTAACGACCTTCAGCAATGACGAATAAATAAGCCCTTAGCCCTTAGAAATACGAGGGAGATAGAATCGGAATCGAGTTCCAGAGTATGCCCGTAGATAAGGAATCGATAGCGTCACTGCAACCGCGACACTCGATACATCGGCAGCGGTTTTCGCCACTGACAGATGTGTAGAGTTCGGACTGGTGGACAGTCTCTATGTATTGGGTTTGCTACAACCACGTAACTAAAACATTTCGCCTTGTTTATAACCCTATATTTCCCGAAGTCGATGTTTAAATGATACTAATATCATAAATCATAAAAATGCGTGGGTTTGTCCTTCAATCACGTCGCAAACGGATCGACGTGATTTTTTGCATGGTTATAGCTGAGGTTAGAGCTGTCACCTCGAGAGTGACATAGGCTACTCTTTATCCCGGAAAATAAAGGTTTTCCCGTGGAAATTAAAACACTTATTCCACGCGGTCGAAGTCGCGGGCATCAGCTAGTTATAAATTAAAATATTATGAACTTTTTATCGATGCTAGTAAGCCAATAAAGTCCATAATTATGATGAAAATCCATAGGATTCCAAAATTCAGAGTATCATGCGTTATCGGTCGATGCATGATAAATTGTGTTAGGTTAGGTTAAAACGATGGTAGTTTATTCCCCTGATGATATACACTGATGATGATGAATGATGATGGGACGTTGTCTGGTATTTAAGAAAAATGTCATATTGTTTCCATTCCGAACCGTAGTACCTTATCTTGTGGTCAATCCTATAAGCAATTAAATTTCAATGAGTACTTTCACCAGGGGGAAACAATTTACACGCAGGCGTGGGCGACGCGTGGGCAGTTATTTATCTGTAATGCTTTTTGAGAAATGCTGCGTGCAACAGAAACGGTTATGTTAAATGTTGATAACTGTCTACTGTAGTGGAATTTGTTAAGTTGAGGCTGTGGCTTGGGCGCAAAGTACGTTGGAGTGGAGAGGCGCCGAGAAGTAGGGATAGGTGTAAAAAAAACTCCTCTCTTACCCCCCCAGGGGGGTTGCGTTGGTGGGGACTAGTGGAACAGGCCGTTGATTCGACCCGTGTTCCCGTTGTAAATATTTACTTCAAAAACTTATACACTTACACATAAGACCGGCATTTTTTTTGCATAAGAATTCACTTCAAAATCTTACTATACTAACACGTAAGATATACAAATAAGTTGGTTGTGTATGAAACACTTTGAAATTGATAGAGATTAAAAAATTCAAGCCTTTTGCATGAAAATACTATATTAATACGCCAACGAGGTCACAGAAAAATAAAAAGAGTCATAAAAATGTTTTTAGAATACAAATATGGGGTCATATTTTATCTGTGAAATGATCGCGACAATCAATTCCAGCGAACATTGAGGCGTAGATCGACGCTTTTGTTCTATATGGAATGTGGGAAAAGCTGACTCAGCTGAAATTGACCAAGCATTCGCATATGCCAAGCCTGCTGAATTTTGACAAATGATCCGCTCGCATATGCCAATGTATGCTAATGTGTGTATTATTAACTGTCTTATTTTCTGCTAGGTGATGCCCGCGACTTCGGCCGCGTTGGTTAAGATTTTTCGATTCCCGCGGGAATTACTTAATTTCCCGGGATAAAAAGTAGCCTAGGATAGGTTGTATCCTTCCCCGGGATACAACCTATCCCTGTACCAAATTTCATCTATATCGGCTGAACAGATGGGCCGTTAAAGCGTAGCACAAACAGACACACTTTCGCATTTATAATGTTAGTATGGATACTTTATCTGGGTACTCTGACAACTTTCTAAATAATAAAATATACTTTATCGTACACCATAAAAGAAACAACAAAAATAGTAATCTAATGGACATGGCACGCCGCACAACAGGCCATTGTAGTCTATGACAATATTATCGTATGATAATTATCAGCTGTGTGTTAACACAACGATATGAAGCGGGTTCTACCCGTATAGGTTCAAATTGGTAGAAAATGTGGCCAATTCTGTATAACACATTGTCTAAACTAAACTAAAATTACAGCTTATTAAATCTAGTTCTGTCCCTTTCCGCAGAGAGTATTATGAAAGGGTTAGCAATATTTTTAATGCTGTCATTTTAGTTTATAGATTGTGCACTACAGAAGCAGCCTCAATGTATGATAATTGACAAAAGCTCGCATCTAGGCGGGTTGATTGGCCATATTGGCAAGTTTCGAGGTAAAAAGCTCGTGAGTGAGTCACTACGTGAGTCAACAATTACTCTACGTTGAAGAGGGAAACATGCGACCTTTGTTAAAAAATATAGGTTATTGATCCATAATGGCTACCTACATGCTCGCTGTATTATGAAACTTGTTATTATTGTATCGCGGGTGATGCAATTGCATTGTTATTGGCGATTTTGCGTCTGGAGGTCGCGTCTTCTCGCGTAACAATTGCCCTAACGCGCAATGCATACATGCAGAGTGCGGAGCGGAGTAGTTGTAATTGGGTCCGAGTCCGAGGCAAGCGGAGATTAGAGGAGCCTAGGCCTATACGTGCTGCGACTTTTTGAGCCATGAAATTGGTGTAACAAAAACATAACTCACTCTTAGCTGGGACTCGTCTTGACTTTGCTCTGCCCATTTGCAATGCACATTGCGCCTTAGCGTTCACCTATAGTTTTTAATTTACTTCAAATCAATCTTTAAATTATTCAAAGACCTTATAATATTATGTACTTACTTGCCATTCGCTACAATTACTACTTACTATTACTACTAGAAAAAATATTTCGCGGTCTAACCTCATTTTGACAAATTCAATTAACAAGTAATGAATGGCTCGGTGATATCATGTAATAGCAGTGTGATGTCACGGTATAAACTTAACTGTTAAAACAATACTCACGAAGATGTAATTTTAAGATGATCCGGTAAATTGACGGCCCACTTGCCTTTTAAATCGAGTCCAAGCCTAATAAAATACGATATGTCTAGATTACGCCTGAGTGGCCTAGCTGTGACAACGCATTTCAGTCGATTGCGATTGTTAAGCAACGTTGATCGAAATCGGTAACTGGATGTATTGTAATGTGTAGGTTGTAGCACAATGGTGAGAATAAATAGTTTTTCTTTTATTTATTTTTCATTCTTTACTTAAATCAAACCACGGAATTAAGTAATTACTTACTTAAAAAGCGAAAAGCTATTTTTATTTTGTACAACGGATTACGGAATGTAAACATTAAAGCCAGTGAGCATCACTTACGTAATGTGGACTAGGAGACTCAGGTATTAATTTCAGTAATGGGTTAGCAGGCGTCCTGACTCCTGACATTCACGCAGATGCGGCCACGAAACCAGCGGACAGTAAAGGCCCTTAGATAATAAATATTTCGTACTTAGGTTAACGAATTTTTGTAGAGCTGATAAATGATATTGGCTGGATTGTTTTGACGCAAAGTTAAGCGATATATGAAGCTACAACACCTAGGTACAAAGGTGTTTTAGCTTTGTATATTGCTTTGTAAATACGAGTAAGTAGCAGTGAGTAAGTGGAGAGCCCGCTTCGCTTGTGTTTTTTTGGAGTTTACTCCTTAAGAATCGATTTTCATATATGTATAAGGCGCCCGGTATGAGAAAAATATGAGAGGTAAAATCTACTGATGAATGACCTCGTTACTTTTTTGGTGTTTCTAATTTGGTTGTGACGTAAGAGTGAGACGTACATAGTGTATGCTGCAAGGCGACTATACCTATATGTTATTGGGCTTGTTTGTTTCTATCAGTGTCAATGTACTTATATTGCTGTTTTTGTTATACATATCAATATAGCTATTTATGCAACTGTATCGTAATGAAGGTCATTTTAATTCGAGTGCTGTTTTTTGATACGAGGCTTGCCGAGTATCAAAATAGGATAGTACGAGTAAACTCCAGTCGTGCGTCGGAGCTGACACACACAATTTTTTTTTTTATTACACCTCAAGTTAGCCCTTAACTGCGATAATAATAATAATATACTCTTTATTTGTACCACCATAGAAAAAAAAACAAAAGAAGAAAGAAAGAAAAAAAACAGACTGATACAAAAGGCGGCCTTATCGCTTACTAGCGATTTCTACCAGGCAACCTTGTGATCTCACCTGATCATAAGTGATGATCCAGTCTTAGATGTAAGCGGGCTAACCTATAAGGGGTATGGCAGGTATATTAAACTATAGTCGGTTTCTACACGGCATAGTACTGGAACGCTAAATCGCAGACCAGACCAGAGAAAATAAAAAAATAGAAATTCCCAAATTGACCCTGCCGGGAATCGAACATCGCTCAACACTGCGCCACGGTGATCGAGGGTTTATTTAACTAAGTAAGAGATATACGCTGGTTTTATGCCTTCGGTATAGGAGTAATCGTAAATGACAGGTCCATTATCCTCACCTATTACAACTTACATTACAACACATTAGCGGGACTGACACACTGATAGATGTGTCAATGTCAGGACTACGTTACGTATATGAAACTTTTATATTCTGAGATGATTCAGAGCAACGAACTCTAGAATAGGGATGTGATGCCTATGTCAAAAATAAATTATTTCTTACTGAACATTTTATAGAGGATCTTCCAAAGGACCTAAAATTCACATCCTCAGTTAGTTTTAAGTTTTTTATCCATTTCAACATGCTACATTTTATAGCGGATAATCTAAATATTCCAACGACATTTTTTAAAAACCTTGACGGAGTCGAGAGCATCATCTAGTTTACTAAATTATTATTTATTAATTACTTGCCTGTTATGGTCATTAATTACTAAGCAATGCCATATGCATCTGCTAGTCAATCTATAAATAGTTTAGTTATGTAGTCTGCAGCTGTTTCTTACCGCACTATAACCGTATATGTATATGACATCTGGTTCAGTTACTATGAGAACTGACGCGTACATTATACCACAATGGAAGTGTATTATAAACTAGGTAAATATACAAAGTGTTTACCTTTATAGTGGTATTTATATTTCTTTCCACCCGAAACCCTAATTCGCTACTAACCTAATTCGCTATTTATTGCAAAAACTAATAACTAACAGAAATCAATCCAATTTATGTATAACTAGTAGTATTAGTGTATAATAAGTATTAATTTGTAAGTAGTGATGTCGTTGATATACCTATAACAAAAGGACCATGCTTATTAATAATGATGTATTATGCAATTTCGCGTTCAGAAATATATCTTTCAAAATCTTCGCAAGAACCACAAAGTTTATATCAGAAGTAGTAGGATGCAACACCCCACTTCTAGGGCCATACCGCCATACTGCCAACGCTAAAAGCCATCATTGTTTCATAATTGTTGATGTTGACTTACGTGTTTTAAAATTATAATTCTTACTAGCTTATGCCCGCGACTACGTCCGCGTGGATTGAGGTTTTTTGGTTCCCGCGGGAACTCCTTAATTTTCCGGGATAAAAAGTAGCCTATGTGCTATTCCAGACTTTATTCTATCTCTGTGCTAAATTTCAGCCAGATCCGTTCAGCCGTTGGCGCGTGATTGAGTAACAAACATCCATACATCCATACATCCATACATCCATACATCCATACATCCATCCATCCATCCAAACTTTCGCATTTATAATGTTTATTTGATTTTAGGAACGTCAAGGTACGTGGCATGAAACTCTCATTTTGAGTAAGATTGCATAAGTATTGCTTTTTAAGCGTTGGCAGTATGGCCCCTGAATTTTATAATAAGATCAGTGAATGAGAATCGCGCGTAGTATAAAACGTTCTGCTTTTGAAATGCCTTTATGATCCCAATATCGGGCGGTCACGTACATTGCGGCGCGGCTCGTCTGAACTGTAGATATGAATCGCATCGCCCCACGCATGGGGAATAACAACGCTTATCATTATTATAGAGCTTTAGTTGTTAGTGGTAACTTTGTAGTAATGTTTGGCGTAGCTTTAGTTTATCAATACCTAGAAATACTCCATTACTCTACTTCCTATAGTTGCTGATATAACATTGTTGTACATAACTACTTGCTGTAGTAACTGTTGCTAGTGATGTATCACTAAACATATTATAAATTTGAAAATGCTGATTAGAGAGTAGATTGTCTCTAACTATGCTGTTAACTCCTACCAAGAAAACATTTTCATCGAATTCTAATGATAGACTTGAAGAAGGCTAAACCGGCGCGGACAAAGTCGCAAGTGAAAGCTATAATCATGTATATGGATGCAACTTCTCTCAATGTTCTAAGTAACCAAATTTTTAACTTACATGAACTAAAATCTTTGATCAGGAAATAGTTAAAAAGGAATTTATTACTTCGTTTAGTATGTTGTTTTAATATTCATTTATAGGTACATGAGTTTTAGCTTTCTTTAAGTTATCCAACTATATTCTAATACATTATAAACACTTTTGTTAAGCTTATGTTATGTGAAATATTTAGTAAACAACAATATACATCTGTATGTTATACTAGGAAAAATTTCTGAAAACAAATTTACAACAAATAATAAATATTTATCTTAAGTTTTTATATAGCTATTTCATATTATGTAAGTATCTTTGTGTATTCTGTGGTAACATTTCTCATGTTCTGCACATTATTCATTATTCACAAATAACTATTTAGCTAAACTACAATATGCCTATAAGTAATATTATATTATTCTTAAATAATATATTATCATTAAATATAATGTATACTATATTGTCTTTAGTTTTTTGTTGGGTCACCCGTCGTGGGTGTAGGCCTCCTCCATCATACTTCATGAAACCGATCTAACTTATTAGGTTACTCTTACATTCAAGTAAGGAGTAAAGAGTATTCTTGATGTGAGGGTGTTGGTCAGAGACTCCCACAGCGACCACCTGTACTGGGAGCTATTGAATTGTACAGGAATTAGGTATTGTTTTGTTTGGCATAGGTAGTATGAAAGATCAAGATAACATAATAATGCATATCTGCCTTCTGTAACTTACCTGTAATTAACTACTAAAATCAAATTGTAGATATTATCCATTCAATAAAATTATTTATGTAATATTTATAATAACTATACCATAAGAGAAATTTAGAAAAGTGAATAAGTTATACACGGTGCCTGTGCCACCGTCGTGCAAAAGCGGCCCCAGTTATGAGTCCGATATAAGATATCCTTGAGCAATATTAAAAATGACCTCATGTCAATACACACACTAGCGAAAAAAATTTATTAAAATTTCGAAAAAATTTGAAACATCCTGTTTAATTATGTTTACGAAAGTACATGCGAAGTAACCTCTGTTATGCCTCCGCCACACTATGCTCCTCGCGCTGCCGCGTAGTACGTCCTCGCTCTGCCGCGTAGTTGCCCTCTGTGGCCACACACTGCTCTACTCGCGCGATTAATCGCGACGCTCCGCACTAGGTCTCGCTCGCTCTCGCGCTCATATTGCCAGTCCTTTCGCTCGCGCCCAAAAAACCTACAAAACAGGGAGCGATGCGCGAGGACGTAGCGCGTAGCGTGGGTATGGCGAGTATCGCTGCCACACGACGTCTCTGCCTACTTCTCACGCTACTCGCCATACCTCTCGGGCAGTGTGTGGCAGGGGGGTTACAAGTTCAAGGAATTCTCTTCCTCACATTAATCGTGCAAGAGAAATTTTGTGAACCAATAGCGAATGGTTATTTGAAAAGTCCACGTGGACCGAGGTCCAATCATGCGCTCGCGCTATCCTTTTGACCCATCGGCCCCGCCCCCTTTTTACAGGAAATAGCAAAATGCAAAAAATAGATTTACTCAGTTACGGGTCGGCCACCGAACGTGCGAAAGCGGAAGTATAGCACCTACGCATAATTTTCGTTGTTGTTTCCGTAATTATTATTTTTCTTAAAACATGGTACAAAGTCTAATTCTTGAGTTACTGTAAGACGTACAGCGTAGTGTTAGATGTCTAAACTACCAGTAGGTACAGCGCGAAGTGATGTGAAAGTGATTAAACTCAAACATTTTTATGACTTACAAAAACATGCTCTTTTGTTTGGAGCAAAACAGCAAGCAATTCGAATAATTACTTCATTACAGGAAGATAGGTTAAACTTTTCTGTTCTGTGTGGTTTGTGTGTTAATCTACTCATGTGGCATGAACATACCTATGGAATTAATTATGGAAAGGTACTGTACCTAATTTTGTTGATTTTAATCGAAATAGCTGGTAAAAAGTGTAAGTTTGTTACCTAGGTACTTTCTTGATGAGTCTGAAACAATTGACTACTTACTTAATTCCTAATCATACCCACCGAATTATTAAAAGAAGAAAGAAAAACAAAACCCTTGACATTATGTGATTAATGGAAAGGGCCCTTAGAAATGAGGAATACGACTCAGAAAGAGAACCACCTACTTATTTTTTAAACCCGAGTAAGTAGGTACCATTTCTACCTACCATTTCTTGTTGAACATTTTAGTTGGATTTGAAATGAAATGTTTATTTCATGTACTTAGAACAATTATTGTTTCCGAAAGTCCGTAAAAAGTACGAAAGTACGAAGATTGAAATTAAGTAAGTAAGTACCTAGTACCTACATACATCAATAATACGAGCTTGCATTGCAAACAGCTGATCGAATGAGGCACACGGTCTGTGCCTTGGTAGGTACCTACTCGGCAATTTTTACGTAAGTAGCGTACGTAACTTGACGTACTTGACTAACAAGTAACTTCTCAGCAGAGGGTCTTAACTCATAGTCTTAAAGGTTACTGCATTTATTGCACGTATTCCAGTACATTTTCGTTAAAGTGAATGACCTTTAGGGACACGTGCCCGCGCCGTGCTACTGTAGGTACTCGAGCGCCGCCGTTCCGCTAGCGCCATATTTACGTGCGCTATGGGGTGTTTTCAAATGAAGCTATTTTTTATTTATTTTTTAAATGAAACTCATTGAAATGTTCTTTATTTTTTTTTGTATTTTACCAGTGGACTGTAGGCATTGGGTACATTAACTGGTTTGCTTTTCAACGACTATAAAAAAAGCACCGTGTATATCTATTGCATGAAATAGAAATAAGGAATAATTGTAAAAAATAGTTTAGGAAATGTTGGGAAATAAAGGCTTATTTTTTTTTATTTTTTTTATTTTTTTTTTCTCTCAAGTAACATTTTGGATGGTATTTAACCGACATGTTCCGCAATACAGAATACAGCAAAGGTACGTTACCTTATTTAGAATTCTGTCTACTTCGCGTCGGTCACGCTCACGAGCTCATGACCTCACGACATCATCGAACGACTAATGGTTTTTTGTAGTATCTCCGCCACTATGCAGTTAATATTATGCAACTGCTGCAAGTTTCTTGACGGTTCTTCTCAGTAGAATCTGTTTTCCAAACCGGTGGTAGAGTCCTGAATGCCTGATATAAGCGACACAAAATGTCGTAGTACCACATATATTATATAGTAAGTACCACAAACTTAACTGACCCGATGTCAGCGTCGCTAGTAAATATTTAAAAAAAAAATACACATTAAAAATGAAATAAATATTTCATTTCAGTCCAAGTGCAAACACAAATTTCATAATCGTCAAGTTTTAAAATATTCTAATCCCGTTTCCCAAAAGTTCGCCTTTCCCAGAATCTCGACATACGACGCCCAACAGAGACGATCAAGAATTATATCACCGGAAAATATTAAGGTGCGATAAAAATCTTAGCATTTAAAACTTTGCACGGGAACCCCTCAGAAATCGCCGTTGAGATAAGATTTTTATTCTGCATGGATTTTTGTAACATTTCTAACTTCTGATCTTTATAGCCTATAACACAGAAACAGGTAAGCAAGAAAGAAAATGTTTTTATTTGATCACTACATGTAGTTTTAGACTAATTAAATTAATATTAAGTAGGTACAGTTATAATATGTGACCAAACACAGGTCTCCATCTCAGAATCCTTAATTATAAGTGAAATCACGTATGGAACTATGAATATATGAGTGCAGTACTTATTCTAATATTGTAATCTAGTAAATAATATTGTTACTTATTACGTATAAATAATAAATATTACATGACAAAAAATTAAAGTTACAATAATTTCTATCAAGGCAAAAAAAGAAAGGCAAGAAGATACACAGGGGCTTATAACTTTTGAATTTGAAACTGAATCGGTTCATAAAAGGTTTGGCCGTCCTCAATGGCGCATGTGGTCTTATGAGCGGGAGATTCCGAGTTCGATCCCTGGCAGGGAAAATTTTTAATTACTAAATTTTTCCTGCTCTAGTTTCCACCGTCGTTAGTTTCAACCCTACCTGTAGAAAGTATAAAATGATTAGGCGTATTATAGTAGTATTAAATATAGCTACCATAGTTACCAAACAAGTTAGCGTGCTATCATCTTTGTCCGCAGTCAAGATCTTACTTGAAGTGTATCAGAATTCAGAGTGCCTTATCTTTTCCGGACCAATATGGCCAATGGAGATCGTAGTAATCCTTGCAGTATCTAGATTGGTAAAAAAAATTAGGAGTTACTAGTCTAGAGTAGTGCTACTAGACTGGCCTGATTGAAGCTTTTAAAAAGAAAGAGCCATCTCAAAAAAAATCCAAGTGTTGGGGCTTCAACCCGGTCCAATGCTACAACGCTAAGACGCTGTTCCAGGGGCCCATCAGCTGGATTCGAGCCTCTTAGACCATTGGCTCAGGGCCAAATGCGGACAGAACTGTTCCGGCTTAACTTAGATAACTAAAGTATTGATAGATTTAAACTTATGCTATGCACTTACAGAGTCCAAGGTGACCACGGCTCCTCGATAAGGAAGAATGTAGGTTAAAGGGTAGGAAAGGTCAGGAATGAGAAGGTACTTGCTGTTCGGCCGTAGCTTCTTGCTTCAAGACGGCACTAACACACAACACACACAGCACAGCACTAACGTTCGTCTATAAGCTACTTAGATTAATTATTTACTTAAGTATATAAGGTTGCACGGCCAGCAGTGGCGTCAACGTGGCACACAACTATTGTCACTCAGTACAACAAGTAAGTCTTTATTTAGTACCGAAATAACTAGAAGCTAATTTCTCGCGGGAACCTTAAGCTATAGCGAGGTTCTAACAATACGGATTACAAAGAAAAGCTTATTTTTACAATCAACAATTCGAGACGCCGGCCCGCCTAGCCAAAAACCAATCTTGAACTCTGTTTCGAACTGTCAAACCAAAAGTTTTATCAAAAAGCGCGGCAAGCTAGCTACGTTCACAAAGTATTCCATCTGTCACAGCGACCACAGACAACTAATACATAGGTGGCGCGAACAATCCCCCGCCCGTGGACGCAAGGATTTACGTCCACTCACTAACAGATGGGGAGACGTGACAAGGTGCAAACGGCTCGGTGCAAGACCGAATCTCCGACCATTACCTCGGCGACTCTGGGAACCCCATCAGACCCGTACATTAACTTAACAATGCGTCCACGACGCCAATACAAAGGTAGCAAATTAGATTCCTTTACCAATACAAGATCACCAACCTTAGGGGGATCGGATTTGTCAGCCCACTTAACACGTTGCTGCAAAAGGTGCAAATACTCGAGTGACCAACGATGCCAAAAGCTCTGAGTCATTTGCTGCAACAGTTCAAACCGAGACAAACGTGAGGTTTTCGCGTCCCTGAAGGGGTATTCGGGCAAGGCGTTAAGGGGCTGACCAATCAAGAAGTGGCCGGGAGTTAAGACCTCCAGGTCGTTTGGGTCAGACGAGAGGGGGCAGAGTGGCCGAGAATTGAGTATGGCCTCAATTTTACAAAACACCGTGGCGAGTTCTTCGAAGGTCAAGATAGTTTCTCCTATAACGCGTCGGAGATGTGTCTTGGCGACCTTGACGACAGCTTCGAAGATCCCACCCCAGTGGGGGCAAGCTGGAGGGTCAAACTTCCAGGTTATCCCCATCTTGGACATTGCAGTACTTATACTAATCTTATTACTAGACAAAAATTCAACAATTTCTCTTAAATATCTATCGGTACCCTTATAATTAGTACCGCAATCGGTGCGAACCAGGTCAGACAATCCTCGACGAGAGACAAATCTACTTAGTGCGGCCACAAAGGCCTCAGTGCTTAAGGCACTCACCAGTTCCAAATGGACCGCTTTAGTAGAGAGACAAACAAAGACGCACAGATAGGCCTTGAGTGACCGGGCGTTGCGGAGGTTAGAGCTCTTGATGGCGAAAGGGCCCGCAAAGTCAGTGCCAACTCCGGCAAAAGGTCGAGTGGCCATGACGCGGTCGGGGGGCAAGTCACCCATCATCGGCTGCGCAGTAGGGGCCTTCAAACGGTAGCAAGGGATGCATTTGAAAATGACGCTCCGGATTGTGCGTCTCCCTGCCACAATCCAAAACTCACGCTGTAAAATAGCCGAGAGGGCATTGCAACCAGCATGGGCATTTTTCAGGTGATAAGAGGTCACCAGCAATTTAACAAAGGTGCCGTCTTTAGGGAGCAGCAAAGGGTGACGAGCACCATAGGGCAACTCAGAATTCCTAAGGCGTCCGCCAACGCGTAACAATCCGTCATCGTCCAAAAAGGGGCTTAAGCGAGCAAGCGGGCCTTTCAAAGCTAAGCCTCCTTTTATGGTGTCAATCACGGACGCAAAATGTTCTGCCTGAACCACACGCACCCAATGTGTCCGGGCTTCTCGACGTTCAAGAGGCGACAAGACAGGATTCAAATTTTTATTACCTGGGTTCCTTCCATTATGGATGAAACGTCTAAGCCAACCGGTAACACCAATGAGTTTATCAAGGGAACTGTATCGTTCCAAGAGGAAGTTGGAGTCTGGGATCGGTCTATCCTCCACGACTCCGACTCTTAAGCCCGGCAAAACTTCCGGAGCGGAGAACCGATTCTGAGGCCAAGTCGACTCAGGTTGCGTTAACCAACTTGGGCCCCACCAAAGGGGATGGTTGACAAGTGAAGAGGCCTCGAGACCGCGAGAGGCGCAATCGGCCGGGTTCAATTCTCCGGGTACGTGTCTCCAAATCAACGGAGTTTCAGGGCACTGAATTTGGGACACCCGATTCGCGATAAAGACCTCCAAGTTGTGAGGGGTGGCTCGGAGCCAACATAGGACAATTTCACTGTCCGTCCAAGCGTACACGTCGGTCAGTTCGACCACGGATGCCAAAGATGAACGGACGTGGTTAAGAAGGCGCACCAAAAGAGCAGCGCCAGACAATTCTAATTTAGGGATCGTCAAGCTTGACCGAATAGGGGCCACCTTGCTCTTTGCCAAGACAAGATGTGTCGCGACCTCACCGGTGACATCGACAGTCCGCATATATACCACGGCAGCATAGCCTCGTTCGGAGGCGTCACAAAATCCATGGAGACTGGCGTGGCACCTTCCTGGTGGTAGGAAGCGTCGAGGCATCGCAATTCGGTTGACGTCCGGAAGTGCAGACACAAGGGAGTGCCACTCCTTCAATAATTTCCCTTGGAGAGGATCGTCCCAACCGACTTCAGCAATCCAAAGCTTCTGAAGGAAGCATTTGGCCAAAAATATTACGGGAGTGATCCACCCGTTTGGATCAAATGTGCGGGCAACCGTAGACAAGACGGAGCGCTTAGTCCAGACCTTAGGAGGTGGGTTCAATTTGACCCGGTAGGTGAAAACATCCTGGACGGGCTGGTACTGTATTCCAAGGACCGTCAACAAATTAGGATTTTCAAGGTTTTCAAAAATATGAGGGTCCTGCTGATCCTCTCCCGGGAGATCCTTCAAAACGTGAGGGGAGTTGGATAGCCACTTTCGCAATTCATAACCTCCGGACTTCAGTATTGCGATCAATTCGTCACGCAGGGTCAAAGCTTCTTCAACACTAGAAGCTCCTGTGCAGATGTCGTCCATATAGACTGACGATTCCAAGGTGGCTGATGCACGAGGATAATTCAGCCGCTCGCGGTTAGCCAATTCCAACAAGGTCCTAATAGCAATATAGGGGCTTGACCGGAGTCCATAGGTCGTTGTGTTCAATTCAAAGACCCGTATCGGCTCATTAGGACTCTCGCGCCACAAAATCAGCTGATACCTCCGATCATCGCGATGCACCACCGACTGTCTGAACATCATCTTGATGTCAGCAACAAAGACAATTTGGTGACGGCGGAAATGCGTGAGGATGTCGGAGATATCCTTGATCAACTTAGGGCCAGCGTGCAGACACTGGTTCAAAGTCACCCCGTTAGACGTAGCCGCGGAGCCGTCAAATACCACTCGAATCTTACCCCCAGGGGTCTTCAAGACAGCATGGTGGGGTAGGAAGTAGTGCTCGTGCGAACGCCAATCAAAATTGGATGGTGACATGTGTCCAAGGTCTTCGTACTCGCGCATAAATTCAATATACTTGGTGCGGAAGGTAGGGTCGCGCCGCGTGCGCCGTTCCATAGACAAGAGCCTTTTCTCAGCTAAGGCCCGTGAATGACCAAGAGGGGGGCGAGAGGCGAGGAAGGGCAAGCGAGTTACGAAGCGCCCGTCAGTACGGCGGCCTGTGTTATTTTGATAGAACAACTCGCATTCAAGGTCAAGAGGATTAACCGGTGCGGCGTGTGGCGGCTCCTCGACTTCCCAAAAACGCTGGACTACATCCGACAACGTTAAGCCGGCTGCCTGCAATTGGTCTAGCACCGGTGGGTCTGAAGACCACAAAACGGGTCCAAGAAAGCTATGACCAAATATAGTGGAGATGGCGCAAAGTCCATCTTTCTGCAGGACCCTAATTCCTCCTGACAAGATCAGGCCTAGGACATCAGAACCCAACAAAAGATCCATGGGACCAGGTTCAGTCCAGTGAGGGTCGGCAGGGGTCAGACCTGCCGTACAGGAAACCGCAACGTCAGCGATTCTTTCCTGTGGTAGAGGACCCAAGATATCGTCAAGGACTGACACCTTGATCAAGACGCGGAGATCGCCCTTAATTGGGCCAAACATCAACTCCGCTTCACCCTTAGGAGTCGAGGGCTCGGCACCACCGATACCTATCATCCGAACCGCATGAGGACTCCAAGGGAGCCCTAGCTTACCCACCAAATAAGAAGAAGCAATACAGCGCTGTGAACCCGAATCCAAGAGGGCACGAACTATCAAACATTCACCTTTCGGGTTGTACACCTTCACTGAGACAGTCGGCAAAAGAACGGTCTGACAGACGGACTGCTGAAGATTAAGATTCTCAGGAGATGTGGCTGTGGTGGGGGCTAGGGCGGCGACTACCTAGCATTGGTCACCTTCATCAAACCGGTCCTCGAACCGGGGAATCTCGAATCGAGATTCATGCGGAACCTCCAGAGGCGGAGGAGACGGACCTCCATTTGGGTAAATCCACGCGCCATCCCGCGGCGGAAGCACAGGCCTAGTCAAGCGGGCAGAGGCCGGCACACCGTAGTGAGGTTGGCGACCCATACGAGGTGGGCGGCGCTCTAGTCGCGGCCACTCGTGAAGCGGGGGTGAGTAGCGAGTAGGACGGCCCGTCGCCGTGGCGGCAGCAAATCCCGCATCAAATTGGCGCAGGGGGGTCGAAATCCCCCCGCGGGGGGGTGAAGCCCCCCCGGGTGGGGGCGAAGTCCGGACACACCGGGGCACCTGACACGGTGCAGGGGAGCGACGCAGACTAGCAGGGGAGCGATTAACATAAGCACCCCCGCCCGTGCGGGGGGTGCTCTCCCCCACCTGGCGGCCAACGCCATTTTGGTTGGCACACAAGATCGCCAGGTGGTTGCCCTTACAAATAGGGCATGGCTGCTGATGTGGGCAGTCTCGCTGCAGGTGAGCTTCCAGGCAACTATAGCACCAGTGGCGGTCCCTGGCGATGCCCCTCCGGTGGTTAATCGTCTTGTCCAGGAACTGGGGACAAGAAGGTACCCTGTGGCCCGGACGCTTGCAATATTTACAGGGGGTGGCCTCAGTGGCAGCAAGCCCCCTGTAGACTGGCATTGGCCTTCGGTCAGAGGCCCCCTTACCAGGGCCGCCAATCTGGCCCCTTCCCTTCCTCGGCTGGGCAGGTTGCTCTGAGGTCCTTGAAGGACCAGCAACGCCAGAGTTGTCAGCCTGCCGGCACTCCTCCTCGAGGAACTTTAGCAAATCTGAAAAGGGGGGCAGATAGCTGGCACCGTCCCCACCATACCTCTGTTCAAACCGCAATTTTAATTCGGGAGGTAGGCGGGACAACACTATATGCAGCAACAGAAAAGACCACTGGTCCACCGGGAGCTCTAGTCGCCTAAGTGCATTACATGCTACAATCAACGGGTTTAACAAAGATTCCCTCAAACGAGCAACCCCTGAGACACATGGCAGAGACAAAATTTGCGCCACGTGCGTGTCCGCTAATCGGCGCACGTTGCCATACCGCCGGGTGAGTAGTTCCCGGGCGGTAGTATAGCTCTCCTCGGAGAGGTCCAGGTGGCAGACCACACTCAGAGCCTCTCCCTGCAAGGAGGACAGCAGGTAGCTCAGTTTCTGGCAGGGAGACAGATCCTTCCTAGCATGCACCAGACTATCAAAGAGGCCGAGGAAACCTAACCACTCACTCAAATTGCCCGAAAATTTAGGTAGGTCTATAGTGGGTAACCTACCTAGTAGCGCAGGTTGAGTCGAAGGTCTCAAAGGAGACTCGAGAAGAGAGCTTAGTCTCGCCTCCTTCTTAAGCTTAGAGCTTTCCTCCACAAGGCCGTCCGTTAGTTCAAAGAACTGCTCATAGTCTCGCTGAGCGGACTGCAGCAGTTCCTCGGGCGGTTCCAAAACCACTAGGTCCCTAAGCGCTTCCTCGACAATTGCCTGTCTGGTCGGCACCTGTTCACATCGCTTGAGCAGTGCGGATGCTCTGTCCTCACGGCCTATCAAGGTACGAGCTGTAGCCGCCCATCGGAGTTCAGCTTGTATCGAGCCAACGAGCCTTTTATGAGCTGACATCTTGTACGCAATAGGTATTGCAATTTGCAATTAAATAAATTACTTTATGATTCACACTTACAATTTAGGCTGGATTGAGGTGGCAACCCTAACTAACAATTAGCCAGCTGTGTGAATTCACAACAAAACAACAACAGTATAACAACACACAAAACAGCAACAAACAACAACCAAATAACAGCAAATAAACAATGTTCAAATTCTATTGTAAACAATGAATTTATATGTTAGGTTGTTACACTGTTGATTGCTACAATAAATCAAAGTAAAGAATTAAAAATAAACAAGAAGTAAGAACTACAATTAAAAGCAAGTTAAACTTACCTAAATGAAAATTATCAAATTATCAGGGGTTAACCTTCAAATACAGACAGACATACATGTAAAAACAAAAAACAAGTTATGTGTATAGTTAACCCGAGACAAACAACAATAATATGTAATTATAGTAATTGTAGTATAATCTTAAGCATAAGTTAGAAGTTACAAATTCAAGTTTTTAAACAATTGCAAAGACAGGCAAAGATAGGTGAGCAACTATATATGTGACTGAAAACACTGTGTAATCAATGATTACCGTTCAATAATTAAAAACAAGTTTTTAATTTGCAACTAGTAGGGGACAAAACCAAAGGTAGTGGTTAAATTTACAAATTCAATTAATAATAAGCAATTAATTCAAGACAACAAATTCATATACAGTCACAATCGCAATGCAGACAAGCAATATCAAACCTTGTAATTAGCAATATCAACATATAAAGGGTAAATAATGTATACATAATACCCTTTATTACAAGTTATTATCTGTACACAAATTCAGTTAAAGTGTTGAACAGCTGTTGGCCAATTAATTTAGAAGTTTGCCAACAAATCAATAAGCTGCTAACAAGCTAGTATGTATTTAACAAACTAATTACAGTTTGCAACCTTTTCTCAATCTCAACTACAACTTTCAATTTATAGATAAATAAGTATTTTCATAAACAAAGCAGTTATTTAATTAAACAGACACCAAGTACAAGCTTTGACACCACAAAAGTATAGTTTGTGCGGCAAGAATCAAACCTAATGTATAAAATTCTCTTATGCCGCTTCAATACATTTAACGCAGCAAGTAGGAACTATAGCTAAGTAATCCAAAGTAAAAGTTAAGCTTGTTTAATTTACCTAGCTATATCCCACAATAAATTCCCCACTAGCTTACACTATTAAACCGGTACAGACCTGTCCGCAGCGTTTAGTACAACCACGCTCTGCTACCAAATGTTGGGGCTTCAACCCGGTCCAATGCTACAACCCTAAGACGCTGTTCCAGGGGCCCATCAGCTGGATTCGAGCCTCTTAGACCATTGGCTCAGGGCCAAATGCGGACAGAACTGTTCCGGCTTAACTTAGATAACTAAAGTATTGATAGATTTAAACTTATGCTATGCACTTACAGAGTCCAAGGTGACCACGGCTCCTCGATAAGGAAGAATGTAGGTTAAAGGGTAGGAAAGGTCAGGAATGAGAAGGTACTTGCTGTTCGGCCGTAGCTTCTTGCTTCAAGACGGCACTAACACACAACACACACAGCACAGCACTAACGTTCGTCTATAAGCTACTTAGATTAATTATTTACTTAAGTATATAAGGTTGCACGGCCAGCAGTGGCGTCAACGTGGCACACAACTATTGTCACTCAGTACAACAAGTAAGTCTTTATTTAGTACCGAAATAGCTAGAAGCTAATTTCTCGCGGGAACCTTAAGCTATAGCGAGGTTCTAACAATACGGATTACAAAGAAAAGCTTATTTTTACAGTCAACAATTCGAGGCGCCGGCCCGCCTAGCCAAAAACCAATCTTGAACTCTGTTTCGAACTGTCAAACCAAAAGTTTTATCAAAAAGCGCGGCAAGCTAGCTACGTTCACAAAGTATTCCATCTGTCACAGCGACCACAGACAACTAATACATAGGTGGCGCGAACACCAAGAGATCTCTCTTTTAAAGTCTGTGAAATCGGACAACAAAGCTTAAAGCTTATTGATAGGAAGAAACGCGCAAAGAATCCAGAGAAAGCTGCGCATAAAGTATTGAATAAATTCATTACCATTTACGAGTGGCATTCAATTCAATAAAACGGTTGAAAAGTTGTCTTGTGGTGTCCATAACAAGACGGGAATCCTACTCTCTAGAAAAACTCTACCGTGTAGATGCCGTGTGTGATGTTTATTTACACTTGGTCAAAAACGTTTGTTTAGTGGTACATAATATATATCGTACTAGCTGATGCCCGCGACTTCGCACGCGTGGATTGAGGTTTTTTGGTTTATTTTCCAGGACAAAAAGTAACTATGTGTTATTCCAGACTATAATCTAGCTCTGTGCCAAATTTCATCCAGATCCGTTCAGCTGTTCTGGCGTGATTCAGTAACAAACATCCATCCATCCAACCATATACATCCATCCAAACTTTCGGATTTTTTATATTTAGTAGATATAATAAAGATTTTTAAAGAGCATAACACACTTTCTTTTTCAACCGACTTCAAAAAAAGGAGGAGGTTCTCAATTCGACTGTATTTTTTTTTTTTTATGTTTGTTACCTCAGAACTTTTGACTGGGTGGACCGATTTGGATGATTATTTTTTGATTTGAAAGGGCATACTTTCCATGTGGTCCCATATAAATTTTATCGAAATCGGTCGAGCGGTTTTTAAAATATCAACAATAAAATAAGTACTTTGTATAGCGTGTGCTTGTTGTTGTAAAGTTGGCGCGGGAGTTTGAAGTCGGTTGTTTAAAAAGAATTTTTTATATTAAATTATTTAAGACAAACCTAGATGGTAGGTATAGTTCAATAAACAGGTGAGTGAAAATTAGCGCAAAGGAATTATGCATTATGATTAGCTGTAAATTAGGACCTTTGGGTTTATCTTTATGCCACAAATGACACAGTTTTTATTTCTTGGGGCTCGCCATGACCTTCAGGTCACACAGCGCTGAAATGCTGATTATTGTGATTAAGTTTTCTTGATTTCTTTCATTACTTCCTTTTAAGTAAACTTAGTTTGTCATTCGTCATCATCATAATTATGAAGAGCTTGCATGCGTTTTTTCATGACTTTTCTTGAGCGTGTTATCACAGTCCACACACTGTCTTCAACATTTGTCATTCAGACATTGTTGTAGTTTTTAATTATTATCTTGTTACAGTAAGAATCTCCACAGAACACACTTTTGCTCTCGCTTGAGATCACTGTTCCTACGCGTTTTTAGGTATGTGATGTGACCATTATTATAAGACCCAATTCTGTGGATCCTTGCAGGAGATCATCGACATCTATAGGTTAAGACGACGGTGACGAAGTAACAGTATAAAAATATGACCCACAATTTCATTTTTAATAAAATAAAACGTACGCTATTTGTTTTAATAAAACCCGGGGCAAGACTATAATATAAAACATGAATAGCGCATTTAGGTTCGCAAAATGGAAACGAGGAAGTTCCGACATTTTAAAGCTTAATGTTGTGTACTCAAGTTTTTATGTTTTACCTACTCGTTCTCTTGCGTGTGGCTTAGGCCTCCTTAATTTAAGTGCCGTATTTACCTTAGCCGGGTTTCGAAATTCTGACGTCATGGTTGAAGAATAAAGTCTCAATTTGTTTAGAGTGGAGCCGACTGTAGATTTCAGAACTCCTGTAAAACAAAGATGGTGAAATTCTTCATACTTCTTGTTTTGACTTCGTAAATTAACTTCGTTCTTTCGTTCGTCGTTCTTATTGTAAAATACTCCACTGTGTTTCCTTCACTAAAACTGACACCGCCAAGATCTACTCAACATAATTTAATATTCCGTGTATCTCTTTCTTACAGGGGGGTTACTATAAGCTCTTATAGCAGGACAGATATTGAACTGCACTTAACTTCAAGGCCCTGAACTGGTAGGCAGACACTGCATTGAACTGTGCTGTAGTTCAATTTCTGTCCTGCTTTAAGAGCTCATAGTAACCCCCCAGTCCACTATTATGACTTTATGTTGATATATTTTAATTTAGATTTAATGCAAAGATTATGTATAAGGTCCAACCAAAGCATACAGCTTTGAATTAGAGTGTAGGTGATGTAGCAAAGGAGTGTACTCAGTGTACCTACGAATTTTGTTACCTATCTTATCTCAGAATGGTCGTTGGATGTTTTATATTACAGAGTATGTTAATCACTCCAAACTAGAATTACACTTTATTGAAAACAATGAATGACCTCCGACAACAGCATCCATCATTAATTTATGTCACAGGCGCCAGGAAACGGCCACCCAATTTCCACTTTTAGTAGATAAATCGAAGTCGTAAATAAGTCCGCGGGCACAATGACTCCAATCTCGACCGTTATTGCTGATCCTTCGAACCGGATTTCAGTTTATCCGGCCCTGAAAATAGGACGTCGAGATAAAATATTATATACTTCTCACGCCTCACGGGTAAAGGAAGTCTGGACAATATAGGTACGAGGTGATTCTTTTATGATCAAGTGACTCAACGATAATAAAAGATCTCATAAAGTTTATAAGAGACGAGCTCATACCTACTGAGGCGTGGTTTTAAGCTTTTTAGATTATATTGAATTTATTGTATTAACTAGGTGTTCCAGTAAATATCTATTATTTATGTACTAACAATCCGCAATATTCTACAACATTATATTATAATGATCTAGCGACTCGACATGGATTATTATTTATTGGGTACTAAGTAAGTGCCACAAAAGCGATTTGTTTTTTACTTTTGTATGAATAAATTCCGAAGCCTATTATCTTATATATAAAATTCTCGTATCACAGTTTTCGTTCCCATACTCCTCCGAAACGGCTTGACCGATTCTCATGAAATTTTGTGAGCATATTCAGTAGGTCTGAGAATCGGCTACTATCTATTTTTCATACCTCCACGCGGACGGAGTCGCGGGCATCAGCCAGTAGGATAATATTATTATACGGTAGTTTTATCAAACAATTGTATTTAACCAAAATTTTACCTATGACATTTAGCGTAATAATATTAATACTTGATCTGTTTAAAAAATGGTATATTTTTAACTACAAAGTACTATAAAATCACTAAAAAATATATTAATCAAGCTGTAAAGAAACAAGCAAGTCAAGTACATTAACGGCCCTGAATTTTAATGACCAAATACCATGTGGTGTAACAATAGTGCCGAGAAATTCTGAGTTCCAATAGGTCCACTTTGTACAGTTGTTGTTTACATACAGAAGTTGCCGCTACCCCTTTTGGCTTTAGAACTGTTCGCCAGTATGCCTGAGTCTGACGACAGAAACGAACATACTGCTCTTAAAGTTACAGATTTTACGACATTCACATACGTCGAAGTTTTGTATAGGGCCACTATAGGGCAAGGGTTCAAGAGACAAGATGATAGCGATCATGATTTCTTTTAGTTTGTTCTAGATTCAATAGAGTATGACCAATTTCTCTAGGACACTTAGTGTTGATTTCACCAACTCCGAATAAAGATTAACCTAGGATTAAAATTGATATTTTGACAGAATTACTATACAATATCTGTCAAAACAAGACGTAACGCGGAGTTGGTGCAATTGACACTGTCTCACAAACTCATCTAACCCGGTGTCAGCGTCATTAGTAACTATTAAAAATAAAATTGAAACAGAAACTAAACAGGCATAAAAATTAGTTCCAATTTTTACCACCGGGCCAGATAAGTTGGTGGTACTATACTTATCGTGTTGTTTTTAGCCTAAAAGCGTATGGCCTGCTTTCGTGGTTCTTGATTCATCTTAACAATGCGATAGATGCCGATAGAGGTCTTCGTCCGTCCTAATTAATAGAAGAAATGGTTTTCCAAAGTATGGACCGTTCTTCAAAAGTATGCAACTATGAAAATAAATGAATGGATTAGATTTAACGTCTTCATTCAAAAGTGTTATTATTTTAATTTCCCAACCATCTTTTTGTACTTAGTACTCTTAAATTAAAGGTTGGCTGCTATCTCATTGTAAATGCTGTCGTACATTGATCATACCAGTCTATTTTTGTTTTATGTTAAGACTTAAAATGTTAATACTTTCAGTTTCCCTCAGTTCTTCACTTGTACCATCGCAGTTCATTGTAATTCGCCGACAATGTAATAAACAACTAGGTTTATTGGCGTCTCGCACTTGAACGCGTTTTGTTGTCGAGAGAAAGTACCTACTTCGGCTTCGCGCTTTTAGGGATACAAATGTCGTATTTCTCGGACTTATGTTGCTCGCGGTGTCTTTGCTTTATAGTTTTATTTATGGTGTTATTTGGTTGCATTACTGTATCCCTTCAGATTCAGAATCGAAAGAAGCTATTTCTAAAAAAGGGGAAGAGAGCTAAAACTCAAATTCTAAAGCTTTTGGTCTGACCTCGATACCTACGTCATTTAAAGTACTAGGCCCAGTTTGGTATTACATATTTTCAAATACTTATATTGAGGATGCGCGGAATCCATTTAATGAATTATATTGCACTATTCCGAAAAATAAGCAGTAAAATATTAATTTATTCTCTATTAAGTAGTTATATTTGATAAAAGCCGTTTTATGAATGGGGCTCTACCATTGATTTAAATATAAAAAAATATATTTCACAAACCTATCAGATATAGTATAATAAATACTTATATCTTTTTGCATTCTATGCTGGGAGTTTCGGCTAAATGAACGTTAGTCTTCCAAATAGCAGACTAGTATCAAACTATCAAACTCAATCACTCAATCACTCAATCAATCATTTCAATAGTCATAATGATAAAACATCATGAAAATGCTACAAGTCTAAAAGTTTGAAAGTCCCAACGTTATGCAGATATGTAGAGCAGATCGATTGTATCGAGCATTTAAATGGTAATTCATGTTATATCAGATCATACAAAAGGACCAATCGCTCACGATACTCATCACGTAACAGTTAGTTTAGAAACAACGAAGAAATAGTACCGTTCCATATTGATTAATGATGATGAGAACCACAGCCCCGTATCGGCTATCGATAGTGGTATATCAAAGAAAAAATCACTTATTATTTATAGACCAAAGCAAATGGCTGTAGGAAGGGATCAACCAAACATTTATAAGATGCAATGTGTGTTTTTGTATAAAATATGAATGTCGCCTGAAAGATTTCGAGTGAAAGCTAAAATCCTCTAGTCTTGTTAATAAATGGTTTTGCTACGTAAACGAATTCGAAAAATATTTGTTTGTAAGGTTATGTCGCGAAAAGACGTGATTTTTTATATCTAGCATACCATAGTGCGACAATCACCCTTTTTCGCGCCTTTCACGCGGTTTTTTATCGACAAAACGTTGCGAAAACCGCGACAAAATCGGTCGTGTGTCGCTCTGATTGTGCTTGGATGGCTGTGATGAGAATGTTTTGTTAAATTCCTGCATGGCAAAAACAAAAACAACAAAAAACAATCTTTCGATTAAAACATTCCGTTGACATGATAAAAAGTTCAGGCAGTTGGCCACAATTCTCCTATTTATTATCAACGTCGTCATTTCCTTTAGATCTAAATTTTTGAGTTTAAAACCCTTGGATAAAAGAACTTATACACATTTAGTAGAAGGTATCCATATTTATGTGGATATTTTAAATCTTATGTGGATTGTGGAGTTATCCTTAATCTTATCCTATAGTATAAAATTTATCAGGGGTAAATGTGCAGGTTTTTCTTACACGTTTGTGGAATGTCAATGACCTAAGGGTGCAAACCTTCGCGATGCCTTGTGGGTTTTATGGTAAACATAGAAAAAAAAAACTCAAGAGGTCAAAGACCCGCGAGGGGTTAGCAAGTACGTAGAGCTTAGGCAAATAAGAAGTTAATCCATTTGCATTCTTTGCTTAGCAATTGCTGAGCCCATATGAGTTACTAGTTTACCAGTGACGACGATAATTACTTTATTCTGCTTCTACATTCCATTTTGTATCTCCTTCAATAAGTTGTTTTGTAAGTGCTTATAATATGCTGACCCGTCTCGACTAGCATAGTATTCGAAGGAAACTCTGTTATCCACATAAATAAACTTTAATTTAGCAATTCACAAAAACGGCAATGGACAGTGATGGTAGTGCAGGCATTTTGGGACGCGATTTAAGTATCTTTAGATCTCGTGTACCTACTACAAGTATAGTAATCTAGTGCAGTAGTTCTTATACATTAGGGTTAGGCACTAACAATTATTGTGACCCGGTGATGGTGAAGCGGCGATTGCCTAGTGGTTAAGACACCCGACCTCCTATACGGGGTCGCGGGTTCGATCCCCGGGCACGCACCTCCAACTTTTCAAAGTAATATTCGTTTTAAGAAATTTAGTAGATATGGCTTCAGTGAAGGAAAACATCGTGAGGAAACCTGCACGCCCAAAAGTTTTTCATAATGCTCTCGAAGGTGTGTTAAGGCTACCAATTCGCACTTGGCCAGCGTGGTGGACTATGGCCAAATCCATTTTATTCCGGTACTCACTCGTGCTCACGCACGGCACTTGTAGTTAAGAGATATTGTAATTTGTGACCCCTGCGTAATATAAAACATATCTCCATTGTCCTATAATTGAAGGAGGAAAGGTGGCGTTGCACAGTGAAGCCACAGATAGCTACACCGAAACAAAACAACGATAGTAGTGCAACTATTTTGGAACGCGATTTAGATTCCTATATCTCGTACGCTAGCATGGTAGGTAATCTAGATGGATAGTTCTTGCATAATTGGCACTCGAGTTAGGAACCAACGATTGTGACCCCTGCTTAATCTGAAACACCTTCCCATTGTCCCGTGATTGAAGGCGGAAGAGGAGGGTTGGTGGGTCTAGATTGGCTGGTTTTTGAGGGTTCCAGGCGATGCTCAGCGCGCAGCCTCCGCGGTATCGAACGACCGCGCCCGCTCCCCACGTGATCCATTCACCGGGCGACCACGTGGGTTCAACCATACTACTGGTAAAATATGAAGTAATAATAGTACGATTTGTATTGGGCATACACGCTATGGGATTTGCCCTATTATTACTCAGTTATTGCGCAATAGATGATGCTCGCGACTTCGTCCGTGTGGATTAAGGATTTTGGAAATTATGTGGGGACATATTGATTTTCCTGGATAAAAAGTAGCCTAGGTTAGTCTACTTTCGACTGCGAAAATCAGGCAAAAGTGGTTTTGACCAACGTCCTTAGTCAAAACCGCGTTTGACTGTTTTTCGTAGTAAAATGTGGTTTTGATTGGTGATGAGTTTTGACTGTAACATATCCATGTAAACACCGTTCGGTTGATCGCAGTTGCGGCGTGATTGACGAAGTGTCAAGAGACCAACAAACAAACGCACTGTCGCGTATTAGTATAAAATAATTGAGGTAGGTGTACCAGCTGACTGTGAAACCATGTGAAAGTTCCTTGCAACTGATAGTGTTACTATTTTAGTTATCAATAGATTTAATTTACTCCCGTCCGCGATGTGCACGCCTGACGTATTCAATTTAAACACTCCATAATTTTAGCAGCCGGCCTGGCTGGCGTGTAGTTATTTGTGTCACGTCTAAACTTTTAATGAGTATGCCAAACATTAGCTACCACAACTGGATAAGACATGTCCTAACTGACTAATCAACGCATGGCCTAAACCGATGAGGTCAAAAGTTGTAATTTTGTAAGGTTTGCATGCGTAGGTTGCTTGACTAAAACTTAAATATGCAATAAATGTTTTATTGCAGCCATAGGTTCTTCAAAAAATTAAATATCATTCTTTCAAAAATACATCACAATTAGGTACTTTTATGAATAGTTATTATTCATTAGTCAATATCGTTTTGGCGCCCAACAAGGAACTTAATACGTTATAAATATTTATTTATAACGAGAAAAAGACCGTCTGAGGTCTAGTTACCTGGGATTTTGCATACATGTTCTCTCACCCTACGGGGTTTTAAGAATCCTTCATCATCATCATCACTACAGCCTATTAACGTCCCACTGCTGGGCACAGGCCTCCACTCTCATAGGAGAGCGGGAAATAGAGCTTAGACCCACCACGCTGCTCCAATGCGGGTTGGCGGGCTTTAACGACTATTATCATGTTAGTGATAATAACCGGGACCGATGGCTTAACGTGATCTCCGAGGCACGGGGGTGAAACACCGCCAACTTCCAACTCCGGGCTGGCACTGAGAATTTCTTAATTGAAAACCCCAATACCTAACTTTTTATGCCCGACCGGGAATCGAACCCAGGACCTCGTGATCCGCAGTCGACTATGCTAACCACTAGACCAACGAGGCAGTTAAGTTAAGAATGCTTAATAAACCTCAATACCCTCATAAAAATCATCACGTCAAGGTGAAAAACTAGCTGTAACTTTAAATTCGATATAGTCGACTATCCCAATTAAATGCTTGAAAGACAACAAACAAAAACCCTTTCAAAGAACGGTAGCGCTAACGTTTTTAACACAATCAATTCTAACAAATAGATCTTTTGTGTTCGTTTTATAGTGCGCATGCGTCAGTCAAAGGGAAAACCAAAGGCTATTAATGCTAACAGTCCCTCGTGAAATATGGCTCTGTATTTTAATTATAAAACACGGACTTTCCCTTTACAGCAATAACTTGCTCGATTTTTAATGTTTGAAATTATTCTTCTACTTGCTTCGTAACTTTTTTTTACGCCACTACAAGTTAGCCCTTGACTGCAATCTCACCTGATAGTAAATGATGATGGTGCAGTCTAAGATGGTAGCGGGCTAACCTGTCGGGCAATGGCATTTATACTAAACCCATACTCGGTTCTACACGGCAGCGTACCGGAACGGTAAATCGCTTAGCGGTACGTCTTTGCTGGTGGTGTGGTTACTAGCCACGGCTGGAGCCTCCCACCGGGCCAGACCAGAGAAAATTCAGCAATTATAAATTCCCGAATCCGTCGAGTTTCGAATCGAAATTATAAATTTCGGAACCCGGGACCTCCCACTTATAAGACCACTGCGCCAGGGAGATCGTCAAAACTATATTTAACAAAAATTCACATGCATCTTGGTACGAGTATATTTGATAATATTTAATTACTTAAATGAAAATCTGCTTTACGTTTGCATTACATTTACAACGCTACACGATGTTATTATAACCGGCTGCTTATTAACTTTGCCTGGGTTAACCCTTCAGCCCTTTGCCTTTATAATCATGCTCACTCAGAGAAATTTCCTGAAATTCCCTCTGTATTTTCCCAACAAAAATGTCTCCTTTCAAAAGACAGAACTTTTTCTTCCGAAATTTCGGAAGAAATTTTGCAGTTCCATATTTCCACTTGTTTGAATAAGTTTCACTATAATATTAGTTTTATCAGCTTAATTTTTTTTTCAAATCCAATTGGTCAAAAAATTTATCATCAGATCCTATCTACAGATTTACGATTTGATTTCTATTATAATATCAGCAAGACGTAGATTGACATGTATTATAAGATCAGCAAGACAATAGTCATATCAATATCTTAGTAATTTAATACCTACGTTCGTTTTTATTTTTAACCGTGTATAAAAAACGAGGATGTTCTAAATTTTGTTTAATCGTAGAGTTAAACCTTTTTACTGAGTTTTATGAACTCGTCAAGTTATTCGGATCATAATGGTCTTGAATACAGCTTAGCTTGAAAAGACAAACTCCATGTGCATATTAAAAAATTCGTAACTTCCGAGGTCGGATTTCTTGCCGGTGGGGGACTGGATATTCTAGAATAATTGAGCGTCTAGTGTGCAGATTATTCAATTAGGCAACTGCCTCCGCCAGCCATTTGATTGGAAACTTCCTCGGGCTGAAACCAAGACACAAATTGTTTCTATGTAGAGCATTGCACCGGTTGTAAAATTATGTAGGTATCCTACTGTAGCCCGAGGCACAGAATAATATAATAGTACTGACGTACCCGAGGTAGTAAAACCGTATATATGTGTACAGTCAAATTCATTATCTCTATCCTAGGGATGAGGATTTTTAGAAACTTGCCAAAATGACTATTGAATTTAATTTGAGACTTAAGAGGTCAAACAAAGACAGAGGGAGCAAACAGAAGAGCAAACAGGCTTTAATGCTATGCTATGGTTGAGAAGTAATACAAAATCAAGCGTAAACGCTGAAAAATGAGCTTAAACGATTCAATGAAACCTGTCTTTTTCGTGAAAACAATAAAAGCAAATCTCCATTTTTACGATCAGAAACTGTTTCATCGTATGGGATTTTTTCACGATCTTAACTAGAACGCCATATAAACGAACAAGTTTTGTAATAATACCACAGAATTACCTAATAGCTGCTTATTAAGTTGCATGAGAAAGAAAAGGATCCCAATGTGCGCCGTGCCTCAGGTCAATTTGTTAGTAAACTTGCTTAGACGAGTTAACAGGTCACGAATCACGTTCACGATCAACCACAACCGTTAGGTTTAGTCAGCGATGACGTCACAGGGAGCGTTGGAAGCTAAATTAATTTAGACATCAGACAACCCGACTGCGGCGCGGCGTGAGAAAAAAAGGGTGACGTAGACGTTGAAATGTAGATTGATGATTTTGGGTGTGTTGGCCGATGTACGAGTGTAGTAGCGGATATGAGGGATTAACTTATATATCTTATGGCGTATGATGTCGTATAAGAACCGATTTCATACATACGTGAACTATGAAACCACAACTTATTTTAGTGGAGGTTTGACCTTCGTGTCAATAATATTAATAGTAAGTAAATAATTCAAGTAGTAAGTAAATAATTCAATGAAATTGGCCACCTTGCTCCTGCCTCTTCATTCCTGATTCCTGAACGAGGCAAAATGTATAGGTATGCACTATACATACATTTTTTGCATGGAATATCAATGTTTCCTGAATCCTGAGTGCTGACAAAGATTTATGTAATGAAAACTTAGATTAAGAGAAGTCCTTTGCCCTCTCCTAAACTAATACCCCAAACATGGAGACTTTCTTTCGCTATGTGAATTACCTACCTGAATGTTTTACTTTTCTTATTTCTCCCAATTTATCCTCAGCTACTGCCTAAGTTTTCAGTCAGTTTAAATTTTTTAGCAGCCCAAAGATAATTCAATTTTGTTGACCTTTGAAAATTAAAATCTATAGCTGACTTTATGCCTGTAGGTATAAATTGAGGCTTCACACGGCGGGGTGTGGAGAAAGAACGGCATCCGATACGGATCGATGTCCGGACACGACGGAATATAGATAGCGACGGCTGCTTCCCCGCACTGATGGACGGATTTATGCGGGGACATTTGTACTGATAAATTCTTATTGTTAGTGGTTTAAATCAGTGCGACTTTTTTGAATGAAACATTTTTGCTATTGACTTAGTATCTTTATTATTAACGTGAATTTATATTTACGCGTCCGGTACATGGTCGATCCAGATCTACATCCTTGATCAAATTTCAATCGTGATTCGTAAAAGATATCTCAGATCACTCGTATAGATGATTTAGATGTATATTATTCATATTAACCAGAAAACCTTTAGTGAATTCAAGGTCCCTTTTGTTAGCATGTAGTGACTGGTACATATTATAACATGGCAATGTTATGATAACGTGCGTGACAGTATAAGCTTAGTGTTGTGCTTTAAAGGTTAGGTTTAGGTACCTATCTATTTTAAATATTAGTAAAGTTTTTAAATATTCATGATTTTCTGCCGTGTTACAACTCAGACTCACGACTCACACAGATCCTAAGAAGGCTGGTTATCTCTCTCAAACAAGGGACAATATAATTTTTAGGAAGATTTTTGTCCAGGGAAAGATAGAATTTTATAGGGGAAGGGAAAGTCATCCTGTTCTTGTTTGAAAAATCTTATAGCAAAAGAAAGTCTTGAAAACTATAATATTAGGTACGGGCTAAATTCACGACTTTATAATTGTAATATATTTTTACAAAATACTACACCACAGCTCTTTTCATCCTAATTTTCCAGAGCTAATCGCTAAAATTTTGCATAAACCACAAAGAGAAAGTACTGAGCAGTCATTTATACTTGACAGTTATAAGAGTTGGGCCCGAAATGCCTGGCTTTTTGGCTAACGAAAAGTAAATCAGTAGAACTGGATCCAATCATATTTTATGGTGGCACTAGATTTTGCCCTCAGCTCAAATTTGGGTGAAGCCAAATCTCTAAGGCTCTAGTGAATCTGAAAATATTAGCAGTATTAGTCGCATAAGACTTTTTTACAGACTTCTTCAATATGATCAGAACTGGTTCAAGCTGCTAAGCCGCTAAGGTATCGTCAGTCTTGTACTTTGTGCGTGATTTGCATTAAGACATTACTTAATTACAATTTATTAATATTATCGTAGAGACAATAACGCCAAACAGTTGTATCAAGTGGGGGCTACGTCCGACGGATCAGTAGATCACGCACTGTTACCTTTGATGGCGTATATTAATTTTCAACATGGCTCCTCATTGTTATAGTCCATCAAAATATTAAACGGCTCTGCGAAGCTGATGGGTGAACAATGGTCGACGATAGCTTATAGACGGTTTATCGACACGTATTATGACCGGCATCATGTTATTGATTTTGATAGCATTAAACATTTATTGCGGGAATTAGATTTTATTCATAGTACTACCTTTAGAACACTTAGCATGATATTTTGCTATAGTGGAAAACTGCAAACCCATCAAGACTTCAGAAGGATTAAGGATTGGAAATATAAGGATAGAAGTCATGCTGAATGACTCTCCCATACATTGCTTTATATTGAAACTGTATAATAGTTATGGGAGCAAATCAGATATCTTGCAAATACAAAGATTTCTATATGGCTACTAGATGATGCCCGCGACTTCGTCCGCGTGAATTGATGTTTTTTTAAGATTTAAACTATCCTATCTCTCAAGTTGGATCGAACTGCACATGGTGTGCGAATTTTATTATAATCGGTTAAGTGGTTTAGGAGTCCATTGAGGACAAACATTGTGACACGAGATTTATATATATTAAGATGTTGGGATATTTCATTTATGTCATTGTTCCGTGTTATGCCTACGATTACTTTATTTTTTATTACTTTATTCTAATGGTATCTTTGTATTTCAAGCGTTCCATTTTGTGTTAATACAGTATAACTTTGTACTATAATTCATATTCTTATCTCTCTTAAAAGTTAATTCAATCGTATCTACTTACCTACTTAATAGTCCCTGAATAAACGCATTATAAGTTCTTTCTTTTACTCAATAATCTTGGGCCCATTGAATTCTAAACGAACCTTCATAAGTTGATAATAACAAGTAAACGGTTCATAAGCTGTAAGATACGGAGCAGTAAATCTTTAATCAGCGTCATGTGTGTTCAGAATGACGTGGACGTTCAAGATCACTGTGGGAACTTCGCCCATATGTACGTCGATTTACTTTCAAGTTTCAAGTATTCACTATTTGATCTGTTTGGGACGTTTTATCAACCAATACAAACATTTGCTTTATTCAGGCTTATCTTTATGTACATCCGAACAAACAGCCAACATTTTTACAGCCAAACAATGTTGTTTGTTGCTTTAGGTCAAGCGCAGGTAAGTATAAGCAGTTTTCTATTTATAGCACTATCAATATCTACAAGCTGGTGAAACCTTTGATTATCCTCAATCCAAGATCTTTGTGGTCTACAAAACATTGTAGATTAAAAAAGTAATTCTTGTCTTGTTTTTTTAATCTTGACTTTATATCTGCTGCTGTGTCTAGCCTAGCCACCACCACCACCACCACTACAACCCATTAACGTCCCACTGCTGGGCACAGGTCTCCACTCTCATAGGAGAGAGGGAATTAGAGCTCAGAGGTTCCTGTGAAATTCACCAAAATCCAGTTGCATCAAACATGCTTAAAGTTACATTATGATTAGCGTTAAACTTTGACCACACATTCAAAGCAAAGTGAGTTTAACAAGTTAGCAACCATCAAGACCTTAATTACGGTACAATTAACAAATCCTGACGTATGCAACTCATAATTTTGCTTTTATTGACAGTCAAAGCTCAAAAGTTAGATCCTTCAAGTAACACAACTAGTTAGAATCTAAGTAAGAAGCCTCTTATTTAGTTTATTCCATGTTATAAATGGCTTCGTACCATTTTGCTAAAGCATAGCATCTGTTTAAGTCGACCCATTTGTCATATTAATGTAATCGCTCAAGTGGTCTAGATTTAGTACGATAAAAATCTTAAGCTTTCTTACAAGTCTAGGAATTGCGAACTCGTTGGACCAGTTTCGTATTGAGTCACAGCTTTAAGTTGTTGTTGGTTTCTTGTGCACTCTTCGTTCCTTATATAGTTAACAGACGCGATGTCTCTCGCATATTCATTGCCTTAAATATAATGCAACGGATTTAACTTATAGATAACAAAGACAAGACGTGAATGGCTCTGTTCTCACATTTATACCTATTTAGCCTTCGCTTTCTAAAGGGTTTCCTTTTAATTCATCGTCATCATGTTGTTTCATCTGGCTTGGCGGTCAGGCAAAATAACTGTTGTCGTCATTTTGTTTTCTTCATATTTGTGAAGTTTTGTCCACTCGGTAATGGTGTCGAACAACTTCTTTCATTGTCTCTCAGAGTCTCAGCCACCTCTTAGGTGGCTCCGGCCACCTAAAAGGTGCCTGAGACCGATTTATCTTTGACGATTGACTTTTGACGATTAATCGCGGAAATTCCTACATTTGAGCATATTTCTGTGTTTATATAAAAGACTAGGTTTGTTGGAGTTCGTACTAATTGTGGGTGGGTTTTGTCTGCAGACTACGTCAGTATTTGCCTACGTGTAGTAAAGTTGTAAGAGTAAGCTATATTTTGATGACTTTTTGTTTTTCCCACAAATCATTAATTAAATACCTAAAGTCTTCCTTATCAAGCCTTTGTATTACGAACTTTAAATTGATGTGTCATCTTTGTTATTGGCTTTTCGTGATTTATTTATCCAGTGGTACCTCTTGGTAAAGTTGTGAACTAGTCAGTACAATAATGCAAGATAATTAAAAGGATAATGCCTCTTGTATTATTTAATTCTCAGAATAAGAATCTAGTTGGATTAGTAACTTCAAAGTAACTTAGGTAAACTACGTCGAATAAAATATCTCGCTAAAACTATTTTGGGATCTAACAACTATTTCTATGTTAAAAAATCTCCGACCATATTTCACCGTTTGATTTGTTATGCAGTTACAATAATTTAAAAGTGCAGAATGTAGAAGCTCTGTTTTATGTCTTTTCCTTATTCTGCTCCTTGTGTTTTGTGATCGATTATCAGGAGTATTAAACTTGAAAATGGATCAACCATTAATAGCCGATAGTTATTAGTTACTAATAAAACTGAAATGTCTTTCCTTATGGTGAACTAATAAAATTATCATCGTTACAAAGGCGATGAAACTATATTGAATTTAGGTTAAATTCGAATGGGATAGTTGGCACCCATAAATCCTGTTGCCCTAAATAATGTCCATTCTTCCATTCTTCCTCTTCAAGCTTCGATCATAAAAATATTTATTATTTTGCTTTTTAGGATTTCAATTCACAGTTCGTAGTTTGTACTTCGTAGTCTTCAGTCTTTTTTGGAATCAACTATAAAAGCTGTACAGTTAATAGCTACTGTTATAGAAATCTATTAGGAAGTTAGGCACAGCTATTTTATGGACATAAAAAGCGAGTGCCGAAGACAAAATTATTATGGTTTTGAGTGATATGATATCATTGAATAGGTATTTAAAAATCATCAAGGGATTTCTTATTTCACGATAGGCTTTTTCCAAAATAATCTAAGAGCCTCTTTCACAATCGTCAAGTAAACCTTATCTGATATGTAAATTTGAAATTTGGACAGGATTCCTATACAACATCTGTCAAAACATCAAATTTATACGTCAGATAAGATTTACTAGGTGATTGTGAAAGACTAAGACTATTTTTAAAAAAGCCTATCGTTAACGAATTAATGACCGTCAAAATTGGGAAATACCATGACAACTGTCGCGTGTTCTGATATGAACTTGACCAGTTTTTCCATTATGCAACTGACCCGTTTTTACTCTTCCCTTTATTATAAGGACCGCGATGTAGAAGTGCCGCTAGAGAAGTTATAAAGCGAATATTTTACGAGCTCATATTCAGCCGGGCGCTTAAAATTTAATAACTATCTGCCATATTGGACACGCGCAGTTTAGATAGCTGAGCTTTGATGGGGGCATATAAAATTTAATCTTATTCATATTCGGACACTTTACTGGTTATTTTGGAACGGGACTTCCTCTTGTATGGTCTAGCTTGGGATTTGACAAAAGTTTAGATCGGGTGTTAAGTTTTAAATAGGAAACTGATCATTCCATCTGTGTAAGGTATCGTAGATATTCGTAGGCTACTCGGTGTTCGTAGGTTTCTGGTAATTAATTCCAGGAATACCTCATGTATACCAATTTGTGTTTGTTATGCTAAGTCAAGTGTACCACCGGTTTTACTGAAGTTACCAATATAGCAGATTCTATGGAGATGATGAGGCACGTTTAGTTTCTAGCCCAGCCATAGATGACAGTAAATTTCGATGATGGATGTACTTACGTTCTTTGAAAGATAACGTAGTCTTTTCCTTTAAAAAATAACTATTTGCTACAAATGTTTTTTTGTTCCAGATGTGTTCCCGGTAAGGCGTGTATCTTCAGTTACACCCAACATGGCGTCGTAGGCGGTGGAGTATTATTTGTAGCGGTAAGTAAACTACAAACTATATATAATATAGGAAATTTAATGCATCAGTCAATCTTAAGTCATAACTACAGCAACAAAACTGAAAAACTTAAGCCGAATAATGAGGCTTTAGGTGACCTGAAAGTTAAAAAGTCTCAGAAACTGAATAGGTACTTATGTCTCAGACCATCTTAAGCGTCAAGAGACGTAGCCTTTTTCAGCTATTGTAGAGCTATGGGGTGCTATTATAAACTGATCGAGGAACTTAGGTATGATCGGATTACAACGCGGAGCTCGCGTTGAAAACCGATCATACAGTTCCTCAAGGAGTTTTAAGGAGTTCATACATGCTTTTTGACGTGCAGGCTTTTATGAACTCCATAAACAGGTCGAATTATCCGTTTGACAAACGGTTACGATTACGATATCCTTACACAATCGGGGGCTGATTATTTACTCAATATGTGTCCTGGTTCCTCTTATGAATTCAGAAAATCGAGAAAAATTGACTAATTATTTATCCTAATAGCATCTGGATTCTGGATATGGTAGTAAGTACTTTATATTCACGCGTATACGCGCGCCTTTTTATTTTATTTTTATGTCCTGACTTTTGATGCATTTTTCGTTGCCATGCACTGTTGTCTCAAGATTTATTTGTCTAAAGCTTTAATCTTTTCGTTTCTGTGTAAGCTGGCATCACCAATAATTGTGTGACCAAAGCCGCAATAATGTGCTAGTTATGGGTGATAAATGGGCTTCATTCACAAATTAAATAAATCATAGAATTCTTTGATGCCAGCGGTATGTAATATTTCCTGGTGATGAACAACGTTGTAAAATTAAAACTTTAATAGATATCATATTTATTTGTCAGATATTATGTTCCAACTGTAAATCATCGACATAAGAAAAATTACTGGGTCCATGGTGTAAATGTCGTTTTATTGCCAGATGTTTCTGAAGCTGATACTTATAATAAGTCGTGCCTTGTGGACTAGTATACAAAAATAAAGAGCGTCAAAAAGCACTAATTTTAAGTAGGTACATATAGTATCAGAAACGTATGAAAACTGGGAATTGATGACGAGTCAATTAAGGAAATGTTTGTTTCAATTTGCTCCTAGAATGACAGAAAACGACGCATTCCAGAGTACATAGTCATACAAGTCCGGTAATATTTATTAATTGTTGAGGAACGGGACGGGAGTTGTTCGATTTGTCGTAGCTATTACAATCCGACCGGTCCTTTGGATCCTTTTCCGCCTACAGATTTCAGAAAATAATAACAGAATAGGTCGTGGAGCTCTGAACAGTGTGGGTTGCGACAACCGACAGACTCATCTTTAGAGGTTCAGGAGTGTGTTTCTGTTCCTGAAAGAAGTATATAGATATATAGATAAATTCTTTATTGCAATTGATGTAGAATTATAGAACCTTTATTGCCACACAAACATAAAGTAAACAAGTACAGAAAACAAAATGCGCAAGGGCAGTCTTATCACTAAAAGGGATCTCCACCAGACATTCCATCATGATGAAGTAATGATGATGATGATGATGGTTGCAGACGAGCTGGTGAGCGGCGGGCATGGGCGCGGCGGGCCCGTCGGACGAGTACACGCCGCCGCGGCTCGCGCGGCTGCTGCACGCGCTGCCGCACATCAACGTGACGCTGCACCGCGTCAACGACACCTTCGCGCCTACCTCGCCCATATATCTAGAGGTAATGCATGTTCTATTCTCTTTGCTTTACGATATACCAGGGATCTATGAGATCCCTATTAGAGAAAGCCTCACCTTCCTAATTCATCGGCAACGTGGAAGAGCTGTTAGGCTTCTGATGTGAGTTTAGATGGCACGCGCTGTGGCACATCAACGTAACAGAGAGTTCACACGGCGCGTTGTGTTGCGTTGCGTCGTCGCAACGCATATATTTTGACGCATAGCCGGCCACACGGTGCGCTGCATCATCGCAGCGTTACTACACCGGCGTCGCAATGAGTACATCCCCGCCCGCTTCGCCTCGGGGGCTGCAGTTCAGTCTTGAGTGCGTTGCGTCGACGCAGCGCACCGTGTGTACACTATGATTATTAGTATGTAAAACGATGCAGCGACAGCGCTACGTCGCGTCCTGTGGACTCTCTGTGACGCTGCATCGCGTCAACGACACTGTCGCGCCTACCTCGCCCATATTGTATCTAGAGGTAGTACATGTTCTATTCTCTTTGCTTTACGATATACCAGGAATCTAAGAGATCCCTCTTTTTTTTTTTTTTTTTGTTTACGGGGGGGAAATCTTCTTAAGATACCTGGCCTCCTAGGGGGGGAGACCGGATTATGTGGTGATTTGTACCCACTAAAACCCCCTCGGTGACCATCCTCGGCGCATAGTGAAAGGCTCCGGGAACTCTAATATAGAACTTACGCCGGTGCCTTCCTTGCGCGTCGCCCATACTGGGCTCGACCCTGGTCCAACCGAACCCGACCTCGATATTTGTTCCAGCAGCCGGAGCCACGGCCAGCTGCTGTCTTCCAGGGGTCACATGATATTAGGAGCGGAAAGAGCCCCCACCCTTGCCACTCGCGACCCCGGAGCCCCATCGACAGGGGCTATTAATGCAATGGATCAGGGCGTTGGTCACTGCCACCCTGATCTGTCCGTCTCCGAACAGGGTCAGTGCGCTCGCAAACTCGCTCGGCGGTCTCCTTTTTGATCATTACTCCTTCACAAAAGGATATCACTGCCCTCCACGAGTCTTCTTCCGACAGCATTGCTGCTATAACTGCAGGTGGTGATAAGTCTGTCCCTATTTTATTCATTAATCCGATGCGCTCATGCTCCCAAGCAGGGCAAACTTCAAATGTGTGCTGTGCCGTGTCTTGGTCCTCGTCGCAGTGGTGACACCGTGGTGTGGGCTCGCAACCGATCCGACACAGATATTCACCGAAGCAACCATGCCCGGTGAGTACCTGTGTCAGTCTGAAGGTCACGCTGCCACTCTTTCTCTCTAGCCACGCCTCTAAGTTTGGCAATATGGCTCCCACAATGCGTTGTCGTGCGTTCCTCCCTTCTTCCAGGCGTGCACGCCAGTCCTGTATTGCCTGGCGGTACGCGCGCCGTCTGAGCGTTCCAGGTTCTACTCTGTCTTCAATACTCTGACCCACAGCGCGAGTCTGGCTATACACCCTCGCATCCATATCCGCCAGTATGTCTATGGGCGGAAAGCGAGCCAGGATAGTTGCCGCCTCGAAAGATATGGTGCGATAGCCTCGTGCAACCCTGATGGCTATCTTACGTTGCACGCTATTGAGCTTCGCTCTGAGACGTTGAACGCTAGACAGCCTTCGCGACCACACAGGCGCCCCGTAGAGGGCTATCGATCGGATGACCCCCGCATACAGACGACGAACTCCTTCCCGTGGTCCCCCGAGATTTGGAAGCAAGCTGTGCATTGCACCGGCAACCTTCTGTATTCTGGGGACCAGGCGATTAAAATGTTCCTCGAAGTTCCATCTGCTGTCTAAAGTCAGACCCAGGTATTTGAGATGTTGGCCCACTGGAATATAAACATCCCCCAAACGAATTGACGAACTAGGTGGACGAACTAAGAGATCCCTATCTAAGAGATCCCTAGTAGATCTTGGAGAAAGCCTCACCTTCGGAAGTCGCAAGCAACGTGGAAGGGCTGTTAAGCTTCTGAAGTGAGTTTAGATGGCTTTAAACGAAGCATCTACTTGTGGATACCTGCCCAGAAGCAAGATTGAAGTTTCTGTCCTTTTCTCTTTCTATAGCTTCCTCGGAGATGTAACTCCACTCGGGCGGGGATTTCTATTCGCGAAAACTTACTTTTCTTTGAAGTTTTTCAAAGAAATCACAACGCTTGAGGAAATTCTCTGGTTTGACGATTGGCCTTTTGTTATAGAGGAAACTATATGCTTTCATCGATCACCTTGACTCTCTCCTATATCTATTATCTAGAATGAAGAGACTATAACCTCTTTTGTTCTTGATCACAATATCTTCTGAAGTAGTTCTTACTTCCGCTTTGTTATTTAATTTTTCCTAAAGTAATCTGTGTCTAAACTGGTTACAGAGCTTGGGGATCCTCGGCTCAATACCTGGCGCATGGCTCATACTGACACTGACGGTGTTGCTCATTTACTTGCTGACGAGATGCTGTGACAGGAAACAGAGGCCGCCGAGGAGTATCGCCGCACTTAAGGTACGATATGGTTGGTCAGCTATTGGTCACATTCGGTATTTGGGAAAAAAGGGAAAATCTATAAGACAGTCGTCAGACCTGTCGCATTGCATGGTTCAGAATGTTGGGCGGTGAAAAGGACGGATGAAAGAAAAGTACATGCGACCGAAATGCGAATGTTGCGACCGAGATGGATGTGTGGGGTGTGACTAGAATGGATAAGATTAGGAATGAATATATAAGGGGAAGTTTGAAAGTAGCGCCAGTGATAGAAAAGATGTGGAGTAATAGGCTAGCATGGTATGGGTATGTATTTATGTAATGCGGAGGGAAGAAAGGCATATTACGAGAAGAATGATAGATATGCATCTGGAAGGAAAAAAGAGTAGAGGTAGACCAAAGAAAAGATGGATGGATTGTGTGAAAAAGGATATGCGTATAAAAGGGGTGAATGATAGGTTGAAGGATAACAGAAGTAAGTGGAAGAAGAAAACATGTTGTGCCGACCCCGCGTAGCGTGGGACAAGGGCAGGAGGAAGAAGGTATTTGGGAAATTAGAACAGTATATGATAGTTTTTCCAATTCAAGAGTGCGCGTGGCTCATGGTTGTGTTAATAAAGTCCTGTATACATTTGTATACGTGTAAATGTGTGCGTGTACGTGATTGCGCGTACGACTGACCGCTCCGAGAAGCGCGCGTAGTTACGCAATGTGGATAACTACAAGTGAAGCTCACGCACGCTCGTGAATCGCAAGAACTATACCAAAAGCAATCTGAATCTACAAATATTCAGCAGGATTAAAATGAGGAAAACGACGACGAAAATAGTTTTATCTACTCCAGCATCGAAAAGTTCCAATTTCGAATTTGACAACTATATCGAATTGAACCCTCTTTCGTGTTTGCTTCTCATAACGATACAGTTCGTTGTATGGGAGCTGTATCGTTATCAGTCGTAGCTGTATCGATATGGTTATCTTCATAAATAGGATACCTATAGCTTAGCAGCTCTGGGTTCTGGCACTTTCCCAACCACAGAGTTCTTAGTATGTAGAGGAGCCATACCTACATCATGGCGGATGGTGGCACCCGTCATTGAATATGTACATATTATATATTTCATCTCCACCTACTCTATACTCTATGTACCCAACCCACTCTATGGTTGGTACTGCCACTCTTACTGCCAATATTAAAAAAAATTATAAAGACGTCCTTGTCGTAGATAAAATCTTGTATGCAACTGTACGTAATTAGTCATTTTAATTCTCGTACTATCCTATTTTGATACTCGGCAAGCCTCGTATCAAAAAACAGCACTCGAATTAAAATGACCCTCATTACGATACAGTTGCATAAATAGCTATTAGTGCCTCTTGTGTCCTCCTCCTCTGAAACGATGGAAGTCCTCCCTGCTGGACGGTGGCCTTCTGCAAGGATTTTCACAGATCACGGTTTTATGCCGCTTGTATTCGGCGCAAGGTGCTTTCCCAACGCCTATAGGTCTTTCGAGCTTATGGCGCCCCCAATTGCCACTTCAGCTAAGCTATATTAGTTATACTGGTTGTCAAGACTATCGGATATCTTATTTTCTGATTGTACTACGGTGGGATAATCCCAGCACAGCACTCTCCATTTCTATAAAATCATAGTCTCATAGTTGTCTCTTCTTATTCCAGATAACGTTGATGATATTGTCGGTGATATGCTGCGCCGCGATCGGAATCGGGCTGTTCGGCAACGACGACCTCCACAATGCGATGCTGCAGAGCATCCAAGCGGGCAACAGCCTCGCACAGCTCGTCGATACTGTAAAGAATCAGGTAAGAAAGTGTAAAGAACCAGGTCAGGTAAGGTACCTGATGGTAAGTGATGACTGATGATGCAGTCTAAGATGGTAGGTAGCGGGCTAACTTGTTAGGGCATGGCAGTTATAATTTACCCATACCCCTAATCGATTTCTACACGGCATCGTACCGGAACACTAAATCGCTTGGCGGTACGTCTTTGCCGGTAGGGTGATAACTAGCCACGCACGTAGGCCAGGGAATTTTCAGAAAGAATAATTTCTCATATTGACCTTGCCGGGAATCGAACCCGGGACCTCCCACGTTAAGGCAACAGCGCTCATTACTGCGCCAGGAAGGTCGTCAAATTGCGTTATAATCTTTTTTAATTATTAAGTTTTGATAGGCCACAATATTTATTCAACTAACTCAATATTATGTACTTATATCTTTAATTTTTGTATTAGATTGCTAGACTGTCTGACCTGAGTCTGTCTGCTGTGAGACAAATATGTATATTATAGGCCCACTTTACGTTATTCGACACAATAATATTCGACAAGAATATAAAGTCATCGTCAGCTCTGTATGCCAGATTTTCTTAAATGGTTAAAAATTCTATTACAGTCAATTATTCTAGAAGAAGCCATGGGATCCCGGGCAAGAGCTCCATTAGGACGTCTAGCGGATGTATTAGACGCCCCTGTGGCGAACCAGACTGCTTTGGGCAATCTGCTGAGAGCACTATCCGCTTTGAGAAACAACGCCAGTGCGGCTGCATCCGCTGCTGAGAATCTACGCAGGCCACTGGCTGCGCTGAACCTGGATGCTTTCATGAAGGTTAGTGAGGAAGAGTATCTAAGGGTGAGATCTATAGAGCGAACTTTGACTTTGCTTAGACTTACGACATTATTAAAACGAGATAGATTTATGTTACTCACATAAGTCCATCTCGTTTTAACTATAGATCTCAGCCTAAGACACTAGCTCGGTCAGTGAGCTTTTGACGCCTCTTTGGCCAACCAGACTGATTTGGCCACTCTGCTGAGATCACTATTCTCTATGAAAAACAACGCCAGTGATAATCTCTGGAGACTGCGCTGAACCTGGATGGTGCTCTAGAATAGGTTGTAGACTATTCTAGATATTGGCCACTAGCTCGTCAAACTGACATTAGATGCTAATGTGGATAACCTGACCGCTTTGTGCATTCTACTGAGAGCGCTGTCCACTTTGAAGAACAAGGCTGCGAGGAGTCATAAGTTTGTGTTCATCGCAAATATTCCATATAATTTGTATTTGTTGTTTTAAGCGTTACTGGGTTTTCTTCCCGCCTTATTTTAGGAGATTGCTATGTAGGTCATTAACTCCTTAGGTCGGCAACTGTCGTCATATGACGTTTCCTGATTGGATTGAGTGTTTCCTGCCTTTAAGGTTAGGTGTTAATGTCTTCCCGACCGAATTTCGTCCACGGCGGCCAATCTCCGTAGCGATTAGCCATCTGCGCGGGAGATATTATAGTTCACAATTGTGTATACACAGGTACACTCTCTGTTCCTTTACTCTCGTTGCCCGATGCGACGGAAAATTCGACACGACTGGGGAGAGATCAGGCGCAGGACCTATGGCTTTACGTGCTCTCCGGACTCCGAGGCACGGGGATGAAACACCGCCAACTCCCTAACTACAGGCTAACTTAGAATTTTTGTTAGATACAAACACAAATGCTTTTTTTAATTTTGCTAAAGTTACTTAGAGTTTCTTCCTTACAACATAGTTTGTATCCGTTTCAGCGGCTGTGGGTGTGGGAGGCCGCGAGATGGGCGGGCGGCATGGCGGGCTGGTGCTGCGGCGGCGCGGTGTGCGTGGCGCTACTAGCCGCCGCTGCGAGACGCTCGAGGCGCGCTCTCTTACTACTATGCGTGAGTTTTTGAAGTGAAAACTTGTTTAGCCACGTTGAGCACTTTTTGGTAGGGGGTAAACTTGTGGATTCGCGTGACCGACATGCTCGCGAGCACCGACATGCTCGCGAACAGCGACATGCCCGCGAACACCGACATGCTCGCGTTGTTACGAAGACAAAAGGTCTTAAATATAAATATACTACATTCGTACTTTAATGCGTTATATATAGTGTTAAGGTTTATATTTTAATTATTTAAAAAAAAAAAAAAAACTTTTTCACTTCTATCGGCAGTTCCTATGACTGCCAATATTTTTTTTCTGTTACTACACTTGCGAAAGATCAAAATTTTCGCTTGGAATAATTTTTTTCAACTACCGCGGGAACTGCAAAAACTTAATTTTGCGGGATAAAAAGCAGCCTATGTCACTCTCAGGACCTCAACAATACGCAAAAGAGAGAATCTCTCGACATTTTTACACTTTACAGCCACAGTCACTACTGTGACTGATGTTTGATGTTTGAATGACAGAAATCTTGTTAATTTTCTGTCCATCATTCACTTATCATTCATGGTCACGAGTAATGGTTGAAGGAATTCACTGATGCAGAACCAAGCATCTATAATAATCTTTGATCCCCTTAGTTGATCGATTATGTTTAAAAAAATATCCAATAATCTTGAGTATTTAATAATTCATGGCTGTTTGTATATATTTGTCTGGGTAACTGAAAAACTGTAATAAACAAAGCCTATTTTGTATCTTTAAGTATTTAAATAACCTCATGTTGTATGATTGCAGGTGTGCGCCTTGGGAGCGCTAGTGGCGTGCTGGGCAGCGGGCGCGGCGCTGGCGGCGGGCGCGGTGGCGGCGGCGGACGCTTGTCAGGACCCCGCGCGAGCACTGGCCCTACACGCGCCGCACAGGCTGCCCGTGGACGTGAGTACACTCCTTTCTCTTATTGTCGCTCAATATGGGGCACATGTGACGTCATCGTCGACTACCGATAGACGTCCACTGCTAGACATGGTCTCTATTAGGGACTTCTACAAGCCGCTACTTCTATAGACATAACTCGACTGGTTGCGAAGCTGAAATGGCAGTGGTTGGTGCACTTATTTGACGACCATCTTAGATTTAAAATTTTGATGCCAATTTCGATCCAAGATTTTTTTCCGGATAAGCTTTAGTAGTGGGGACAGGGTAAAAAATCATTAAAAATAATTAATTCTTAATTACGAAGGCCATCTTAGATTTGACATTTTAATGTAAATTTTTCTTCAAAATTCTCTTCCAGTTAACCTTTGGTAATGGGGACAGGGTAAAAGTCAGTGCATAGCTAAAGATACTTAATTGAAGAAAAAAATATGCTTAGGTAAGGGCATGCTTGTTTTTAAACATTCCAAGTGGTTTATTACAGACTAGCGGGTGCCCGTGACTTCGTCTGCGTGGTTTGAGGTTTTTTTGGTTCCGGCGAGAACTCTTTAATTTTCCGGGAGCCTATGTACTATTTCAGACTATAATCTATCTCTGTTGCAAATTTCAGCCAGATCCGTTCAGCCGTTGGGCGTGATTGAGTAACAAACATCCATACATCCATTCATCCATCCAAACTTTCGCATTTATATAATGGTTTATTACAGATGGTCCACTACTACCTATCATGCAAGGTGTCCCGGGAGAATCTGCTCACCGCGGAGTTGCGGAACGCTCAGCGCGCCGTCGTTGCGGTACGACAAGCGCTCGCGACACTTGCGGGAGCGACGGACCTTTTCAATGATCCGGGTACGTTGTAGTTGTTTCTCTGTAGGACCAACCCTGAAAAACCAAAAAGTTATAAGTCCTTTCCGGCCCCTCCATGGGTGTGCGTAGATTTACGTTTAAAAATCCCGGAAGAACTGGTTATAGAACTGTTAATTTCTATAGCCAGCCAGAGGCGGCTCGTGAAAGATCATATTGGGAGTTCACTAAAAAAAAAATGCTTACCAATTATTTGTAAATGAAGTCCATACGTTATATTGTTCCATTTTAACCGCCTACACTATTTACATAAATCACAGTCTTTTTCACATAAATACACAACACAATGAGTACACTATTTAAAACAACAATACCTACAGATTTTCCAGCCACTGTACAATGATCCGACGCACTCGCGAAGAAATCAAAATAAATTTACTTTCGTATTTTGTGTTTTGTTTACATCTTACCGGCATAATACGAATAAAAAAAATACTCGCGAGTTTTAACTCTTTCTTCGTGACAACAGGCCATCTCATTTAGTCAGGTAATATCGCGCATGCGTACTTCGTGTCAGGAGCGCCGCTCCATATTTACCAAACTTCTCATACAAATCTTTTGTCTCACGCGCCGCTCGCATCGAATGCTCTCTTTTACTCTCATTACATTTCAATAAGAACGTTGTACTAAACTTTCGTCTATAGGAGCGTTGTTCTAAGCGCTCCACTTAACAAAAATACCATGTGTTGATTGATGAATTATGTAGTAAAGTAGGTAGGTAGGTACGGATATTCATGATTAAAATGACAATGGGAATAGATTTATATAAAAATATTTATAACGTTTATAGCAAAGTTTATTTGATTATTATACCTACCTAGTACCTATGTATTTTTTTAAATTTTGTGGGAGTTCACTGCACCAGCGCTCCTTTGAGCGAGCCGCCTTTGTAGCCAGCAACAATGTATTATTATACAGGGATAATAATTTTATAATTTTAGGTTTATGACCGATATTTGTATGCCTATTTTAAGTATGTATTGTACCTATTTCAACAAATGATATTGATATTGATAACGCTTTGATTATCCGGGATAGAAAGTAGCCTATGTCACTCTGCAGGTCAACAATATCCATGCAAAAATCACGTCAATCCCCGTTGCTCTGTTGCGGCCTGATTAAGGACAAGCCAACAAACGACTTATTATAAGTGGCACAAGTTAGGCTCGGCGCAAACGGGCCACCGACCACAGTGGCGTGCTGGTCATAGAGGCGTAAAAGCAAACCCTAGTAAATTATACCCCATACCCCTTACAAAATATTGAAAATACGCCATTCAATATATATTCATTATAAGCCCCACTCCTTCAAATAACTACTATAGTTCCCGCACCGCCTAACTCGCGTCAGGTAAGCCACAACCGATGAACGCCATCTATCGCTAGACGAGATCGCGCGAAGGCGAAAAGCTTACGAGCTCTCTGCTTCTTTTGCGCGTCATCGTAGGCAGATATCTTTACTCTATTCGCGTCATTCATTCATAATTCTACTCGGAATCATGAAGGAATGACGCGCATAAGAGGCAGAGCTTATTGGCTTGTGATTGGTCAATCGCTAGAGTTCACCCTAGACCAATCACAAGCCGCCGTAAGCGTCTGCCGTCTAAATAGAATTTTTAAAATCGCGCGAAGTTTGAAAGTTAAAACATACGATGTTTTTATTTTCTATAATCTAAATAAGTAGCTTGATTTCTTATAATTATAAACTTATTTTAATTAAATTAATTTATCCACATTTTTTCCGTAAGTTTAAGTAAGGTTTTAGATCTTAAAAAATTATTAAAAGTGATTTTTGACTCCAATGTAACTTTTTTACGTCATATTTGTATTCTCGTATTCATTGACTTACCAATACCTTAGACGCACCATCGAAGCGCAAAAAACGGCACGGTCAAACTGTTCATAAATAGATAATATGAACAGTTCTCACCTCAGTCGCGCATGAGTACACCAAGCGACAACATGCCGTTTTGCTCCGTAAAAAAGTGCAAAAACAATCCGAAAGATGCGAAAAAAACGATGGAGTATCATATTTTAGGTTAGGAAATACTTTATATACATTTACTTTACGGTATACTAGCGAAATAATCACACAATCTTACCTAAATTAATTATTTTGTCATCATAATTACAATATTTCAAATGAGCAGCTATCGCATTCACACGCTTACGGGCCAATAGAGAACGCGATAGAGGCGCGTCTTAGCGAAATGGATACAAAAAATATGGAGAAGTTAATTTTTTTTTTTTCTTATATTGAAGTTGTAAGCTGGTACAATTAAAATGCCCATTTTTTTTAATAAATTAATATGGGTATATTTAAAATTGGTAAGTAGTGTAAAAACCGTGTCGAATTCCTTAGATAAGAAATAATTCTTTCAAAATCGATATCTGGCAGTTATGATAATCATCATAGAAAAAGAAACCGTTGTCAATCTCTTAAAGAACGATGCCATATTTTTTTTTCTATTGAACAATTTTTTTTTATCGATTTTTGGGTAACTATATCGCAAACTTTAAAAATATTGCAGTTTCTTGTAATAATATTAATTAAAAAATAATATTAATTTATTTACAATATCCGATGCCCACACTTGAACACAATTTCACCATGTACAGTTCGCGCGCTAGTTGAATGCAGAATAAATATATGTGTCACCATACATTTACTCTGCATTCAACTCGCGCGCGAACTTTATATGATTTGAGCAAGGCCATTATTGAAAAATATATAGACGTATATGTATGTCTACACTATATGTAGACATTAAACATTGAAAAAAAGCATACTTCTAAAAGACAGGTTTATAAGTTAGGTACTCGTAGTTAAATATATTTCAAGGTACTTTTATTCATTTTTTGTCACTAGTTTTTGTATTTATTAAGAACTAGACTAGATTCTCCCTAATTTTCCGGGATAAAACGTAGCCTATATCCTTCCCCAGGATATAAACTACATACCAAATTTCAGCAAAATCAGTTGAAATGATGGGATAGCGTAGCAGACAGACAGACAGATCTTCGAAATCGGTGTACATTTTTTTTATACGCACCGTATTTAGAACCTCCTCCTTTATTGAAAGTCGGTTAAAAAAGTAGCCTATATCCTTCTCCGGGATGTAATCTATCCCTATACCATATTTCATTAAAATTGGTTGAAAAGATGGGCCGTTAAAGGGTAGCAGACAAACAGACAGACAGACAAACACACTTTCGCATTTATAATATTAGTATGGAATTCAATTCGTGAATTTCGTGAGAGGGATTCGAACCCGCGACATGTTACTACTTAATGAAATTTTTATCCTGCCAAGAAGTAACTGTGTTATATTTAGATAAAATACGTAAATAAAATATTTAATACATAATAACACATAAACACACAAATACATAAAGATAATTTTCATAAAATCATCATCACCAATAAAGTAAAAAAAAAAAAAAAATATCAAATACAAATTTGTCGACTCCTATATCACTTTACTTCGGAACACAGAAAGTCTTCCGCTGATTCATTGCAAAATGTCGTATGTGTCGAACTTTTATTACAAGATTTAACCCTAAGTATGAATCTATATGGTTGGTTTTTGTGAACCGTTTGGTGTCTCAGTCTGTATTATATATAGCTGCGATTGTATAAGCGATTGTGGACGCTTTTTGAGTATTATTTTGTAGGTAATGTTGTATCCTTAGTTGGTAAATCGATGCTCGTATTACTAATACTTGTCAGTTGTCTATGCACGTATTGTTTACTTTCGTGTCAGTTCAATGTTTTGATTTAATTTGTGAATTATAATGTTTTTGCGGGAATAAGTTAGTGAAGTAAATAAAAAACCAATCGGATTTGTGCTTGGAAAGTTTGTGTAAAGGTTTATTCATAGAACGCACTTTGGAAAATGGAAGAGTAGGTACCTATTCGTGCGAAATCTTTAGAGGCGCTATGTGTAAAAGGTACTTATACTAAACATTTATTTCCTTTCCCTGTAATGCAAAATTAGATATTATTCACAATGTGTACCTTTGTTACAATATTATCACAAAAAAAAGTAGTAAAAAAAGAGTAGGTACTGGCTGTGTTCACACTGACAGTTTGTTTTGTTTTTCTTGCGTTATTTTTATACCTATGACATGCTCTAATGCCTACCCTAAGCCCAAACCCTGTGCACGCCACTGACCGACCACAGCCACCACAATCAGTAGGACAAGTAATAATAAATAATTGATGTTCTTTACTTGACGCTTTCTTTGGAATATTTACTTATTTATTAGAAGCTTTCTTATTTTCCCGATTCTTAGTTATAAAATCAGAAATTTAAGTCCCAAAAACTAAATTCTGCGGTTTGATATAACTCAAAAACTCATTTCCCTTATAATATATGATGTTTTTGTGTGCAGGGCTCCAGCCGGCGCTGGGAGCGCTGGGCGCGGGCACGGGGGAAGCGGAGCGCGCGCTGGTGTCACTCAGCGGAGTCCTGGAGTGCCGCATGGCGCGGGCGTACTTCGTGACCGCCGCGCGAGCCGCGTGCGATGGTGGCTTGCAGGTATTTGTAGTAACTAGTGGTTCGCCCCGAACCAATGGGGCCATCACATAAATGACTTGTCGAATAGACTAAGTTCTGCTGCATATGCGGTTAAAAAGATTCGCCAGTTGACAGATGTAGAAACAGCGAGATTAGTTTATTTTGGTTACTTTCACAGCATTATGTCATATGGTATATTATTATGGGGTAATGCTGCTGATATTAATTCTGTTTTTGTGCTGCAGAAGAGGGCTGTTCGAGCCATATATAATACTAGCTGATGCCCGCGACTACGTCCGAGTGGATTTAGGTTTTTTGGTTCCGGCGGGAACTCCTTAATTTTCCGGGATAAAAAGTAGCCTATGTTTTAATCCAGGTTATAAGCTATCTATGTTCCAAATTTCAGCCAAATCGGTTCAGTAGTTACGGCGTGAAAGCGGAACAAACATACAAACAAACTCACTTTCCCATTTATAATATTAGTAAGGAAGTAAGGAAGTAAGGATAGTAAGGATGGGACCAAGAGAGTCACTAAGAAATAAATTTAAAGAAATCAAAATTATGACAGTGCACAACCAATACATATTTGAAAATTTAGTATACGTGCATAGACACATTGATGAATTCAAGAAGAAAAGTGATTGTCATAATGTCAATACTAGAAATAAAAATAAACTTGTAATGCCTGCTTCTAGGCTTAGTAAAATTAGCAATTCATTTGTTGGAAACAGTGTCCGCTTCTACAATAAGCTCCCAGAAGACATGTTGAAGATGTCTCTGAATAAGTTCAAAGTTAATGTAAAACGTAAACTCATTGAAAATTCTTATTACCATGTAAAGGATTACCTAAACGACAAGGAAGCTTGGCAATAATTTGCTCTAATGGCTCTGATAGTTCCTTAATTAAGATGATTTGTGATATGGTGGTAATAAAAATAAAAAACCCCGGCTGAGTTTGTTGTGGGCTCTTCTCAGACCAGGGCGCTTTTGGAACCCTCGTAGCTTTAGTTTTAAGATACCGTAACCGATTATCACCATCACGTTTTATAAGTAAGTAATTTTTAACGTCAATAAGTGTACCTACAGTGTACCTATATTGAATAAATGATTTGATTGATTGATTGATTGAACCGAGACCTCGCGGTACGTCTAGGTGCGCGTTCATCTTTACGTTCATAGACATCAGTAAAAATAGTCTACTGATAGTAGACTATTTTTTAATTCCACATAAGATGGTGCTAACGTCTATTATTTGTAAGCACAACCGAATAAACTTTTACAGAGCGCCATCTGTTGACATCATTGTGAAGTTCTGTTAAAAATACTGAAGCTCATTAAAATTAAATAATTTCGTTTTATTATAATATTTATCTAATTTTAGTATTTGTTGTTCAAGTACAGGATATAATTCAAATAATTGATCAAGTTTCAGGCTCAGCCTTTCAGAAAATTGAGAGTTCTGAGGTCAACTTTGGACGTTAGAAAATCTCCACTTTGAAAGCCCCCCATTTAGTCAATTTTATGGGAAATTTAAAAAAAAAAATTTTTGGACTATTCTTTAATTATCTTTAAAATGATATACCGCAACCCTATGTAACGCTATAAAAATATTTTACTTCGCATTCGCTTCTATTAGAGCCCCTCTGAAACAAAGATTTCTATAACTTTTTAAGCCATATTCGGCTGGAGGTCATCGGTTTACATATTAGATTTAAATTTGAAGTAATTACGTTCAGTAATTCTGAAGTTATAAGGCTGTGACAGACGGACGGACAAGTGCAAATTCACTCAAGTAGACTTCGCTTCGCTCGGTCAATAAACCGACTTTTTGCATCCATTACAAGTTGACTGCAATCTCACCTAATATAAGTGATGATACAGTCTAAGATGGTAGTGGGCTAACCTGTTAGGGGTGTGGCTGTTATATTATTCCCATACCCTAATCGGTTTCTACACGGCGTCGTACCGGAATTCTAAATTGCTTGGCGGGCACATCTTTGCTGGTAAGGTGGGTTACTAGCCACAGTCAAAGCCTCCCACCAGGCCAGACCAGAGAAAATTCAGAAACTATAAGGTCACAAATTTAGGTAAAGTTTATGATAAGTACTGATAAGTTTTCCTTTTCACTAAGTGAAATTTTTTGTAAATTTCTTTTGAGAATAAAATTCTTAAACCACAAATTGATCTTGCCGGGGATCGAACCCGGGGCCCCCCACATTAAGACAACATCGCTCACCACTGCACCAGGGAGGTCTACAAATCTTTATACTATGTTATGTGGAAAAAGAGAATATCAGTTGCCTTATTATGAGATTTTAGATTATAGAGTATTTGATCCTTATTCCCAGTAGTTCTATTGACAGATTTACTGTTATTTTTTTCTCACTAGTTCTGTGAATAAAAAGCATACCATTTCACAGAACTACTGGGATGTTTTTGTCTCACTATTGCTGTGATGTTTTTTCGACCGAACTACTTACTGGGAATATTTTTCTTAATAGTTCTGTGATAAAAACAAACACAACATATAGTTTAGCTTCGAAACACTTTGGCGTTACAGCCTTATTACCTTATTTTAGAGCTTTAGTTTGTTCGTTCGAGGAATACGATGCTGAGAGATGATAATTGTGTAATTTAATTTTTCAGGCACTTTCGCTTCAGCTGCTGGCGGCTGTTTTGGCGGGATTCTTGTTCACCGCCATTGTTCTAGTCGATTCTCACGCTTGGATTTACATTAATACCAAGTGAGTTTTTTCGTATGATACTATTTTTTTTTCTGAAAGCTCATTACTAGCTCGGAGTTAGGAAATTGGCGGGTTTCTCCCTCATGCCTCGGAGAATACGTTAAAGCCTTCAGTTCTGGGTTTGATCACTTTCCGGGTTGTTGAAATATTATGACCCATCGGGCTTTGGGAGCGATGCAATTCAAAATTCAAAATTAAAATTATTTTTATTCAAATAGACTTTTACAAGTACTTTTGAATCGTCGAGTGAATCTACCACTGGTTCGGAATGCCATTCCTACCGAGAAGAACCAGCAAGAAACTCGGCGGTTGCTCTTTTGAAAAAAATAATATACAATTTCATTAATTTGTAGAATACATTAAGTAACAGCTGTCAGTATTGCTGGAGTGAATCAAATCCATGCTCCTTTGTCATTTACGTAATCTTCAACTGAGATTAATCTGTCCTAAGATGATGTCCGTCCTTTAAACATAAACGGAAAATATCCCAAATGTTAAAAACAAAATCAAAGAAAAAGAAAGAAAAACTCTTTATACACCAGTGGTGTCACAGACAAAACTAGATACAAATTTAACAGTTTCGTCTTTGACACCACCCAGAAAGGTTGTACAGCTCAGCGTTTTGCCCGGCGTTATATGCCCACTTCTAACTTTGATTATTTATTTCGTTTCAGGCGTAGTGTGTCCGGGGAAGAACAGGCTCCGTTTTTATCAACAGGCAGTGCGGGCTCCCGGACTCTGCCCAGGCCTGCGCCCTTCCCCAACGGGAAGCCTCCCTCATACAGCGCCGCTGTTCAGCTCATGGACCTCACCGACAGAGACCGGGAGCGTGAGCGGCCGAGGTAAGCTTGTGGCATTTACCACTGTGCTAACTAGATCTATGACACATTATTATAGATAGTTGTACTGAAAACTGTAACTCATCTATTAGCCGGCATCGCGGTATCGAAGTTTTCTGAGAAGAGCGCTTTATATTCTGTTCAACCTGCAACTTTCCAACCGAACTCTCATTCGTCCCACTAGATGGCGCTGATCGCATCTATGACACAATATTATAGATAGTAGTAGATACTGAAAACTGTAACTCATCTATTAGTCTGCATCGCGGTATCGAAGTTTTCTGAGAATAGAGCTTTATCTGTTTAACCTGCAAAATTTCATCATCCCATCCATCATTCATCCCAATGTCATCCTAAGCCGTGGTCCGAGCCTCACAGGAGGCGTCCTTAGGAAGACGTTGCTGCCCCGATGTCTTCGAGCCCTAGGGCTCATTTCTCGGTCGTCTCCCGGTGATGCTGTAGCGGCCAGTAGGGCTTACGTAACATATTCCATTAAATAAAACTGCAACATTAGGGCGAGAAGGGTCCCCGGGCAAAACACCAGCCTGGAGGTAAGAAATAGAACCTCTTTCTCTCATAAAAGATAATTGCTATCGAGGGAAACGCTGCCGTGGTATATTATTCGGGTGACGCGGCCAAGTGAGGCTATTGCCTAAGGCGACGTTTACACTTGTAAGTCGTACTCACGTAAGTCGCTTACATGAGTATCTTACACAATGTAAACAGTATTGTATATCGCGTATCGAATGCTAATGTTCGTTATGTAAGTTACTTATGTATGCTACTTACGTAAAAATTTACAAGTGTAATTGCGGCCTAATAAGAATCCTCCCTCATACAGCGCTGCTGTTCAGCTCATGGACCTCGCTGACAGGGACCGGGAGCGCGAGCGACCGAGGTAAGTATCTTTACTGATGGATATATTATATTATGAGAGATAGCCGTACTTTTGGTAACTATCGCAAGGGAGGCTTATTCAGTATTTGGTGGGTGTAGGGCTCTCCACTGGTGGGAAAAGTGACGGTCTGCCCGCATGCGGCTAGGCAACTGATTACAGACAGAGAGTCACCACGGCGCGTTGCGTTGCGTTGCATATTTTGACGCATAGCCGGCCATGCGGGCGCTGCGTCATCGCAGCGTTACTACATCGGTGTCGCAATGAGTACACCCCCGCACGCTTCGTCTCAGGGGCTGCAGTTCAGTCATGAGTGCGTTGCGTCGACGCAGCGCAACGTGTGAACACTATGATTATTAGTATGTAAAACGACGCAGCGACAGCGCTACGTCGTCGCAACGCACCGTGTGTACTCTCTGTTATCGCTGCTTAAAGACGCGTTATGGTCACATAAAATGAACAATAACTAGGAAGCCTGATACTTGTATAGTATTAAAGTATGCGCAGTACCTATGTGAACAGTATAAAAACTGACGCTATTCATCGGACCCTTCACTAGATATCACCTATCAATTACAATAGGGTATTTGACTGTATTAAAAATATCGTTTCTGCTGTTGCCATCCTAATAGATTATAATTTTTAAGTAATATTCCATTTGACCGAACTAAAAAATAATGTATTGTTTTTCTATAAAACATGAAATAAATTAATTATTTTTCGATCTATGTTCAAGTGATCGTAAACGCTCTATGATTGGTTGAATCATTAGTGACGTAACTATGTAGTAAAATCTAACTATGGTGTTGTAAATAAGAGCAATTACGAGAGATTTTCCGTTTTTCTTTATGTTTCTGTGCTTTTTATTGTTTCAATTAGTCATTACCAACCATACTTTTCCTTATAAATAGTCAAGGAACCCAATGATGTGAAAGTAGATTGTGGAAACCTTTCAAAAGTTGATGCAATTATGATTGGACTTTTCTTCAAAATAGCCCCGATTTGTATGGTGCAGAGCTAAGAAATTTGTGAAAACAGCCATGTAATTATACTCTATATTTCTTATTAAAGCAATTTATTGTAGAAATCCATATATTAATACCTTTTCGTCCCAAGAATATAACCTAACATTCGCAAAATTAAGTACTAGGTTATATTATTTAGGTACTAACATGGATCGTGATATTATGGTTTGGTTTCTTTCTTTATAGAGCTTCGAGAGTGTAAAGCCGGGTCCGCTACGCCTTGTTACGAACAAAATATTGTTTTGCTAACACGTTAGTGAAACATAATTTTATAACAGGCCGTCCACTGCGATTTTCGAGTAGGTTTAGATTATTTTTGTTAGTAACATATTTTTTTTTTAATTTATTGATCAAGTACGTACAATCATAAAAACACCATCCTAAAAACCACAGAGTACTTTGTCTATATAGCTAAAAACTTTGACGTAGCGAGGATCATAGAGTAAGATCATACCGCTTATCTAAACCGAAAAACAAAGAGATTTGACGAGTTGTGCCTCTGGCGAGCACAGATACGAAATGAATTAAAGTTCCCCCCGGCCCCCCCGCAGGCGAACGCGGGGATGTTTTCCATCCGAGGCGGCAAACAAAAACACATTCAAAACAGTTAGGCCACGCCCCCAAATAGCATGACCTTGGTTATAATAACACGTTTGTGTTAGCAAAACACGATAACAAGGCGCAGCGGACCCGGCTTTATGGAGATGATACTATTGGTTACGTCCAGATACATCGCGAATCTGGCATTTGTACGCTCAAATGCAAGATATGTCCCGAGCACAAAGTGAGAGCAAAATGAAGAATAACTATGATTGTAGATGAAGACAAAAGTCAATTTATAAGGTGTGAGTGCCATGATTGTGCTGCATCCGCTGGAGGCTGCAAGCATGCTGAGGCCTTTTTGATGTTGACTCACCGGCTTAGTGAATAACCTTCATGTACCTCTGTTGAGTGCTACTGGAAAAAATTACTTTATCCAGATTCCAGAGTAGGCACTACCATGAAATTTGTTACAGTGGAGCAATTATCTAAAAAACACACTCAACATCCTTCAACATCATCTTTAGTAGTACTGAACTCCTATCAGTTTCTTTAAGAGGCTAAAAGAAGAAAGATTGAGGATTGTGTACTGGTCAGATATCAGTATGACCACAAGTTTACTGATATTAAGCAGTTTTCCCTACATCACTTCCTTCTGACAAACAGGGAGATTATAAAAAATGAAGTTAACAAATTTGTAGAATTGATGAGTGAAATGATTTTCATTAATATTGTTACTGCAGTAGCACAAACAACAAGGAATTAAAATAAAAGTTATTTCTGTGTTGGGCATCCTGACTCAACTTAAATATGTAAATTCATTTTATTTTTCATTTTTCATTTGTACCTTATGAAAATGAATAGGTATGTTTGCAATTTATTAAACAATTTAGCTTCCTTTTGGAAATCTAATATCTTCCCATAATTTTTCCGTAGTACCAATATAGACTAACACTAATGGTTATTATAAATGATGTAATATGGGGATAGCTATAACAAAAATCATATTTCTAGTTCATTGTTTTATTTATCAAACTAACTCGAAATAAAATGTTTTTATTTTCAAATAAACTTTTACAAGTGCTTTTGAATCATCAAGTTCAATTCATAGTCTGTACTGCCTTGCTTCTGTGATGCATCTTTAAATTTATTTGGACAGATTTATCAGCAGTTGCGATTGGTTGAGTGTTTATTCCTTTATCATGATGTGTTTGTGGTTTCTGAAAAGACAAAATATTCATCAAAATTAATTTTCTATACATATGAAACAGTAAGTACCTTAACTTACTGACACAAGTGGATCTATAAACATAATTTTAGTATGTTATCATACTAAATGATATACTAAACTACATTATCATATACATCAATGTCTATAAACTTGGAATTTTGTATGTAGGTTCTCTTCTAGGTGTTAGTCAACGTAATAACTTGGACTAGCTGATTGAGTCAAAAAATCAAATCAAAAATCTGAGAACTCTGTGATTATCGGGAACAATAAGTAGCCTATGTCCGTCCCCAAGATGCAAGCTATCCGTGTGCCAAATTTCATCAAAATTGGTTACTCAGATGTGTGAGCTGTTGTAACCAACCTGACGGGGTCCCTAAGCATCTACACCTCTCTCTACTTATAATATTCAATATTTCTTTAAAATGGCACGTGATACATCTAGCAGTAAGACCCTCACAATATTGCTGTGTCCATAATAAACCAAGATCTTTTAGAGTTTCGGAAGCCTCGAATTCAATCAACCCAACGACTAAGTTATATACAGATTTTAGATGTAATTCAGTTAACTTAAAACAGGCATTAAGTAACGTGATCGCGAAGAGATAAATCTCTTCGGGATATTTACGAACTAACCCAAGTGGTAGCATCTTCCTTTTATAACCTTTTATAAAGAAAAGGAAGATGCTTTATATGGCATCATTTATATTTCTAAAAAATAAATGATGGCTGGCTGGCTCCTCCCCGCCACCAACGGTAGGCTTCTTCCCTCCTTCGGTACCCCTAGAGGCACATTAATACATGGACTAATACATCTCTAAGAATACCAAAAGTCAACAGCCCCCCCCCCCTTTAACCACTTGGTCATCAATCGCGAAGGCCAGCGCAACGTATGTACGAGCATACTTTAGAGTGGTGCGTTCCACTTATGTCAGCGTATAGCTGGATAATTGCATTTTTAGAGTGGTGCACTCCCACATATACCTGTAATAGGTTTCAAGGATACACCGGACGCACTGCAGGGTCGTTCGTCGCAACGTAACAAAGCCACAGGCGTGATGCACCCTTCAGTAATAGTATGTTATACCAAATACAGCGCGGAACCACCATGGGTGATAGGATGTGGTTTGTGCGTAACATGGTTTTTAGCCAATGTGCCGCAGCATAGGTCGTGAAGCTATGCTTTTACAAGTAACATGGGTTGTGAATCCATGAAACTCTGAAGTGTCGAGGCTGAACAAGCGTAGTGCAAAACGTAGTAAGATATCAGGCGCAACGTACGCATAATCCAACCTTCGGCAATAATAAACAGCGTCCTTCCAACCATGGTCAGTTATCGTTCGAGTATTGCGAACGACGTACGTAATTTAGATAAGTAGATCGCAAGGTAAAGTCAGACGTTTTGCGGAACGTTGAAGTATACTCGAACTGCACTGCGCTCAGAAAGCAAGCTCTCTGATTCAACAACAAACCAATCCCATCTGAACGTCCAACTAGGTAGACATCCAGATAGAACCAGCCGTGCTGAGGCATCGCTGAAGCGAGACACCGTTACGCTCCACAGCCCGACTCGACCTGCGATAGTAATTTGTTTAGTAATATACGTGTAAATATGTTGTAGTTATGATATGTATATAAATCCACCAGAGGCAGATAAGATTTCGTCGGATGCTCTCAAGCTAGGTCCGCTAAGGGTCCTCACATTAGACAGCATCCAACAACACAGTGCGTTCAAACGATCTATTGCAAATATACCTGCTCAATATATTAATTTTATGTATCGCCCCACGCGCACACACTACCACACGCAGTTGACAACGTTGCGATTGCGAATGCTTGATTCCTCCTACACCACCGCCATACCCACCCTTGGCGAGTGGTCGTAACGACGGGAAACTTCTCCGTAAGCTTGTAGTCGCGTGATCATATACACCCATACTATACTACCATTCTATTATCGTTTTAATATTACTTTACTATTATTTTATTATTATAATATATATATATTTTTTTTTTTTTTGTTGAAATAATTACCTATTTTCCACTGAATAGTAAGATACGTATAGTTACACTGTGAAGAGATAGCAGACAGACCAACACAATTTAGCTTTTATACCTATTAGTATGGATTTCTTGAAACAAAGTTTTGATAGGTACATACCTTTGGACTCTGAAGTAACAGCTTCCTCTATCTCATTGTCATCAACTTGGTTACTCGTTTAAGTAGTATTTTCATAATAGACAGCTTCTTCCATACATTCTTGTTTAAGAGCTAACCTTTAACTCCATCTGCAATGTGAAGTCATTCACTTAAGCCCATTTTGTATTTGTTGTAGGTTAGAATAGTTTTCTCCAACTGTAATAAGTAGGTATAGGTACCATAATAAGTTTTTTATTGCAAATTCCACTTCAAAGTTCCAAGTAAGTAATGATCTACTGAAATTATTGAATTACATAAATAGGATAAAATTACAAAATTAGTTATTGTTTATTAATGTGTTTGTAAATACTTAAACACATATTACAAACCAGCTACAAACGGACATGTCTAACCTCAAACAGAACAGGTGAAGTAGGTACACATTTTTAGAGCATTATAATATAATTATTTAGTATTAGTTTATTATATAGATTGTGTAAAACTCACATTAAAGTGATCCTCGCAAAAATAAACACTTGAAGTGACCACTATATCATTAGGGTTTCTTCGAGCAAGTTGCAACCACTTCTTCCACTTATCTTAGCTTTCTTTGGAACACTTATAAACAGTTTTTCTGGAGTTTTTGTAGACGTGTTTATACATTGCGGTACTAACACCATTGGTAAACCATAGTTTCTTAAAAATAATCTCTAAAACAAAGTTTTTATCAAGGGACACTCGATTAGCACACACTTTGTTTACGTTTTTACTACATAGTGACGTCACAGTAGTCATGTCACCCACATGTTGTCAAAGGGAGCGTTTACGCGGCATTTTAATTTTTTGAATTTATTTTTGAGATTTCTATATATAATACCGAAAATTATGACGAAATAAACATATTGTTAGCTTTAATAAAGCATTATTAACAATATACGACTATTTTCTAAAAGCAGTCAAATACCCTATTAGCATGCTTTCAGTAATATAAAAATATGCGTTCATTTACCCTCAATCTATGTATCTATGTAATCTATGTATTTTATAATTAAACTTTCTTAAAAAGTAAACTCCAGTCGTGCGTCGGAGCTGAGACACAAAATGTTTTTTTATTCAGGTCTCGCATGTCTGGCAGCGCCACGCTGGGGCGGGCGAGCGGCGGCGGCGCGGGTCTCGGCGGGCTGGGCGGCGGGCTGGGCGCGTTGGGCGGCTCGCACACGCTGGGCCGGCCGCCGCACAACGGCAAATACGCGACGCTCAGCAAGCAGTGCAAGACGCTGGAGAGCAACGATTTCTACTGAGAGCGGGCGGGCGGCGCGGCCGAACACACTGCAGGTAGGTTTATATTCTACTAGCTGATGCCCGCGACTACGTCCGCGTGGTTTAAGTTTTTTTGATTCCCGCGGGAACTTCTTAATTTTCCGGGATAAAAAATAGCCAGTGTCACTCTCTAGATGCTAGAACTATACCCATGCCAAAAATAACGTCGATCCGTTGCTCCGGCGTGATTGAAGGACAAACCAACAAAAAAACACACTTTCGCATTTATAATATTAAGTATGACTAGCTTCTCCGTTCTACCACAGAACAGCGAGAAACTGTCAGCGTTGGCTTCCTTATGTGGTTGACGTCCAATCTGCTCGAACGAAACTTTTGCTCGACGTTTCCTGATCCAAACCGCTAGGGTATGGAGCACCCTCCCGGCGCACGTGTTTCCTGCCACGTATAACTTAAGATTACATCATTGCTTTGTACTAAGCAAGATTGTCGTGAAGCGCAAGCCTATCCCACAATAGAAAAAATATGTGTGTGTGTGCCATTCACACACGGCGGAAGTGAAACTTCAGATATAATAAGTAACCTTCTAGAGAATGAGATAAATATAACTTTTATTCTATCTCATTCTCTCGCAGGCTAAATCCTATTATGAAAGTGTTTGTCTATTTTTCGTTTCATCGAACTTTCGAATCATTACGATTCTAAAGTAGTTTCACTTCAAAAAAACTGAAGCCAGTGTAATGATTGCAGGTCAGGCAAACCGCACAGTGCCCCTGAACCGGTTCGACCCCAAGTACGCGTCGTTCGGACCGCGCGCGCCGCGCCCCCGGCCGCCCGCGCCGCCGCCCGCCCTCGCCACCTTCTCGCCCGACGCGCCTCGCACCCACACCCACACCCACACCCACAACAACCACGGCACCCATCCCACCCACAACAACCACAGCACCCATCCCACTCACAACAACCACAGCACCCATCCCACCCACAGCACCCACCCAGCTCACCCAGCGCCGGACAAGTACGCGACAGTGCGCCCGCAGCGCAGGACCGACCCGCAGCCGCTATCCGCCGCAGCACTCGAGTACAGGTGTGTTATTGGTTCTTAGCTAATAGAATAGATGCAAATAAAATCTATTCTATTCTATTAGCATTGTTATTCTGAACCAGTGGTAAATTCACTGGACGATTCAAAAGCCCTTGTCAAAGTTTAATTGAATAAAAAACGATTTGATTTTGTCCACTGAAAATGCCTTTTTCTTTGGCAAATTTTGATTATTTTATCAAAAAGTCAAAAGGAATTACTTTTCTGAATTCACGTTACTGAATCACTATTTCAAGACTTCAAGAACTTACCCTGACGTCTTATTACTTTAAAAATATTAATACACCACCACCGCCACTACAGCCGATTAACGTCCCACAGTTGGGCACAGGCCTCCACTCTCATAGGAGAGAGGAAGTTAGAGCGTAGACCCACCACGCTGCTCCAATGTGGGTTGGCGAGCTTTAACCACTATTATCATGTTAGTGATAAAAACCGGGACCGACGCAGCAAGCAACTATAAAACCAGCCAACAATATTGAGATTACAATGATTCAGGCTTTATATATAATAGGGCTACTAAATAGAATTATTTTTCTGTCGTTTGTAAGATAACAATATTTAAAGTGAGGCCACACTACTACGTACCCTACCTAGCAGAATCAGCAAGAAACTCGGTGATCGCTCTTTTGAAAATAATAATTTACAATTACTTTTTTCAAATCAATGTGTAGATACATAAGTAACCGCTGTCCTTAGCATTGCTGGAGCGAGTCAAATCCATGCTCTTTTATAATTTACAAAATGTAAACCTTGTATTGAAAAATGTAATTCCACCCTAAGCATTCATCGGCAGCTATAACCACATAAAGTGTATTCTGATATATGTAATTTAATTACAGGAGCCTCCAACGCCCGCGACGCCAACCCAACAACAACCAACGCCGACAACGACAACAACAACAACAGCAACAACAACAACAACAACAACAACAACAACACGACCAACGCGACCTCTACGCCGTCACGGAGTTGTAGCAGTGCCCAAAGCAGATGACCATACGCCTCCGGTGCGACGATTGTAAATCTGCTACTAAACTATAGTTTGTGTTTTACGTGTGCCATCAACCGATTCTGTGCGTTATGTATGTGAAACTAAAGGTTATTTTACCTGAATCAAGTGAATTATAATTACGGTGTTATTTTATACGTATTAATTTCGTATACCCAGAATAAAAAACTCTGGATCTCTGGATTCCAGAGATTTCATCTGGATTTCGTTAAGTGACAACCCTGATATTTGCTATGCGGATGCATTAAAAACTATGTATCATCACTATATATAATCATCGACTATATATAATAATTTATCATTTATAAAGTTTATTTTACAAAATAAACTTTATAAATGATAAATGATTTATTTATTTCATGTAGGACAACTTGTGCCACTTATGATACGTTAAGACTCTACTCACTCTCAGACTCAGACTCTACGACTCAGGTAATATTATTTGCGATACTTTTATGTATCCATATTCATGAGAAAACTTAATTTTACGTAACCATATAATATATAAACCAATTCTGTAATGAAAAAAGGGCATCTATCTAACGATAAAACGAATTCAAAGGCATTTTGTATATTATTAAGTTCATTCAAATAATATATTTTCTATTTCTATCACTCAAACGTTTTCTATGCTGAATCATAGTTACGCAGAGAGTAAATAAGGATTTCATTTCCTATTTTAAAATATTCAATTTCATATTTGAAAAATTTGTAAAATTTTTGCTCAAAGTTTTTTTTAATCTTTTATTTAAAGGCTTTTATTTCTGTATGTCAGCCAACAAAAAAAAAAATACTAATTAATAGTATGCTCAAAGTTATTGCAATAGTGAAGCTACAATAATATGCAATTACTACGAAATAATTTTAGCACACACAGTTTTGATCATGGTTAAAAGACGATTTTGTATGAAATTTCACAAATGGCCTATGATTCCATCGTTTTTATAATAACTATAAATTTTATATCCTTGGAATAGTGGTTATTACCACGTTTGTAAATGACATAAATCTTTAATTTCCATAATGAAAAGAGGTATACACATAATTGGTGTTGTAAACATGAAATGATAATTTTGTCGATTTATAGATAAATTTAGGAATGCGGCTCTATTTTTAGTACAAGCACAGTCAACGCGACATACATTTCTAGCTAATGCATCGATAAAACATTGTGAAAGTCGCAACAAAGCGTTGTAGCGCTGACTGTGTTTACACACCTCTACTGTCAAAGGCAAAATCGCTAGCTGCAACTTATATCTGGTGAAGTTACCCATCCATACTGCGACTCATCTGCCTTATACTAAAGACAAACAATGTGTACAAATTGTATTTTTCTGTATATATCCATAACAATGTCCACGGAAGGCTGTGCTGTTGAATAACGTTACTAAAGTAAAATTTTCCCTGACCAATACCTTCACGTTATGAACTCAAAAATAAAACGCCTAAGGCAGTTTCTTGACTTTTCGGTGTGGCAACTGTGCAGTGTCGGTATATGCGGTATCGGTATCGGTATCGGTGTACGCGTTATAGTTATACGCGTTATCGGCTTACGCGCTGTCGGTATAACGTTATCGGTATAGTAAGCTTACCGACAAAGCAAGAAATCGCCTAAATCGCTAGACTGCGTCTTTTTCTGACTTTTTTAGACTTTTTTCGCTCAACGTAGGATTAAGGTAACTTAAATTGTAGTCTTACTTCAAAAGTAACGATCACAAATCGACCTAAAACTGAGAATTATTTCGACGAGAAGCAATGTGACGGACGATTTTTAATTTTTTTAAATCGGAATTAGTAATTAGCTAATAACGATGTATTAACTGTTAAGTGAGTAATAAATATAGGATTAATTCAAGTGCGAATATTTGGAGTTTTATATTAAATTGTAATGGTTAATCACTAAATAACAAAATAGAGAAATAACAGAATCTCTATTCTAAGTCAACCCTCAGAAATAGCATATCAAACCTCTCTATTTTACACTTGGCAGACTTAGGTATGCTATTAGACTTAGATATATTCTGTATCAGACAATTCCGTCAGTCAATTCAGAGAATTATTTAGCTATTTTATTCATACGAACTTCCATATCCAAGCAAATATCAGCCATCTCCTGATACGGTAGTTTATCCGTCAGTCACAGCCATGACTGTAGCAAAACTGAAAGCACAACCTATCGGTTAATGGATATCGAGACATGATGAGCTTGCCTCGTCGTGTGTTAATAGGTTATCGAAAATGGCGGCGGTAGTCATTCTGTCTCTCTTACACAGTATACCTGCGTATAGTGTGCGAGTAAGAGATAATGATTATCGCGTCTATGTATGTGTGCGTCTGTAATCGCACGTTATATTGTTTGGTCTTTCTGTTACTTCTCTATTATGTGCGATAATGTAGAAAAAATTGGCTGTAAAGAAGATTCAAGTAGTAATCTATGTTTGATATCGACACGTTTCGAGATATTAGGCGGGAAAGGCTTGGAGTCTCATTCGTACATCGTATTTAAATCAATTGTATATAGACAATGAATATAAGTGGCGTTTGCGCCCAGTATATAGCTGAAACTGGAGTGGTATATTAAGTTATAATTTATTTACTAACCACATATTATTAGGTGATATTAAAAATGAATTATACAAACCTAACTTACCTAAAGATTCGGTCAAAATGAGACGAATCCCGGTTTTGATGTGGGAATGCAGATGTATGAATGCAACTATGAGTATCAATTTGAATGTACCTTTATAGAGATTGTAATGCAATAGACGCGAGAATATCGCTTTCCATATCCCGTGCGGGATTCGTCTCCGTTTGACCAAAGTTTTATTGTTAGGGCCGGGAGGGCCTGAGTGAATGTAATTTTATTTGATCTTAGTCAAAATGGATAGGTAAAGCTAACACTCCAGTCTTAACTGTATATACAAGGAAAATATTTAAAACGTTAAGTTAATACTGTGTGATCGATATATTTTTAAAGCTATCTCAGTTAAGATAATTAACGGGAGTGAAAATTAGACACATCTTTTGCGATTATAGAATCTCTTAATGTTATAAATAGCGTTAATTTTATTGTTTATATTATAATTATTGTAAAAATCGGCTCAAGACGATTTAATCTAGTTCAAAATAGTGGACCTTATTGTATATAGAATAATGTTTAGAGAACTTTTCGTTGCTGTTATATGATATTTTCTGAAGTATGAGATAAAATGCAAACTAGTAGACAAGATGGCGTGAATATTTTATTGTAAGTATCTATTGTAACTCAGACCACCGATTTTAGTAGGTTGCTGTCAATAATGTCCAATTTATTTTATTCGGCACTAGCAAAATTCTATGGAAGCCGATTTTCACCGGGCTGAACGGACGTGTGTTAATAATAATCGGATCGAATAAGCTATAGAGCACGTTACCACAAAAATATCGGTCGATATTTTTGTGGTATGTTTGCGTTAGGAGATTGTCATGATTCCCTTTGAACCGATTTTACAATCGTTAGGCCTATTTAATATAGTTTAAAAAAGTGTGAATTGTTGTCTTTAATAAAAATGTTTAAATTTGATCTCAAGCTTTAGTGAATTTCATATGACAAGGCAACATTTTTTTTGTAAGTAATCAGATTAATTCAAATTAAGCATTCCATCGTGTGTAGCCGAATGATTGGAATTGGTAGGAGTTTAATCTGTATTCGACCTAAGTGCATGGTTATAAGGTGCAAATTTGTAACTGCCATTCGACGAACAAGAAGTTATTAATTTATTAATTAAAGTAGTTTATATCGACAAAGTACTGCTCTCAACTGTAACACCACAAACGTAATTTAATGAAAACGGAATATGATCACGGAAATAACGCAGGGCGTTTATTTGTAAATTATAAATACATATAAGGTTAGACGCACATGGACATTTTGCTGATCTTTTATAATACAATAAATATACTTGAGTGTAAGTTTTTATGTGAAACTTTCCTATTTATGACTATTTTGCAATTTTAGACAAAATGTACCTTTATGTATATGATCTCCTTTCTTCTTTATTTACAGACATAGCATCCAAAAACTAAGCCGGAACCGCTTGCCGGTTTCAGCCTTTTCTGCTGCGGCTCCCGGCCTTGATGCTGTCTCCCTGATATGACACGGGGCCAATGTGTCTACGCACGTTGCGCCCCACATTAGCGCCCGTCCCCGTTCCCAGGGAACCAGCGTCAATCAGGATTAGTCGGGATGATGGCTCTTGCCATCCCTGCCGGCTCAATGAGCGCAGGAATATCTATGGTGGCAAGAGCTCTTTTGATCGTATCATTGAGAGGGCCATGCCGAAAAAGTCTACCAGCGCTCCTTTGGCAAGAGAGTCCCTGAATTCCATATTTATCAACCTCTTTTCCACACGGACATCTGTGCTCGTAGCACAGGGGTGCTCCTAATCTGAGACCTAAAGCCACACGAAAACTTTCATTATCTAAAAGAGTGCCGAGATTTTTCGATAGCAAGACATGTAGCCAATAGCCGGATTCTTTTTCAGATAAGGCTAGAAAGCCTTGCTCGATCTCTTTCGCTTGTAAGATTTTGAACCAAAATGACTATATGACTATATCTCCTTACTTATATGATAATATACATTGTACTAATATATACGTACGTCTTAACACCTAGGTGAACTTTTCATGTGCGTCTAGCCTTATTTCACATTTTTGTAAGCTCAAAAATTTTCACGCTAATATTATATTTATTATTGTAATTTTCGCGATCATCTTTCTACTAATATTCTTGTTAGCTGTAAATTTGTATACTACGACTGCTACAAATCAAAACCTAGTAAGTGATTTAAATAAAATAAAAAAGTAGGTACAGATTGCGAGGACTTTTATTAAATTTGGACAGTTATATTTTATTTATATCAATAATGGACTCGTTTCAATCTACTTTAGTTACAGATCTTTTTTATGAATATATCTATCCAATGTAAATTAGTTTTTTTCTTGTATATCTAAACAAATAATGAATGATTTTGTATTTACGTAATTTTTTGTATTATCAAAATTACTAATACGAACGTATAATTTTGTATAATCTGGAAGGTTCCAAATGTTGTATAATAATGAATTATACAAAAATCATATAATTTTTGTCACTTACTAAGTTCTGTTTAGTGGCAGCCGGATTAGTTTTAAGCGAAATGGTACCAGTTTTTATTCAGTATTATGATACTAATCGTATGATATGGTAAAATTTGTGAGACTTTACAACGATGTTGGTACATTTTTATGGTCAATGGTAAATGGTAATTATGTACATTTCTTTCTTTTGTTCTCAGCGTTATTTCACGGTACCGTAAATAAGCAGTGTATTCGCCAAAGATAATGCATAATTTAATTATAAGTATAGATTAATTATAAGGATATGTTGTAAGATTTTTTGAATTTCCGTGGCTGCGGCTTAAACTTGTAATTTATAATTTGAAAATATTTTGTTATTTACGTGGATTTTCACTGGAGTCATGTCAGGTCTAGTTACTTGTGAATCCAGATTTAGCTATACCTTACCTATGCACAGACTAAAGAAAAAATAGACTGGGCCTGGTATTTACTAAAGGGAAGAAGCAGTTATGTAAGTGAGACGTAAAAACTGGTCACGAAACAGGCTTCTTAGTATGTTACGAACTTAAAGCCGAATACATATTCTGGCGTCAATACCGTGCCTATTTCACCATTTCAATCACCTCTACTATATAACGATATTAACAATCTTCGTGAAAAGGCAATGGATTCAGAAGTACGTAGTCCGTAGTAATGTGAATAGCACAATATCACCCAATTTACATTTCATGTTATAAAGTTTTGCTCAATATTTTCATAAGAAAAATAATTGCACAATACATATAATTATGTATGTTATATGTAATTATATTTTTGCCCATAACAGATTTTTATAACGTGCAAACTTTGTTTTTTTACTAATCAAGGTCATTACTAGGCCGTTCAGTTTCGAAATGATGCATGGCGCTCTCTTACAACAGTTATATAACATTATATAACATGGTAACAATTTTTTACTTTGTGTACAAAATGTTAAGTTACAAATGTTATTTATTATTTTCACACGTTGTTTGAGATCGCCTTAAATAAAAACACGCAATAATTGAATATAAAATACGCCATGTATACATAATACGCGTAAGTTCACACGTATTTTGATGTAAAATAATGCACAATATTTATACAAACATATTTCTTATTGCATAAATACTAAGAACTTATTTTCTTTGTACAAACCTAAGGTTTAGTTTTGCGCGTCAAATTAAAGGTTCTAGAATGTATTTATATTGTCCACTGAATCCAGGAACAGATTGAATGAAAAAGTCATTTGCGGAAAAACGCGCGGAAACCCGCTCTAACATGTCAGAAAGAACGTCACAGAATCGTTGAAGAATTTCCGCTTGGATTTGCCGTTTGGTTATGCGGAAGGATTTAAGAGCATTATTATCTAACTAGCTTTCCCCGCCCGCCCTTTGCTTCGCTCACGTTAAGTTGGATTTTCAAAAAAAATTCAAACCCCATTCAATTAGGGTAATTTTCAGGTTAATTTTTCAAAAATACACTCTTATGGCCTACGTCATAAAAGCTAGCTGTATTCTTTTCAGCCCGATCCGTCCAGTGGTTTGAGCTTTGCATTGATAGATCAATCAGTCAGTCAGTGACCCTTTCCTTTTGTATGTTTAGAAAGAAAGACTCCGACCCATATCAATGAGGAATACGATGCAGAAAGAGAGAAAGTTAGAGCGGAATTCCGCGCGTCGAATTTCCGCACAATTTCGCACTGGTCTAAAGAGGAAATTTTATAGTGCTCTATAATTGTTCTGTGGATAATATTATATTTGGCGCGCGGAACGTACACATTTTTTTATTGTTATTTTTTTGCTGAGTCCTGAAAGTTTTTTTTTTTGTAATATAAGGGTCCGTACATAAACGAGTACTAAAACAAAGTTACCAAAGTGTGGGTAAAATGCATTTTTTAAGTCTGAGTGTGTTAAATGTACGTGCCATATATTGTGTTTTGTAACTCGTTTTTTTATTGATTATACATAATAATTTACTCGAGGTCCTGTGAAATTATTTCTGTTTACTTTAAAAAAATGCATTTGTGGTAGTTAAGAGTCTGAATAACCTAAAGATGTCAATTTTATTTAGATTTTTCCATGGATTTTCCTTTAAGAAAGCAACATAATTTTATAAAATCGTATTGGTTGTATTCAAATTTTAAAACTCAGTCAGATCCAAAAGTATAGTATTGTTATCCTTAGAATGTTCGAATTCATTAGACTTATTTAGACGAATTTTGAGATTTGTGTAGAATAAATGCCTTTTTTATAAAACTGGATTCAAACACTGCATTCCTATGGCTATGCTATACCTAAGTATACATATATAATGACATACTTAGCTCATATTTTGCTTAAGATATGAACCTGAACGACTTAAAATTTTATAAAAGTTGCTTATGTTTGATGTTAAGACCTTTATTAATATCAAGGTGTTTTAGACTCTTAAATGCTATAGCATAGTATCAAACATAGCTTTATAGTACCTAATTATTTTGTTGATTCATATTATTACAAATATATTTTGATACTGTTTTTGATTATTTTTATTACTAAATGCTTATTGTGTTACTTTTTTGCTTTTTTCAAGTCAATTATGGTGCGAGTATGATTAATTTATTACATAACATAATAAACTCCTCCGCATTGCAAGAAATTGTTGCATGAAAAAAGAGAAAAAAAAACTCTAAAGGATGATACTATTTTTGAAGTGAAACTTCTCTAGAATCGTTGTGATTTTCGATCAAACGAAAAAGCGACACCAAAAAGAAACATAACATATTCATAATAATTATGATTTAGCCTGCGAGAGAATGAGATAAAGTACAAGTTATATTTATCTCATTCTCTCGGCTACTTTTCTAAAGTTTCACTTCTGCCGTGTGTGAATTGCACACACACACTTTTTTATATTTCTCTATCTTTCGATATCAGTTTTTGTTCTGTTCTTCGATCTTTTTTTGTCGACATTTATGCAACATATGTACACCTAGCTTTAAGTATGTCATAAAGTACTAGCTGAAATCTGCAACTTCGCTTGCGTATAGTTTTTCACGAGTATATACTACAACCCAACTTGGTTGGTGCTGATTAAGATGTTTGGGCAGTTTGTGGTGCGGCGATCAAAATATCCATATTAGTTAACCAAGTTAAGTTTGATGACCACTATGGCACATTGGTGAGCGCTGTGGTCTTATTGTAGGAGGTATTGGGTTCGATTCCCGGCGGGATCAATTTGGGAATTAATGATTTCTGAATTTTCTCTTGTTTTCTTTTTTAAGTATCTGATTTTTATGAGAATCTCTTGCAATGCGGATGCCTAGGTTTATAACATGACGATGTAATGACTTGTGTAAGGTAAATTATAAACGGTCGATGAATAGATCAAGTGTATGGGTTTACAATGCAAATAATAAATGGATTAACATTAATGTATACTGGACTTTTATTGAATTCCCTTATATTATAACAATCCTTTTACGAGCGTGCAGTCCAACCAATTTGGCTAGTGCCGACCACATCGGTGTAAGGTGTTGGGTGTTCTGTTAACATTTTTTAGCTAGTCTAGGCTAGTCATTCGTTTACGGGTCCTAAAGCACCTTTGTCGCAGGAACTCCAGGAGGTCAAATGTCAATTCGATCATTGATCCCCCTCCTCCATGCATCGTCATCCTCACTGCTGAGGGTCGTGATCCTTGCCACGGAGTATCTTTTCTTTTATGATGTTGCGCCATCTTGGTCTGTCCGTGGCATGGTGCAGAGCAACGTGGACCGGTGTGCCGAGTGTGGTGTTTATTTGGTCGGCCCAACGCATAGGGCTACGTCCTCATGGCCTCTTTCCTTCCACTTTGCCCGTTAGCAGTAATTTCTCCAGATTGTCGGGGTTTCTGCGGGCAATGTGTCCGAAGTACTCGAAGGTTCTCCGTAGTCATGTGGTAGATAGCCTGGTGGTAATCTTCAGTTGCTTTAGGATGGAGGCATTGGTTCTGAAAGCCGTCCAGGGTATCCTAAGCATTTTCCTCCAGCACCACATCTCAAAGGCATCTATGCGTTTGCGGTCTGTAGATCGGAGAGTCCATGTCTCAGAGCCATATAAAAAGATAGAAAAACCAGGGAATTCACCAGTCTCTGCTTTGTGCGTGTCGATATATCTCTCCTACTCCAGATCTTCGACAGCTGGGTCATAGCATTTTTAGCCATGCCAATCCGCCTGCGCACTTCCGGTTCAGCTGAACCATTGTTGGTTATGCAAGAGCCAAGATATACAAAATTATCCACCACTTCAAGTTTGAGCGCTCCAGTACGATTTATTTTGCCACTTCGGTCCACTATCATTATCTTAGATTTTGCTGGGTTGATTGAGAGACCGAGTTCCTTGCTTGAACTTTCTAGTTTGTTGAGTAGGGCGACCATTTCTGCTTCACTGGAGGCAAATAACGTGGTATCGTCAGCATAGCGCGATCATTGATAGACCCAGTTAATAAAATGTGATATAATACCTACTCGTAACTTACACAACTGTACCTATATTATGTAACTAACTAATCCTACTTTACTTTTTGAAAATAGCAACAGCTGAGAAACATGGCGTAGCATTAAGCATAAGAGACACTTGCATGTCCCATATGATATTAAGAGATTGAGTAATGAGTATTGAAAGTGCCTGTCTGTCTGTCTACGTTTACACGGCTCGTCGTATCGACATCACGGGTTTAGGCTTTTTATCCCGGAAAATCAAAGAGTTTCCACATTATTTACAGAAAACCTAAATCCACGCGGACCAATCGGGCATGAAACAAGTCATACTAAGTAATATTATAAATGCGAACGTGTGTTTGTCCTTCAATCACGCCGCATTAGAGCACGCCGCACGATCGATCGATCGTGATTTTGTGCATGGGCATAGTTGAGTCACTTGAGGACCTGGAGAGCCGGACCTAGGCCCGAAAAATTTTAGAGTTCCCGTGGGGAAAAAAATTCCACGCGGATGAAGTCGCGGCATCAGCTATGTGTCTTTATTTGATTATGGAACCCTAAAAGATCCCTAAAAGTCACGTTACACAACTCGTAAGAAGCGTTGTTCAATTTGTCTCAAAGTACCTACAATTTGCTTAAATGTTATGTCGGGGATCGTAAAGCGGAAATAACTTCATGAATCTGTGATGAAATGAGATTAACTCTTTCCGCGTCGGATTCACTCGAAATTGCCCTGAGACGCCTTTGAGAATAGGGGAACAACGTTGTACCTATACTGAATTGGTAAAAGCATTAGAATATACTGTAAGTAGGTACAACTTGTTAATAACTATGTAAACGGAAAACGCTGGAATTTTTAATAGGTCCCTTCTAAACGGATTCACATTTCTAATTTCTTTCGCCTGTAGTATGCTTTCGCCCTAAATGTCGCAGAAAAAAAAATTACATTTTAGTAACAGCGAATTTTATTAATTAAAAAAAATATAGAGATATTATATTTTAAAGGCTATTTCTGTTCAGTCATTTAGAGGCACAGATAGGGATTTGTATATCGAGATGACCTTGGGTAGCGGTGATTCTCAAGTTTTCTATTGTCATTTTGTCCCACAAACTTATCTGATCCGGTGGCTAAAATTAGAACTAATTTTTATGCCTGTTTAGTTTTTGTTTTTAATTTATATTTCATAGATACTAACGACGCTGTCACAGGGTCAGATAAGTTTGTCTCACTTTAACAAGCTAGAGTTCTGGAAATCTTAAGCTAGTCTTCTCGAGATGCGATTCCATGAATTCTTCAGCTTCTCTCTTTAGTTCGTCGGTGTTGAAGTATTTCACCCAATTCCCGGAGAGACCTGAAACCATAGACATAGAATTTTTTCGCTATGAAACCAATGTTGGTACGTAGGCTTATTAAGGAATCCGAACATGAACCTGCGATGTAGGCGATATATTATCATAGTAGATATCTTTGGAGGTAGGGAGGACGTTGGTAAATTAAATTTCGATAAAATAAAGTTAAACTAGTTGAGAGGACCCTCCACTAGGTAGAAGGACGATGTAAGGCATGTAGCTGGGAGCCGCTTGAAGCAAGCGGCACAAGGCTGTGTCCTGTGGACTGCGGAGATGCATGCAGAAGACCTTCGCCGAGCAGTCATTTTTTGAGACGACGATGATGTAGGGAGGCGTGACGGTGGGATGGATAATGTTGCTAAAAAGCGTCTACAGCTAAAAAACTTATCGCATTATCCTGCCTAGAAATCCATTACATATTATTATCATCCAGGATACGGATAAGCCACGCTTTGCGATACAAACAAATCCAATAATCTCAAATTAATCGTACGCGCCTTTGCAAAGAATCTTTTGCTAAACGATTTTTAATTAGTTTAATCTATAAAATTACTTATAATCTTAAATCAAAAAAAAAATTATAAATATTTCTTTTTTCCACGTGATTAGATAAAAGTACCTACGTAGGAAATTTATATAAAGGACGCGTGTTTTTGATAAAGGCGAGGCGTTAAAATGAAGTTCTTATTAGTAGTTTGTCTTGCGGTAACTGTATCGGCATATGAGCCGATTACCATCAACTACCATGAGGAGGTCGGGATCCCTGAGGCCGCTCGTATCAAGCTCGCTGAAGAGGCTATGGACTTCGATGGCACCAGGATCGTAGGTGGATCGACTTCTGCTCTTGGAGCTCATCCTCATATGGTAAGTATCCAGGATTATATTTATCTATTAGATGCTTGCTACTCCGGGACGCTGATGAGAGTTGAGACGTGAAATCAGAACTATTGAGATTGGCGCAGCTTTTACGGAATAGCGTTACAAATCGATTAATTTCGTAGATTAAAATGTAAATTATGAAACTAAACTAGACGCCCGAAGATAACTATAATTTGGAACGTGTCGATATTTTGATTTAGTCGTATTGCCATATAACTGAGGCAGGTACATCAAAAGATTCTGATCACAACTTTATCTTGGAAACTTGAAATAATTACCCTCGACCCTTCCAAAATTATATTTACCGTGGAGAATATGCCTTCGTTAAAGCCGTAAACGGTGACATGGATGGAAAAGATTTTCATCCAAAAAGTGGTCGTCTTTCGATTGAGACAACGACGATATAGGCCTTCTTATCCGTTACCATCAAATACTTAAATTACTTGCTTAAAATCTTTGTCTCAACTTTTCTTCTTGAGTGTTGTGTGTGAGAATAATTTTAGTCTCCATAATTTTCAGGCAGGACTAGTAATTGAGCTTGTAAGTGGCAGACAGTCCATCTGTGGAGCTTCCCTCTTGTCCAACACGAGATTAGTGTCAGCAGCACACTGCTGGAGGGACGCTCGCAATCAGGCTCGCCAGTTTTTAGTCGTCCTTGGTTCCGTCCGGATCTTCTCCGGCGGTGTCCGTCAAGTCACCACCAGGGTTACTATACACGAAAACTATAACCCTACGAATTTGAACAATGATGTTGTTGTTATATCCATCAACCACGTTGGCTACACCAGTAAGTAACAATTATTCTTTCCTTCTTGTCAATCTAGTTCAATCTGTTTTCATTCACTGTCAGACGAAATCTTTTCTGGGAGCGGTATAACACACAATCCTCTACCTTCCTCGTCCATCCACTTCGCGTCATATTCATAAGTCTAGTTGCTGGTTATCTAAGGCTGCGAATGCCGGTATGTGGTTTCCATCCCAGAACAGGACTGACCAGCAGCCATCAATTTTGCAACAGATATGACCCATCCTCCGCTATTTGCCCTTTAATGGTTTTGGAAACTTTCACACATCCTGATTCATTTCAAGACGAAATATGTATCTACTATCTAATGAAACAATTAAATTATTTTATATCCTCATCAACGTAAGACTTTTTAAAAGTGTAAAAATCATCTTTTAAGGATGAGTTTTAAGGATTCACGCGTGTTGTTGTGTTATGTAAAAATCCTTTGCTGTATTACCTATATTTTCAGATAACATCAATCGTATCAACCTTGCGAGTGGTAACCAGGACTTCATTGGCCAGTTCGGATTGGCTGTAGGATTTGGCAGAACTGGTGATGGTGAGTTCACTTATGAAAATCTAAATTCAGCAAATGCAGCAAACATGTGTGTTGCTTATGACATATTGACTAACGCTTTGGCAAGCAGATTCCTAGTGATAGATTGATATTTTAATTTTTGTCCTTTAAGCCTCGTCAGTCACGCAAAACCAAGCTCTAAGACATGCGAACCTGCAAATCATCAACAACGACTTCTGCACGCGTATCTACGGCAACTTGGTGGTAATTGCATCCACTTTGTGTACCGCTGGTGGTAGGCAGAACGTTTGCGGCGGAGACTCCGGCGGTCCTCTTGTCATTGGCACTGGCGCTAACCGCCAATTGGTCAGTATTATAAAAGAAATCCTTCTTTGCATTATATGTTAAGCATATCCATTCATTTCGTTCGTTTCATTCATTGGTTAATCATCGATATTGGATTTTTCTGGCAAGAAATTCTCAGTAGTAGCCTGGAGTTCGGAAGTTGGCGGTGCTACTCACCGTTTATGCACAATGGCTTTACGTTCTACTACAATAATAACATGCTGAGCTTCTTCGTATTTCATGCTCATGAATCAAAAATCATCTACGACTAGGAGCTTTTTCAGAGAATGAGAAAACTTATACGCTCGAGATTAACTTTCTCCTTGTGATCATCTTTTTGGAGTCTTTTCATGCGCATATAAAATGGAAAAACGATATTAAAAAGTTTATGTATTTCATGATAATCGTTTGCAAAAATGCCTTCACTTTTAACTGTTCACAGGTTGGAATCGTCTCGTTTGGCTCAAGTTCGGGCTGCGATCGCGGTCACCCTGCAGGTTTTGCGAGAGTTACCTCCTTCAATGCCTGGATCCGCAGACACATCTAAAGCATAAATCTATCTGCACTCAGAACATAGAACTACGGAATAAATGGTACACGATTATTTAACTAGGTTTTCATTTTCTTCCCGTCCTGGGGGTTTACTATCATCGTTTAAAGCAGTATTATTTCAAAATGGCAGTTTTGTGTCACCTACCTTGACGTCCTTAAAATAAGGATTATCATTCTAAAACCCGAACGACGAACGTCAACAATATTAAAACAATACGGCTTTAACCGATAGCGATGGTAGTATGACGGTAGTATAGTATGGTGATTAGCTATTTGAATGCGTCTGCATTTTTTAATAACCACTAGATACGGGCGCCTGCAACTATTCATGATGAGAAATTAGATAGAAAGTAAGTAGTGCATTGGCTGTGAGAGTAAGGCTTGTTTGTGAAATACGAGGGAGACGTGCAAAGGATGAAACTGAATATAAAAAAATGAATGCCAACCTACCCTTGTCGGAGAGGCACCTGAAGAAGAAGATGTCCTGTGTGTTGAGGACAAGGGTGGCCTCTTTATAATAGTAAAACACTTACATCCTTGGCAACCTAGAGATCTCTATTACTTGGATTTGGACTTTGGAAGTGTCCTTTGAAAACGAAGGTGGAAGTAGGTATATACTTTCCTTGTACGTCCCGAACAACCTGCCTCTGTGACTGTATTGGATGAATTCATTAAAATAATATTATGTAACTTGGTTCTTTGTACCTTTTCTCATAAACTTTATTTCTGAATCCTTATCCTCTTTGCCGAACTTGAGGGCGGAAGATTTCTTCATGTTATCGAAAGTCAGATGTTCAGCGAGCTTGTTTTTCTGTTCATCTGTATATTCCTTGCCCAAAACTTTGGAAACTTTGTCTATTACTCCACGAAGATCCTGAAATTCAAAAAAGACGTTGTGACTCGAGTCCACAAGTTAGCTCCTTTACACTGGTATGAATTGCGATTTAGTGATTAAGATTTAATAGAACCGTTCTAAAATCTTACCTTTTTCATTTCTTCGTAGAATAGGAACGTCATATTGGGATGGTCACGGTTATCCCAGGCTTCTTCAATGTGCGGGAATATTGGCATATGCAGCACTGAAAAAACACGATGGCTAACTAAATAGGAATTGGTATTTAAGAATGTTTTTTGTTAATTCAAACAATATAATTAGGTAAAGTTTTAACACCAAATTTGTAGATATTCAAATTTACAGATCTTTTCAAAGATAGATAGTGAGAGTTTGAAAACGCCGGAATTGTCTTGGCATAAATAAAAGCCAAAAATCAAACTAAGAAGAAGAAGATTATTGGGAAAAACTTTCGTCTGTTTTTCCACATGTGAAAGAAATTTACCCTGTATGTCATAATAAAATAGTAGACCGTACACCTTTTTGAATTTATTTGGAAAGACTCACATAAATCTTTCTTGAATAATTCCCAAAATTCAGTGAACTGAACATCCTCATCGAAGTATCTGAACAGTTTGTGCATGAAGTGGAATGACACAGCCACGTCGCGAGGGTCTCTTGCTATGTAAAACACCTATACAATGAAATTAAACATCATAGTGAAACATGATATAGATTACTAACAAGATAGTTAGGTCCTAAAAGTTAACCTCGTGGGGCAACCAGCAAATTTATGTTTTTGTATTATATTAATGTCTCCCTGATCGAATTTCAGTCACGGTCTCTTACCGGACGCGCATTTTAGTAGCTCATTTGTTAATTTTGACAGTTTCTCCATTAGACCGGGCCCATACTGCCAACGTTTAAAGCAATAGATACTTAAGCAATTTTACTCATAATGACAGTTTGTTGTCACGTACCTTGATGTAAGGGTAATCCTAAAATAAGGGTTTTAATTCTAAAACACGAAAGTCAACAATAATGAAGTGTTGGCATAGCTGTTATGGCCCCAGATCTACAGATCTTCTTACCTTAGCAGTATCAAGTAGTTTAGGAGGCAACATCGACAATGGCAGATGCGTTTTAACAAATCGAGGAGATGGTAGCGTGTTTAAGTTCCTGAAGTCATCTACGGTTGCGCCTTGACTTTTGTCGCTTGGGGGAGGTCCTTGTTTGACTTCTGATGCCATCGTTGGGTATCTAGAAAATAATTTATTTTGTGTCTCAATCAAGGGGAAGTTTCAGTCAGCAGCAGTGCAGTTTCAGCAGAGTGCAGTGATGACTTACGGATAAGAAATAAGTAAGTTCACTAACTATCATGGAACTTGGAATCTGCTTTTTCTTATTTCTATGCTAAGTAAGTATGCTACAATAAAGCTCAAATTCATTCAAACAATTGAGATGGTCGCGCGGTCAAGTCAGAAATGATTTGATAATAATAGGGCCGTAGAAGGACCGTATGACTTACGGTAGAAGAAACGGTATGGCTATAACATACATCATCTAGATTACTCCAAAGCGGTGGTCCAAAGTATAGAGCTGAAGGGTAAATTAAATAAGGGACCGTATCTTCTACAATTCACAGATTTTCATCTTGGGCAGCCAAGTATTGCGGGGCTTTCTACGACAACTTAAGAGCTAAAACTATAATATCTACAAACACGTAAAAGGTACATTTGGTTTGGGTTTAATACTCTGATATTTTTTTCATACGTCAAATAAGGTAAATTAAAGAACTTACTCAATGTAAGCGTATCGTGCGGTGAGAGGGGTGCTCGCTGCACCATCGTAGTCAAGATTGTTTGCCAAGAGCCATAACAGTTCTTGCAGCCATGTTGTTCCTAAAAAATTGAAATAATATCCCTTAACTAAAATTACATCCCTAAATAATTTAGTGCTGCCCCTTTCCGCTGGGAGTATTATAAAAGGGATAGCAATATAAATAGAGCTGTCATTTTAGTTTAGTTAAGAGATTGTGGACTACAGAATTGGCCCTAATGTCACTTCTCTGCCAGGAATTATTGAAAAAACTCAAAATTCATTTTTTTTATTCAAAAAAGTTCTTTAGAATTGTCGAGTGAATCTACTTTGGTTGGGAATGCCATTCCTACCTAGAAGACTTGTAGTAACCAGCAAGAAACTCTGTAGTAGCTCTTTTGGAAATATGCCAATTATTTTTGAAACTAGAGGATTTAATTTAGGAACTAAAACTCAGAGGATATTTCTACAACCATGTAAATAATTTTTTTTAAAAGTTACTTGTCTTTAAAATATACTTATGCCTGGTGGGACGCATGCATGAATGTACTTACCTATTACCTTACGATAATATACTAAGGGGGACGATTTACCTGATCTAGAAAAGGCAACCACCCAAATATCATCGGGTCTCACTTCCAAATTGTAAATATCTGCCGCATGGTCACCGTAGCCCGCCATCCAGAAGTACCCATGTGGACCCACTCGAATGAATGGTCGAATGTAACCTGAAAAAAATTGAGATTTAAACTATGACTAGATGATGCCCACGACTTCGTCTACCTTTTAGGTTATTTGTATATTCCGTGGGTATAAAGCCATAAATCTACATATGAATTATGGACGAATCATTGATGTAGAATTTTAGTAAAGAAAAAAACCACAGAATAAAGTTGTGGTGGGAACGTTCATATCCTAGTAAAAACATCTGCGAGTTGGTTTCGGCCCCTCGTACGCTTTCCAAAGGTCCGGGACCCTATGGTCCCGAGATGGAAGAGACGTCCACCACCACTACAGCCCATTAACGTCCCACATGCTGGGCACAGGCCTCCATTCTCATAGGAGAGAGGGAATTAGAGCTTAGACCCACCACGCTGCTCCAATGCGGGTTGGCGGGCTTTAACGACTATTATCATGTTAGTGATAATAACCGGGACCGACGGCTTAACGTGCTCTCCGAGGCACGGGGGTGAAGCACCGCCAACTTCCTAACTCCGGGCTAGTACTGAGAATTTCTGGTCAGAAAACCCCAACATTTAACAATGGCCCGACCCGGGAATCGAACCCGGGACCTCGTCGGCCGCAGTCAAACATGCTAACCACTAGACCAACGAGGCAGTTGGTCAGGCAGCGAGCAGGCAACGAGGAAGAGACATACATAATAATAATAGTACAGTAGAATCTCACTAGTCCGGCACTTCAATAGATCGATACGTCAAATAATCCGGCGACCGGCACCCGTCGCCCACGCATCCCACGCCCAAAAACAGACCTTAATCAAGGATTATTTTAAAACTATAATGCAATTATTTAGTTGTGAGATATGTTACAGTTATAAAAAAGACGTTTAGAACATAAATACAATTATATCATATTCTGCATATGAAATTCTTTATTTTATTTACATTATATTATAATTTTTTTCTATATAGTAATCCAACTATTCGAACATTCTAATAATTCGGCACCCTCTCGGCTTTGAATAGTACCGGGTTAGTGAGATTTTACTGTACTTCTAAAGATAATATTATGTAGTCTCATGATCTTTAAATCAAGGACCCAAAGGCAGTCGAAAGCCTACACATTGGTAAAATGCTTAAAAGTTTTTGTTAAAGTATATAGAGAATAGAGATAATAATATTAAATATCTTTGTTGGAAAGCCTTTTCTGAGGTATTATCAACAATGACGCCGCACCTTTGTTCAACTGGTGTACGTCGTGCCTTAAGCATATAAAGGGAATTATATTCATGATCATGTAACAAGTTTGATCGGTAGTCTCGCTTGCAAAGTTACGAGTTTAATTAAAATTTAGATCTCGAAGTTTCTGATTATGTTAAGACGTAGTCTAAGCTGCCATAAAGTTCGTATTTTCGATACAGATTTCTGCGCCTGACAGGGTTATTACGTGGCAAATGTCGGCTGCAGCCGAGTGGAAGGCAAATTGCAGGCTATTTATAAAAACACTGGGCCCTGAAATAGAACCGGATCATAATCCTTTCAGGATAATATACTATAGGTATGTGACTTGATAATTTTTTGCATTGATTTTGGTTGTTATTATGAGTCGACTACCGGCTCAGGTAAGCTTTTTTAAATAAGTATTTGAATGCAGTTCTTATTTAAAAAATAAAGGAATGTTTCCTTTGAGTGAAATTTCATATCTCCAATATTTAAAGTAAAGTATTATTTCAAATGAAATTTTTATGTCACCTACCATTTTTTTAATTCTTAATTTTTTGGACGCTTCTTGTCCTATCGCTTACTTTAACGTCCCTAAAATAATTATAATTAGTACTAAAACACGAAAGTCGACAATATTAAATGCCCCCTGTTCTGTTATAGAGAGAGCTCAAGAAAATAGGTAGAAAAATAACCTTTTTTAGGTAGAGTTCAGAAAAAGAAGAGATAGTTTGTTCCATCCCACGATTCGGTTAATGTTCGATGGTTAATGTTAGATGTTAAATGGTTAAATGTTAAATGGTTAGTGTTAGATGTACTGAAGAGAGCATGAAGAAGCAGTTAAATTATTTAGTTTCCAAAATATTTTGAAGAAACAGTGAAACTAATATTTCAAAATATTTTAGCTCAAAGAACGACAAGTGTCTTACCTTTGTAATATTTTTTTACTAGTTTATCCTCCTCTTCTGTGACATTTTTGATTTCATACGGGAATTGCCTATCTACCATTATAGCCTGAAAAATGGAACCAGTACATATATTCTACCAGAGACTCAGATTAAAGGGGATGGAAAACAGGTTTTTGAAGTTATACTTCTTTTGGCGCGTTTGGGAAAAATAATTCGACACCGACACCCAAATTCGACACCCTGTCGTTAGTTGGTCAACTTACTTAGTGCAGAAAAAGGCCTACCAACAAAATAAAAATACATATATTTACTGTAGGTATGTTGGGTGAGAACTGATAACTATATTTAAGATATTTATTCAAGTATTATTGAATGTACAACACGTGTTTTATATAAGCCAGAATAATTGACCGAGCGCAGCGAAGGTCTCTGAGTCTACTTGAGTGAATTTGCACTTGTCCGTCCGTCCGTCTGTCAGAGCCTAATAACTTCTGAATTACTGAACGTAATAATTACTTCAAATTTAAATATAATATGTAAACCGATGGCCTCCAGCCCAATATGGCTTAAAGAGTTATAAAAATCTTTATTTCAGGGGGGCTCTCATAGAAGCGAATGCGAAGTAAAAATTTTTATAGCGTTACATAGGTTTTAAATTATTTAATTTTTAATGAGCTTCAGTATATTTAACAGAACTTCACAATGATGTCAATAGATAAGTTTATTCGTTTGTGCTTACAAATAATAGACGTTAGCACCATCTTACGTGCAATAAAAAAATAGTCTACTGATAGTACTGATGTCTATGTACGTGAAGATGAGCGCTTGATACATAGACGTACCGCGAGATCTCAGTTCGGGGTTTCAGGTTGTACATATTTATCTATGGTTCGGGGCGAACCACTAGTATATATTATTTAGTAAATAAATTATTTTAATTATTATTTTTAAAAGTAAAACTTCTTGCGTGCGGACATAACACACACTTTTTTTAATTGTAAGATTGACAAAAATCATGCTTAGTGCCTGATCTTGCTGTAAAATTCATGTAGGTACTAGACGCTTTGAATGAAATAAATTTCAAATCTGTTGGTTGGCTGCTGATTTAATTAAGCTATGACAAGATACGTCCCCATCTTGTCGTTGCTTAACTAATAGGTAACTAGTGTTATGCTTCAAGTGCAAGACGGCCTAAGTTTTATTTAATTATTTAGATAAGACCACCTCTACTTCGTACTTTCTAACAAGATCTAAGAACAAACACGAACTTCTACGATCGGAACTCCAAACAAGAATGACGTAGGTAATTCTTCTATGCAGGAGACATCGGGAATCTTGAAGTAGGTACTTATGTTGTAATAAACCTCGGCTGCTCAAAGCTCAAACATCTGCAAGCAGCAAAGTCGACTTGTCGAGTAATACCTATAGCTAACTGTCTATATATAGAGAAACTGTTATGAAAGTGGCGTTTTCTAAGCTTTATGCAGTGCTTCTCTGCTGCCCGATCTTTTAAGTACCTACTTTAGGTAAGAAATAATGATCTCTTATCATACTAATATTATAATAAATGCGAAAGTGTGTTCATTTGTTGGTTTGTTACCTTTAATCACGCCGCAGCGGAGTAACGGATCGACCGTCGATCATCGATGTAATTTTTAGCATGGATGTAGTTGAGGACCTGGAGAGTGACATAGGCTACTTTTTATCCCGGAAAACCACGGGACGAAGTCGCGCGCATTCGCTAGCATCAGTAATTATAGAATAGTTATTTGTTAAATACAAGAGTGAAAAGTTGTTTTTTAACCGCGTGCTCAATTTTGATGACCGAGCAAGCGATGGATTCTAAAATTGAATCACGAGCGCAGCGAGTGGTTCAAAAATTAGAATCCTGAGCGTTAGCGAGGGAATCAAAAGAGCACGAGGTGAAAAATCTTTTCACTCGAGTGCAACACGTAACTTTTCATCCCACCTCAGCGAGGAAATGAAATACTTCTCGCGTGATTGTTGAGGGAGAAAGCTCATTTCCGCATTTTTAACAGTTTCAGTCAATTCTGTTGGCGTCAAATTAACAATTCTTCGTCACTAGAATCACTCATTTTAGGTTTTTAACTTATTTTCAATTTTCTTGTTTTTAATCGAAGGTTTTAATTTTAAACAATATGACGTAAAAGAAAATGGTGCGCGCAAAGCAAATTAAAAAATCACAAAAAGTATACCAAAAAGGTTATGAGTGTGAGGTTTTAACAAATTAAAAACGGTTGTATGGAAATTCGGCACCATAGAGGTAGAAGTAAATAGGTTTTAAAGATGTTTTGAATTCACAAACTTCATAGACGAGTGATATTTACTAACGTGCACACGATGTTCTGAATTCAATTTACTTTATCCTCAAGAGGATAATAACGGCTTTTGCAATCAGATATCGAAGCTTAAAAATACTCTTTCCGAGATGGTGGGATGAAAATAATATTACTTGCGACTAAAGAACGCGGAAGGTGATATAAGATTGAGTGAATTTTCATAATTTATTCATTATTATTAATTATATTATTTAGGTTTATTAATACGCCTAGATAAGTTAAGAACAGGTTCTTAAGTAGGTATACGTCAACCTATGCTTTTAAGACCGGTTTTAAAAATAGATTGACTGATACTTGAGAACCTGTCCATAACTGATGTCGGTTTATTAATACGGGCTTCAACATAATTATTATTATTGTACTGACGTACCTAAGTATAGTACGCCACATTGAAGGGAAATCCGCAGTACGGAACTAAAGAAAGAAAGAAAATTCTTTGTTTGAGGCAACTTCTGCACAAAAACTTAACTCGAGATAAGCATTTACTAAGTGCTTATTTCAAGTTAATCAACCAGGGTTTGAAAAACAGTTTCATATAGGGTACAGAATTATTGTGTTAAAGTATGAATTGATAACAGAATCGAAATTGTAACAGTTTTCAATGTGTTTTTAAATCTGTTAACCCAAACTCATATGTAACAGACATAAAAGTGTTTCTTCTATAACAGTTTCAAAAATCAGTGTCACTTACGAGTTGCGAGTACCTACATGCGAAATCACAATTTCGTATTGTGTGTAGCTCCTCAAATTTCGTATTATGGACCTCTCAGACACGAAACCTCTATGGCGCACATCTCGTCGCTTTTCCTACGAAAGGACCTAACTGACATCGAGTTAATTGTTCAGGGCAAGCGTTTTTCGGTTTCGTGCTCAACTATATTGTCCACAGCTTGCTCAAATAAAGCTACATTAAAATTAAAAAAATATTCTTATAATCTGTGAATCAAGGCCTTTTTGCAAGTAGGAATTGTCTTATTTAAATGTGCGTATTCATTTAGGTAAAAATATTTAAAACAGTTACGCCACTTCATAAGAACTTTGTTTTTCTGAAAAATTAATTACTTAGGAGATACGACTGTATTTTATACTGAATAATTAAATCACATTTAATTCAAAATAATTTGTTTTTTATTTCTTTATATATAATAATAATTAGGATAGTTTTAAATCATTTTTTGACTGAAAGTTTTTGGATTCGTACTATTTTGGATTTTTTTACTGCCCAAGGTTTTATACATTTTTTGTTACCAATTTACATAAATTTTTAACTCTATTAGTTAATGTCTAAGGTATTCCGTCGCAATCAAAATTCAGACGTAAGTGAAAACCCCATATTTATTCAATATAGTCTAGTTCACACTAAATGACGTATTTTCAGTTACGTCATAGTTGATAGATTTTTATTTAGCTGATCACTAAATAAAAATCTTTCTAATAGCCCTAAGTATAAAATACGCCACTTAGTATGATTTCCTTTTCGCAAATGAGCATATACGCCATACTTACCGATTGTCCTAGCCAGTAAACGGTAAAAGATATGAAAAAGTCGATAAGACAGATCGACAGAGAATCAAAAGTACATTATTATGATGTATTTAGTGCAGTTACGTCGAAAGTGTCAGATAGGTCCTTTCGTAGGAAAAGCGACGATCTGAGGTACAAGGTGCCCAATGCTGATTTTCAGTGAAGAGTGATTTGCCTCAAGCTTTACCCGTCTCCCGGTGAACACTTTCAAGTTTCAATGAACACAGCTCGGGATAGTTGCAAAATTTTAATTACGAGAACCTGAAATACCATTGATCCGACTCCAAGATCAAAAGGGTACGCTTGCAATAAAGCTGATACTGCTTTGAAGTGCCATCGAGTTTAATGAGCGCTTGAGGTACGAGACCCGTGACACTTGGCGAGGGAAACTCGCTCATATAATACAGCTCTTTAATTATCGCGTCCTTATTATCCGTGTAGTCTGTGGACTTCAGAGTAGTTGAAACTGATTAAGAATTTGTTAATGAACTCTTATCAGACAAGGAAATGTAAATCGTATGTCATTTTAACCTCCGATGCAAAAAGTGGGGTATCATAAGTTAAACCGCGTTTTTCTGTATGTATTTCAACAATAAAGTCGAAAAAAAAATAGATTATTTTAGTCCATTAGGTAATAAAATAGTCTAGGAATTGTATTCTAACTATTAGAAGATGCTTATAGGAAAAGTAACATATGTATTTTATGGTGCAAAAATATTTTCTCTATTGTGATTATCCACGGACACACAAATGTTTTTGTGTGGAGAAACCGCCGGGAGAATTCCTCTTAAACCTTAAGTCCTTCTCTCACCTTTCATCATCTGAATTCAAGACACCTCAAAGAATTCCTGTAGGTACCAAGTTTCAAAACTATCGGTATTTGGGTCTGATTTCCTTAATTTTCTCAGGCTACAAAGAAACATTATTTTTCCGTTATCTCCGCAAGCTTATATTTGCATAGAACATAATAAGAGCTTAGATGAACAGTATAAAAATATTAAATGTCTTTGACAAGGATACTAAAATTTAGATATAAACAACTTACCTCTTGAACGGCGAATTCCTTTAAAATTAGGAACTATCAGTCCTAACTCCCAATAGGTACTCGTATTTTATAGGTTAGTCCCAGTAAATAACATTTCTTGATACCGAATAACAAGATACGTGTTCACGAAGCAAGATAAGGTAGATATACTAAATACATACATTCGTAAACATTGATGTCCTGACAAAATATAAGTATAACTCGTTAAGCAGCTGCGTTTATTTAAATTACGTAGGTACATATTTATAGACTTTTAAATAAAAAGTCTGCAATTATCAATTATTGAAATTACATTCATAATAATAATCGTTCTTAGTTATTATTATTACATATGTAAATGGCATATTGTCTGCAATCGGTCAAGGCCAGTCTTTTTGTCCCCAGCACGAACATTGAGTAATTCTCATAGATAATGGTAATTCTCATCAATCCCAAATCCCAAATATTAACAGATAGACAGACATATATATTGACAGTGAGAGGAAATAATGATTTGGGCTTTGTATAGAGAATGAAGCTTTCTCCAATAAAAATAATTGGCATATAAAAAACATTGGCGGTCATAGAGGCTGCCGATAGAAGTGAAAACGATTTTTTAAAAATAAAAAATAACCTTACTAATTTCTAAAGTGTAATTTCGAATGTAGTATTTTTAAATTTGTGACCTTTTGTCTTCGTAACAACGCGAGCATGTCAGCGACATGCATGTCGATGACGCCGCGAATCCACAATCACGCCAGAACGGCTGAACGGACCTGGATGATATTTGGCACAGAGATAGATAATAGTCTGGAATAGCAAACAGGCTACTTTTTATTCTTGGAAATTAAGCAGTTCCCGTCGTGGGCATCAGCTAGTTTTACATATTTTTACTTTTGCATATTTTCGTACCTACTGCTTCAGTCCCTCTCTCTCTCTCTCTCTCTCTGTGTCTCTAGTCCTTCACTATTGCTATACACCTCTCATCTGTCAAAATGTCATCCTAAATTTGACAAACCATATGGACTTTTTTAGCGCATTTTGATCTTGGAGCCCAAAGGCGCGATCTCACTTATAGTCCCACAAACTTATCTGACCCGGTGGTCAAAATTGGAAATATTTTTTATGTCTGTTTAGTTATTACTTTTTATTATATTTCATATATACTAGCGACGCCGTCACCGGGTGAGATAAGTTTGACGGACTAAACAACGATGCAGTTCAAGAGAGAAGCGAGCTCACCCTGAGGTGACGTAGTCAGATTGACCAATGTCAATTTGAATTTGAATCTTATCATAATTATGTGATATAGTCTAAAATCGTGTAACTGATGTTGCTCATCCAATACCGGACTGCAATGACAATAGCTCGTACATATTGTAACTGACCGCATAATTGTGTACACGTTGAGCAATTTGGTATTAATTAGAAAATCAATTTCAGCTCTTGAGTCTTGTGTGCCTGTCTGTACATATATATACCACAATGTATGGGCCAATTGGCCTACCTACATATTGCATAATATCTTCTGGTTACTATCTACCCGATAACTCCTACTCCTCCAGTATTTACTGGTTGATAATCTACTTTCTATGCTTTTGGCTTAAATGTACCTACATCCGTACTTATATTCGACGAATGTATTAAAAACCGATTATAGGTATCCATACAGATATATTATAAAAGCGAAACTTTGTCTGTCTGCTTCGCTTTCACCGTCCATTCGTTCAACCGATTTTGATGAAATTAGGAATAGGGATAGGCTGTCTCCCGGGGAAGGATATAGGCTACTTTTTATCACGGAAAATTAAGGAGTTTCCGCGGGAATTGAAAAACTTAACCCAGCTAGTTCTATATTATATACTCGTAGCATCAAAAATATGACTCTGACCTTTCACTATATAGACTCTAGCAGTATTGGAACACGTGTACATTTAGCAATTTATAAGGAAATTTATCATTCCACAAATCCGTGCCCGTCTCGCGTCGGGGAGCCGTGACGGCGAATTAATTAATTTGGGAAGCACTAATGAAGTCCCATTGTTGCTCCATTTATCACTAAGCGAAGCATGCCTGTATAGAGCCACTTACGAAATAGGAATGTATCTACCTATATCATACATACTAATATTACCAACCAACCAATATTTAAATCGAAATATTTGTAAGATTTACATTATCTTTTATTAGATTGCAATTTAATTATAGAAGTAGATATATTGATTTGTAATTAACGTTTTAAGTACAAAAATGTAACAAATTGCAATGCAATATATATATAATTCAATAATACTGCCTCGTTGGTCTAAGAAGTTATCATGTTCGACTGCGGCCCACGAGCGTCCCGCGTCGGACCATAACAAGTATTTGGATGATAAACGTGTAAATAGTTTGTCACCTGGGGTGCGCGAGGGTTTTACTTGTAAAAAGTAAATTTTAATTTTAAAGAAAGGTTAAAGTGCGTTATTAAACGTACAGCACAATCTCAGACTCCCGGACACAATTATGCCCCAGATCTTAATATCTAATAGGAAAAAACTCTCCTGGATTCGGCTGGGTCAGGCGGCTGCGTCAGGATTGGACTCTGGATTGGCGGCTTGCTGCGTTGGCTACATTAGCTTGTGGCGGATTTAAATATGCGTGTGCGTTCACGTTCGCGGTGTGTACTGTGTAAGCGCCTGACTTTTTAAGGCGCCTTATACAAATTTCATACTTTTCCAGGTACACTTTAAAGAAATAGGATTTCTAGCTGTGGGGATATCATGGTATCAAATTAAAGGTCATGTATTCAGCGTTCGTTTGACCATATAAAAAATGCACACTCCATACAAATTTTCTGCATAAATACGTAATATCGAACGCATGAATCGCTTAAAATGACGAAAAATGGGGTCTGTTCAGGAACCCTCATTTATGTATCCGCTGCATAGGTATTTTAATTAGTAATTTATAAAAAAATGATGGCATATATAGTCCTCTACCTAAACTATGCCACATTGTGCGTCCAAGTGAAGTACGTAGTCATTTATGCGTCCCACCATATTTTTTTCATACTTTTTCTAAGGAAAATATCCGAGGACTTGATTTTTCGCCTCAGTTTGCGCTGAAACGCGCTCGTGAACGGACGGGTGTATCACTTTTTGTCAAAATTTTTATTACGATTTCGCGAGTGCAGTGTTTGTATACTGCGGATGGAAAAAATTGATATTTTTATTTGGAACCGAAATAAAAGTAATTACAACACCAAAATTTATTTGGAAAAGCTATATACAATTTAACAACTATTTTTGACCGACTTCAAAAAAGTAGGAGATCCTGAATTCGACGATTTTTTTTTTTTTCAAAGCAAGTAGGTAGGTATACCGATTTCTACGAGATTTCTAAACCAGTTTTCGTAAAAAATCGAGGTTCACGAAATGTTTCATAAATATTTCTGAACCAAAGTACTTAATCAACCGAGTTTCTCTGACCAACTCCCGATTCCATCATGATACCCTGGACGCCAAGTACATTCTTGGTCTTTAGTACCTACACGATAAGACAAATCCAATGAGCTCAAACACGAAGGAGTTACGATGAGTATTTGAGGAGTTCTCCACCATGAGTTCACCCGTAAAGTTGGTCATGTGTTCATATTTCAAATATCAGCTAAATCGGTTGAACTCTTCAAGTTCAATTCTTGAAAAATTCCATTCACATTCATAGTAATTATAATATTATTACTAGCTGATGCCCGCGACTTCGTCCGCGTGGATTGAGGTTTTTTGGTTCCCGCGGGAACTCCTTAGTTTTCCGGGATAAAAAGTAGCCTATGTGTTATTCCAGACTAAAATCTATCTCTGTGACAAGTTTCAACCAGATCCGTTCAGCCGTTCGGGCGTGATTAACAAACATCCATCCATACATCCAAACTTTCGCATTTATAATATTTATTTGATTATTATTATATATTATATTATTATATTATTTGATTAGTAAGACTAGCTAATGCCGGCAAGTTCGTCCGCGTGGTTTTAGCTTTTTTGATTCCCGCAGGAACTCCTTAATTTTCCGGGATAAAACGTAGCCTATGTCACTCTCCAGGTCCTCAACTATACCAATACCAAAAATCACGTCGATCCCTTGCTCCGTTGCGGCGTGATTGAAAAACAAACCAACAAATCAACAAACCAAAAAACAAAAACACTCGCATTTATTTTATTAGTATGATTATGTTACTATAGTTACCTACTAGGTACCATAGGTTGCGGCCAACGCGCAACGACACATCACACAACAAAGGAAGAATATAGAAGGCGAACACTTATAGGTAATTTTCTGTGGGAACAAGTATTGCTTAACTCACACATACACATGTTATCATTATTACTATTTGTCATTATATCTCGCTAGCTAATGCCCGTGACTTGTCCGCGTGGAATGCTTTTCGTAAGAAACGTTTTCGTTCGACCGTTTCTTAAAATTTCAGCTCTATTTCATACAGATAAGAACTTTTATAGCATACTAGCTGATGCCCGCGACTTCGTCCGCGTGGTTTAAGTTTTTTGTTATTCCCGAGGGAACTACTTAATTTTCCGGGATAAAAAGTAGATTATGTCACTCTCCAGGTCTTCGACTATACCCATGCCAAAAATTACGTCGACCCGTTGCTCCGTTGCGGCGTGATTGAAGGACAAACCAACAAACCAACAAACAAACTGACTTTCGCATTTATAATATTAGTATGATGATAAATGAAATCATCATACTAATATGAAACGAAACGTAATATGAATACGAAACTTAAACCACGCGGACGAAGTCGCGGGCATCATCTAGTTTATTATATAATATTTGAAACGCGAAAAAGAAATAGGTATAGGTAAACGGTTTTAGGTTTTCATAAAAGAAACAGGTATTTAGATGGCGTGTATTATACAATTTTATGTGAAAAACTGTGTGTGACCCGGATAAGTTTTTCAATTATTTCCGTACTAGATGATGCCCGCGATTTCGTCCACGTGGATTACGGTTTTTTGATTACCGCAGGAACTCTTTAATTTTCCAGGGTAAAAAGTAGGTACCTAGCTTATGTCCTTACACCGATACATACAACCTAACATTTTACGAAATTTCATCAAAATCGGTTAAGTAGATGGGCCGTGAAAGCGTGGCAGACAGACAGACACACTTTCGCATTTATAATATTAGTATGGATGCCTAGAGACAGCTTTGATTATTTACTAATGGACTGTATCGAAAAATGCAAATATGAATTGTGTACGAGAGCCACAGGGGCGCGGGGGCGCGGGGCGGGATCTCTGATTCGGCGACGCTGGCAGCGACGCGCTAAGTTACCAACTTACCTACTTAGCGCGTCGTCGCCAGTGGTGCGCCCAGGGTTGCCAGGTGTTCGGTATTTTAGCAAGTATAACAAAAATGCCGAAGTATGAGTGGTTCAGTTTATTCAGTTTCATACATAATGAAGTATAAGATTTGCCGCAATATAATAAGTGACGTTGCCGGTTCGTACACGCGCAGATCGTGACGTTTTCCATTTCTTTCTTTCGAATCGTGTCGAAACGTGAGCGAAGGTCAGTCATTTGTGATTTTTGATTTCAAATCAAGCGTAGACATGGTGAAGCCTAAATTATGGATACCTATAACTTTTAATGCCTACTGCCATAATATGTGTAATTTTATAAAATAAATCTATACTAATATTATAAAGAGGTAAAGTTTGTGAGTGTCATAGGCTATATATTAACCCGAAAAATTTGGGAGTTCCCGTGGGAATTTAAAAAACTTATTTCACGCGGACGAAGTCGCGGGCATCTGCTAGTATTGTGTAAAATAATTATTATCAGTTGTGTTTGTTCAATCAAACACAACTGATAATAACTATCAACGGTCTCGTCCTTGTTCGGTAGATTTCAAAACCAAATTTGGCAACCCTGGCCGTGCCGCGGTCACTCCGGCGGACTTTTCTATTTTTATATTTTACGATTATTCTTTTTTAGGGTACCGTACCCAGAGTGTGTCACCGGGACCCTATTACTAAGCCTGCGCTCTCTGTCCGTCTATCTGTCAGCGGGCAGTAGGTATCACATGAATCGTATGAATGAGAATGAATGAAACTACACTTTTATTGTAGGTAAACCACATAAAAATACACCAAAAAAAAAAAAAATACACCACAATGAAAACCTGTCATGTGCGAGTTGGACACGAAGGGTTCCGTACCATTTAGTTTTACATTTGACATGTATGACACGCCCGATCATTCACAAACGCTAGGTACAGTGTTCTTCTATGTACCTATAGTATGCGCGCGAGTTGAATGCATCGTGTGTCACCGTACAATATTAGCTCTGCATTCAACTCGCGCGCGTACTATAGGTACATAGAAGAACACTGTACCTAGCGTTTGTGAATGATCGGGCGCATACATACCTAATCTATCTATATTAGTAAGTAGGTACTAGGTAGGATGTCAATCTTTTTTCTATCTATTCTATAAATATAAAATCGTTTGTCCTGACTGGCTATCAACGCACAGCCTAAACCGCTGGGGTTAGAAACTTGAAATTTTGACAGTAGGTTCCTTCTATGATGTAGGCGCTCACTAAGGAAGGATTTTTCAAAATTCCACCCCTAAGGGGTTGAAATAGGGGTGAAAGTTTGTATGAAAGTCCGTCATCTTTCAAGTTATATCCATGAAACTTGGGGTTTGAGCTTTTGGTAAAAAATAAAGAAGTACGTGTGTGTACATGACTGCCTCGTTGGTCTAGTGGTTAGCATGTTTGACTGCGGCTGACGAGGTCCCGGGTTCGAGTAAGTACCGGGTCGGGCCATAATAAGTGTTGGGTTTTTCTGACTAGAAATTCTCAGCACTAGCCCGGAATTAGGAAGTTGGCGGTGTTTCACCCCCGTGCCTCGGAGAGCACGTTAAGCCGTCGGTCCCGGTTATTATGACTAACATGATAATAGTCGTTAAAGCCCGCCAACCCACATTGGAGCAGCGTGGTGGGTCAAAGCTCTAATTCCCTCTCTCCTATGAGAGTGGAGGCCTGTGCCCAGCAGTGGGACGTTAATGGGCTGTAGTGGGTACGTGTGTCCGTGTGTGTACTGTTTTTGGGAATTCCACCCCCAAAGGGGTAAAATAGTGGTTGAAAGCTTGTATGAAAGTCCTTCATTTTTCAAGTTTTAGGTAGCCATGAAACTTGGCATTTGGGCTTTCGGTTAAATATGAAGAAGTACGTGTGTTACCATTTTTGAAAATCCGAAAAGCAAAGGGGTGAAATATAGGAGGAAAGTTTGTATGAAAGTTCTTTATTTTTCGGTTTACATTCATGAAAATTGGTATTTGGGCTTTCGATTAAATATAAAGAAACACGTGTTACAGGATTTTTGGATATTTCACCCCCAAGGAATTTTTAAAAATTTCACCCGAGCGAAGCAGGGGCGCGTCCGCTAGTATTTACTGTAATAATGTGGCGCGGAGGCATAGATATTAGGTATGTAATGTAGTAAATAAATAATAATCAAATATTTCAAGTAACAAAATTGGTTAGTTGGCTGTAAAATCGAGCGTAGAGCGTAGTGCTATATATGCGTACAGATATATGCTGTAGTGTGGCGAGTTTTATACCTACAGTTGGTTGCCGCCTGATTGTATATCGGGCCTTAATACTGGCCGCAAGCGCGGCAAGCCGATAGTTGAGAACCCGTAGCTCCATCTATTGGAAAAACGAAAAATTGCCTAAAGGCAAAGCATGTGACTGTTGTTTTCCACCAGACATGAACCAGGGCAATAATGCGCTCAAGATGTCAAAGATGGCGCTGCGCAACCAGTATTGAATTTTTCTGGTAAGAATTTCTCAGTACTAGCCCGGTCCTGCGTCTGACCATTTACCGGTCGTGTCGGATTTTCCGTGACATCGGAATACCTATGCGAGTAAAGGCACAAAGAGTGCACCTGTGTATGCGCACACACTTGTGCATTATAATATCTCCTACGCAGATTGCTAATCTCTCTGGAGATAGGCCGCCGTGACCGAAATTTGGTCGGGAGGACGTTATTATAAAATAATGCGAAAGTGCGGGATTGAAGGACAAATATTATTTATTTGTCCTTCAATCCCGCTGCAACAGAGCAACGGATCGATTTTCGGATTTTTTGCACGGGTATGGGTTTTTGCATAGTTTAGGTAAAGTTTTCGCTTGGGTGTGGATATTATATTTAATTATGGACGAACTTGAACTGAAACAAGTTAATAAAGGTTCGTTTTACATTTGAATGTAAAATGTCAAATGCCAATGTGTTTCGACGCTCGAATTCGCTCATCGATTTAAAATCTCGTGATAAGGGTACTAGTATCTTAGGCCCTGAGGTGACCCGTGCTGTTTATTTAAAGTGTTAATCGGCACAGAAACTTACCTGGGAAGACCCCGGTTCGATCACTCCATTCGACCTCCATAATCGATTATACTCGGCCCAATGGACCGATTGAGCCGTTTTGTTAACCCGTTACGTTTCACGGGTGATGAAGCTTATTAAGGTATTATAGTATATCAACAAGGGATAATTATTTACAATCTTACTCTCGATAATCGGTACAATTACCTTAACCTTACTACACCTGTACGTGAAGTTCTATCATATTTATACGACAGTTTTTTTCCAAAGAGACTAACATGAGAGACCTCCCTGCCGCAGTGGTGAGCGCTGTGGTGGGTCCTATAGGTCCCGGGTTTCATTCCCGGCAGGGTCTATTTGGGAACTTACAATTTGGACGGATCGTGCTGTGACTTAGACATTCGCAAGGATTGTTGGAAAATTCCACCCCCAAGTGGGTAAAATAGGGGTTTGTAGTACAATTTTGCGGGCAAAAGCTAGAATGTTATGAATATCTTCAGGAAGCGAGGTATTTGTATAGGATTTCGGCATATTTAGTGACCGTTTTAGCTATTACGTAAATTGTAACCCGTTATAATTTTCGGATCATGAGCTCATTTATCCAGCGGAAGGGTTTATTAAATTTTCAGATGATTTATAATGGGGCAAGAAATTGCTTTCGCGTCTCAGGCGACAGGGTTCGATGTCGCTTTTGTAATATAAGATTTATTGTTTCAGCGAATTACGTTAATCCAAAATTTCGTATTAAATAATACAATGAGGAACTCCTTGATGAGCGGAGTGAATTGGCAAGGTGATGCTAAAGAGGGTAATTATACTGAGACTAGTTGACTTTCCCTGGCTACGCACGAGTCGCTTTTATATCGAATCCATACTAATATAAACTAGAGACGATGCCTGCCCGACGATGTTAGTGATAATACCGGGACTGACGGCGTAATGTGCTTTCCGAGGCACGGGAGTGACTCACCGCCAACTTCCAACTCCGGGCTGGTACTGAGAATTTCTTACTTAACTGAAAAATCCAATACCTCACAATTTTTTGTTCGACCGGGAATCGAACTCAGGACCTCGTGATCTGGATGTTTGTTACTCAGTAACGCCAAAATGACACAGAAATAGATTATAGTCTGGAATAACACATAGGCTGCTTTTTATCCCGGAAAATTAAAGAGTTCCAGCGAGAACCGATAAACCTCAATCAACGCGGACGAAGTCGCGGGCATCAGCTAGTTGAATAGATAGATAGAATCCTAAGAACGGTTAACCAGGTATAAAAGCGTATTACTGTACTCATACATAACAACGTAGCCGAAATCACGCCGAAACTGATCATTGAGCCGAAAAGTGATCGATTCAGCATGCTCAGCGGCGCAGTGAGTGTAAACGTTGTACTGCAAGGTTGGTTTTCAGCACGACTGGGCTTTGCCTCGGCTCACCTGCTGTCCGTACCTGCTTACTGCGTGTGTACACTTTCATGACCCAATAATGGGGAATATTCTTGGACGAATTAACCACGGGATAGGAAACGTGAGACTAAATTATGAAATTCGACTAACTTTTGCGGGACGAGGGGAGAGTGCCTTATCATTTTCCTGCCCAACTATTGACACAAGTGTATGAAAAAGTAGATCACTATGTCAACACATTAACATATATGGCGAAACTGACACAGTTCGTGGCTAGAGGGGTAAGGCGAATAATATGGCTGATATCACGCGTCCCGTGGTTAATTCGTCCAGAGGAATATTATAATAATGGGGAAAAGGCAGTTTTGTATCGTTACGCATTTAAAACACTCCTTTTTTTTTGGAAGTCGGTTAAAAAAGGTCCAGCGTCAAGTGCTGTCACTGACACAAACCCTACCCAAAAATGATTAGGTATTTAAGTGTAACTATCGCTTACTTCTTACTTCTCCGTATCTTTATTCTCTGTATCGCTCTTGTCAGAGCGGTCGTGGTCGTTACTTTGATGTTGTGGCACGCTGTATTCAGGTGGAGACGGATCGTTAAGATCCGTCTCCACCTGAATACAGCCTGATAGCAGCCTTGCGAGTACATTCGTGTAAGGGGACGTCCACCGCAGCCCTCACTTGGACTATCCACCTCACGGGTGATCTGCCACGTGCCCTGGTGCCCTCTACTCTTCCTTGAACAACCAGCCGCTCAATGGAGATGTTATCGTCGCGTCTAGTTACATGACCACAGAAAATGAGAATGCGAGCCTGTACAATAGAGGAGAGACGCTGCTCGATGCCGAGTTCTTCAAGAAGGGCTTGTTTGTTCAGTCAAGTCCATTCTTGAAGAACTCGGTTCAGTCCAAGACACTCTCAACATTCTTCTCCAGCACCACATCTCAAGAGCGTCTCTCCTCTTCTTCTCACTTTCTCGCAGGGTCCACGTCTCTGAAGCGTAGAGGAATATGGAGAATACAAGCGCTCTGACAAGCCAGGTCTTAGTGGCCTTGGTGATGTTCCGGTTCCTCCATATCTTCCGCAACTTGTCCATGGCAGACCTACGAGTAGATATAGCTATGCGTCGCTTGATTTCATCAATGCAGCAGTAACTATCGCTATCACCTCTGAAAACACCTCGGATTTCTTTCGCTATTCGGCTAAAATCCATCAATACTATGATATTCTTGATGGATTTGGATTGGATGGATTGATGGACCAATCATCATCGTGACAGTTTGATTTACAATGAATATACCTAAATCAAACTGTCACAATGATGATTGGTTTTACATAACAAAGCCGTTACGTCCTGTTCTTTACGAAACCCTAGAAAAACCACGCCGTTTTAATTGGCCCCTGGTTGTATTTCGAGTACGTAACGTAGTTCCAAGTAGGTACGTATACTTAGTTAGGTGCACAGGCGATTACAATTTTCACGATAGGTACAATAATCTCACAACGTTCAGAATTGCTCAGGCATAATTTTAAGGAGGATGCAATATTATGAGATAATATTCCGACTTCAAAGGCTTACATCGAAATGAAATTCATCGTCATCTCGATGCAAAGATCAAATATGTATATAAATATTATAAATGCGAAAGTTTGGATGGATGTCTGGATGGCTGTCTGGATGGATGTTTGTTACTCAATCACGCCCCAACGGCTGAACGGATCTGGCTGAAATTTGGCACAGAGATAGATTATAGTCTGGAATAGCATATAGGCTACTTTTTATTCCGAAAAATTAAATAGTTCCCGCGGGAACCAAAAAACCTCAAATGGATGTTTGTTACTCAATCACGCCAGAACGGCTGAACGGATCTGGATGAAATTTGACACAGAGATAGATTATTAGTCTAGACTAACACATAGGCTACTTTTTATCCCAGAAAATTCAAGAGTTCCCGCGGGAAAAATAAAACCTCGATCCACGCGTACGAAATCGTGGGCATCAGCTAGTATTTAATATTATTAAATTGTTTCAACGCGTTGCCACTGACACTGACACTGGCACTACTGACAGCTGAAAACAGGCCCCTATATTCTGCCCCAGCGGGACATTTTCATTTTGAATATATATCCATTGAAGGTGTCCTATGGAAAAGCTATTGTTATTTCACAGCGAACCTGCAATAGATCCTTACTAATATTTATACTTATAATATTATAAATGGGAAAGTGAGTTTGTTTGTATGTTTGTTTCGCTTTCACGCCGTAACTACTGAACCGATTGCTTTGAAATTTTGCAGACGTAAAGTTAGAAGTCCGGATTAAATAATAGGGTACTTTTTATCCCGGAAAATTAAAGAGTTCCCGCGGGCACTAAAACTCCTCAATCCACGCGGACGAAGTCGCGGGTATCAGCTAGTAAAAAATATAATTATTATGTCAGTGGCTTTTATTTTTTGATAGCCACTGAGTTGGAAAGTAGGGCCACATGTCTCTTCGTAGAATAAGAAGGGCCATAATCCAGCGAGATGGCTAAGTGCGGAATGATAGATAGACCTCACACATATGTTCTTACCTTCTGTAGAACTCAGTTGGATGCAATTTTCCTTCACCTTTAAAGCTTTTGGATTGCAAATAGAAACTTAAATAGCCAAAAGTTCATAACTTCCTGTAGAACTCAATTAAATTGCAATTGATGCAATTTTCCTTGAATTGCAATAAAAACATAATAGCTGCCAAAAGTTAGAACTTTTCTTCTAATAAAACGTTTAATAGCTGAATCAACAACACTGATTCATATTGTTTGGGATATTTCGAGTGTTTGCTATCATTGATTATTAGGTACGTGGAGTCATTGAAATGTATCTATGCATGTTTAGTGAATCATAATTAATAATCTATACTCATATTATAAACTAGCTGATGCCCGCGACTACGTCCGCGTGTTTTAAGTTTTTTTGATTCCCTCTGGAACTCCTTAATTTTCCGGGATAAAAAGTAGCCTATATTACTATCCAACGGTATAATCCCCCTATAATGGTGAAACACGTACTTCTTCAAATTTTAACGAAAGCCCAAATGCTGTTTCATGGCTATAACTTGAGAAATTAAGGATTTTCATACAAACTCTCAACCCCTAATTCACCCCGTCGGGGATGGAATTTTGAAATACTGTGAAACACATATGTTTTCATTTTCAACCCGCAGCTCATATATCAAGTTTCATGGCTATAACTTGAGAAATTAAGGACTTTCATACAAACTTTCAACCCCTATTTCACCCCTTCGGGGTAGAATTTCGGGATAAAAAGTATCCTATGTCCTACCTCGTAGTATGGGCTCAAATCGTGCCAAGTTTCGTTTGAATTCATTCAGTAGTTTCGGCGTGATGCGCGGCCAAGATACAGACAGACAGACAGACAGACAGACAGACAAAAATGAAAAAATTACAGATTTGGCTTCAGTATCGAATAATGAGTGCCCTCCAAAAAAAATTTTCTAAATATCTTCAATGTACAGAATTGGACCTGTTACAGTTTTATTATAAGTATAGATGCGAAAGTGTGGATGGATGGATGTTTGTTACTCAATTACGCCAGAGCTGCTAAACGGATCTGCATGAAATTTGGCACAGAGATAGGTTATAGTCTGGAATAGCACTTAGGGTACTTTTTCTCCCGGAAAATTAAGGGGTTCCCGCGGGAACCAAATATCCTCAACCCACGCGGACAAAGTCCCGGGCATCAGCTATTATATTATAATAATGGATAGATTTATCTTTGAACACTATGACTATCTTCTATACTATCACTCCTTCCTCTCTGAGTTGTTTGATAAACACGCTCCGCTACGTCCTATTAAGCTGAAACATCTCCCTGCCCCGTGGCTAACGCAAGACATCAGAGCTTTGATGTCTAAGCGAAACGCTGCTAAAGCCAAATATAAGTTACTGCCTACTCAAGAGAATCTTAATAAATATAGGTCTCTAAGAAACCGCTGTAGTAAAGTTTGTCGTGATGCGCAAAGGAACTTTATTCATACTTCTATTGATAAGAACCCAGGAAGGACTTGGAAATTCTTAGAATCACTCGGTATTGGGCGTCAACACTTGATTTCTCCTGACAAACTTGATATTGATGCACTCAACAAACACTTCTCCACCATCACGCCCATTGATAGCCAAGTTAAATCCGCTTCATTAAATCACCTTAGATCCTTACCTACCTTGTGTTGCACTCCATTTAGATTTCAGAATGTTACTACAGATGATATAAAAAAAACACATCATTGCTATCAAATCGGATGCTGTTGGGTGTGATGGCATAAATCGTAAGATGATTCTTCTTTTACTTGACCATGTGTTACCTATCCTCTCTCATATCTTTAATTTTTCCTTCTCAAACGATAAGTTCCCTAGCTCCTGGCGTAAGGCGTACGTCATCCCAATTCCGAAAACCAAAAATCCTACTTCCTACTCTAACTACCGCCCTATTTCCATCCTCCCCTTCCTGTCTAAAGTCCTTGAGCGTATCGCCTGTCAGCAACTAAATCTGTACCTATCCAAAACCAATTTTCTCAGTCCGTACCAGTCTGGCTTTCGAACAGGGCATAGTACTACTACGGCTCTTATTAAGGTATGCGATGATCTTCGTGCCAATATGGATCGCAAATTGGTTTCTGTCATTGCGTTGCTAGACTTTAGCAATGCGTTTAATACTGTGGACTTTGAGCTACTCCTGTCTGTCCTAGAATCCCTTAATATTTCTTGTAATAGTATCTCTTGGTTCTCCAGTTATTTGTGCGACCGCCAGCAGTGTGTGAAGCTTAACAATAAATTCTCCTCCATCACCTCACTCACGGCTGGTGTCCCACAAGGTGGTGTCCTCTCTCCTCTCCTTTTTGCGATCTTTATAAATACTGTCACTCAACTCCTCTCCTCTTCTTTTCACTTATATGCTGATGACCTACAAGTTTACGTTGCTGCTCCTGCCCATGACATTAATGTGGCCATTCAAAGATTGAATAATGAATTAGACAAGATCTGCGTATGGAGTAAATCTCACGGTCTCAGCATTAACGCTAATAAATCCCAGGTAGCTGTAATAGGTAGTACCAGTCAACTAGCTAAACTGAACTTCAACGCTTTGCCTCCCATCCGAGTAGATGCGACCAACTTACCATTTAGTTCTACCGTCAAAAACCTTGGTATTCTCATTGATAGCTCACTCTCATGGGTCCCCCAGTTAGCTGAGGTGAGCCGTAAAATATTTGCCACAATTGGGTCGTTAAAGCGTTGGAAAAACCTACTACCTATCAAAACTAAGACTGCATTAGCTAATTCCCTTCTTCTCCCCTTACTTGACTATGCTGACTGTTGTTACCCTGACTTAACAGAAGAACAGCTCAATAAGCTGGAGCGGCTACAAAACCTCTGCATTAGGTTCATTTTTGGCCTACGCAAGTTCGACCATATTTCCAGCTATCGCGCCCAGCTTAAGTGGCTCCCGATTAGGCAGCGGCGTAACATACATGTTCTGACTCTTCTTTACTCAATTCTTAATAATCCCTCTACTCCCTCTTACCTCAAGGAACGTTTCATTTTCCTCGGTGCTGATAATCCGTCGGGTCACTATCTTAGGTCTCGCTTTGATAATCGCCTTAAATTTCCTACACATTTTACTAAATTCTATGGTAATTCTTTTACCATCAAGGCTGTCGTATTGTGGAACTCCCTACCATTTGAGATTCGCCATTCTAAATCGCTCCCTATATTTAAAGATCGTCTGAATAAGCATTACCTTTCTATACAATCCTAGTCAACATTAGTTTATCTCAACCATTTATGCATATATTTTTATTACTATCGTGTACCATATTTATGTTTATTCAAAATATATTGTAAGTATTTATGGATATGTATTTATATATATATGTATATTGTAAATGTATATATATATGTATGTGTGTATATATACATATTGAGTATAGTATTGAGTTTATTTATTTATAGTAGGTATCTTACCTAGTAGGTATATATTTTATTGACTATTAATTAGTATTTTATCTAATGTGTTTAAGTTTTACTTGCACTATCCTGTTATCTTTACTTTTTCCTCTCTAGCCAAGGGTTGCCTGGTAGAGATTGCTTGCAGCAATAAGGCCGCCTTTGCATACTACCATGTTAGTTTTGATAATATATACTTTGTTATTCTTCATGTAACTTTTTTGGTGTGCAATAAAGTTTTTTCATTCATTCATTCATTCACTATAATATCGTTAACGTGAAGAGTCGTTAAAGAAGTTGAAAAATAGCTCATCCCTATAAAAATTAGAAGTGCGTGTCCGAACTCCGAGGATCGAACTGCCGATCACATGAACAGGAGTGTCTAAACCACTCCGCTACGGAACTCTTCTATTTTCTCAGTTTCTCAGTTTGTTACGGGGACTCTTTAATTTTCGGGGTTAAAAAGTAGCCTATGTCCTCAACTATACACATTTTATGTAAAAAATCACGTCGATCTGTTGCTTTGTTGCGACGTGATTGAAGAACAAACCAACAAACAAACACAATTTCGCATTTATAATATTAGTATGATATGATACCTACTCAGTACTTACAAAGGAATTTAATTAGATGTAAAATTTAATAAAACTGAATCATAAAACAGTAGCAGTTGGTTGTCTTGAAACAATAGCAAAATTAAAACGTGGCGCTTATTTCAGACTTATTATTTATTAATCTACTTAAAATAAAACAATTTTTATGTTAGGTACTTGCAATCCTAATCCTTCTTCCTTTGCAATCTAAATCCTTGTTAAAAACTTTAAAAGTTTAAAGTTGACTGTTTGTCCGAGCTATTGATAAAAACCGGCCAAGTGCGAGTCGGACTCGCGCTCCGAGGGTTCCGTACAAACATGTAGTAAGTTTTAAATTATTAAAGAAACTACTTACTAGATCTCGCTCAAACCAATTTTCGGTGGAAGTTTGCATGGTGATGTGCAACATGTATTTTTTTTAGTTTTATCATTCTCTTATTTTAGAAGTTACACGGGGGGGGACACACATTTTACCACTTTGGAAGTGTCTCTCGCGCAAACTATTCAGTTTAGAAAAAAATGATATTACAAACCTCAATATCATTTTTGAAGACCTATCCCACCTAGACCCACACGTATGGGTTAGATGAAAAAAAATTTTTGACTTTCAGTTCCCCCCAAAATTTATTGTTTTTTTTCTATTTTTGTAAGAAAATCTTAATGCGGTTCACAGAATACATCTACTTACCAAGTTTCAACAGTATAGTCCTTATAGTTTCGGAAAAAAGTGGCTGTGACATACGGACGGACAGACAGACAGACAGACATGACGAATCTATAAGGGTTCAGTTTTTGCCAAATTTGGCTACGGAACCCTAAAAATTCAAAACTTCCGTTACGTATTCCCTCTGCCATATTATTTGTACTATTTATTACATATTCTGTGATATTATGTAAGAAACGAACTATACAGGTAGTATATTTTATTTTAGTACCTACTCACAATCATATTAATATCACAGCTAATATTAGATTTGTGAAAGTGTTTGTTTTTTGGTTTGTTGGTTTGTCCCACAGACCATTGGAATCATGCCGCAAGAGAGCAATGGATCGACGTGATTTTTGCATTACCCATGCAAAAGCTGAGCGTTTTAATTAGCTGAGGACCTGGAGAGTGACTTATGCTACTTTTGATTCAGGTAAATTTAGGAGTTTCCGTGGGAATTAAAAAAATCTTATTGTGGTTCCCGCGGGAACTCTTTAATTTTCCAGGATAATAAGTAGCCTAATATGTTATTCCAGACTATAATCTGTCTCTGTACCTTTTATCCAGATCCGTTCAGCCGTTCTGCCGTGATTGAGTAATACTAACAAACATCCAACCATCCAAACTTTCGCATTTACAATATTTGTATTGAAGTATAGATTGAGCATAGTGAGAGCATTTTTTTTTTAATTTTTTTTTTATCCACTACAAGTTAGCCCTTGACTGCGATCTCACCTGATGGTAAGTGATGATGCAGTCTAAGATGGTAGCGGGCTAACCTGTTAGGGGCATGGCAGTTAGGTATATTAAACCCATACCATTTAATTTTATACATATATTTTATATATTATTAGTATTATTTTTATATAATTATGTCATTTCAAGATATTATTAGCCTAGACGAATCATTTTTCTCTTTATCATCCTCTGATGGATTGAATAGTGATGACAGTTTCTACAGTCTCCCTTCTCTTAGTGAAACTTTAGACTCTCACTTCTCAGATGTACTGAAGAATTTCAACGTTATCCATATTAATGCCCAGAGTATTCCCGCACACTATCCAGATATGCTCTCTTCTTTTGATTGCAAAAACATACACGCTATTTTAGTCTCTGAAACCTGGTTCAAGCCTTGTCTGTCCTCCACTTCGTACGTTTCACTTCCAGGCTTTCAACTTATTAGGAATGATCGTAGCAGTCGTGTGGGCGGAGGTGTTGCTATATACCTTCGTTCCCACCTGCCGTTTAAAACAGTGAGCATGTCAAATGCCCAGAATACTCCAGGAGCTAAATATTTGTTTATTGAGGTCCTTTTCTCTAGCAGTAAGCTCTTACTTGGAGTATTTTATAATCCTAGCCTTACAATTGACTACTTTCCTATGCTTGAAGGCCTTTTAGATCAGCATATCCCTCAGTATCAGCACTCTATTATTATGGGTGATTTTAACACCTGTCTTCTAAAGAACGATTCCCGCTCTGTTCGACTGAAAACAATAGTTAATTCAGCGAACTTACATTTACTTCCCCTTTCTGCTACGCATTCTTTTCCAAATTGTTCTCCATCTCTTCTTGATCTCATTTTTGTTTCCTCTATCGACCATGTGGCTCAACATGGTCAATGTGCAGCTGATGCTTTTTCATATCACGATTTGATTTTTCTGTCATATAAATTGCGCCCTCCTAAAGCTAAATCCAAAGTTCTTCTGCTGCGTAATTTTGGTGGTATGGATTTGGATCGTTTAAGAGATACCGTGGTTAATAAAATAAATCACCATCACGTCTTATACGTTGTAAACGTGACGTTCAGAAGGTACCAATTTTGAATTAATATACCTACTTTGAGCTTGAGTTTGAATCTACAATAATGTTCGTAAATCTTAAAAAAAAATTTTTCAACTACAGTTTAGCCCTTGAATGCAATATCTCCTGATGGTAAGTAATGAATAATGATACAGTTTAAGATTACCAACCACCACGACTAACCACGACGACGACGTGTGTGACGCGTTGTGACGAGCTAACCAGATAGAAATCAGGTTAGCTCGCCACAATCTACGGCAGATAAAATCCATACCCCAAAGCGGTTTCTACACGGCACCTATCGCTTGGCGGTACGTCTTTGCCGGTAGGGTGGTAACTAGCCTCTTGTGGTCTGCCAGACCGCTAGAAAATTCTGAAATTAATAATTCCTAAATTGAACCTGCTGGGAATGGAACCCGGGACTTCCCACAGTAAGACCACAGCACTCGCCACTGCGCCAGGGAGGTTGTCACTTGTCACTTATGATTACTATGACGAATAACGATCATGCATAGATTAGCTAACGCATATAACGCCATAGCTAGAGAGTAAATATTTAATTAAAGGCCTAGCAAAGCGTGACTATCTTAAATCTTATCATATTTGACTGTACATGAAATACTGTTACTGATTTAAAAGCATAAATCCATGACTTAATCCATGCTAATATTATATTATAAATGCGAAAGTGTGACTGCTTGTCTGTCTGTTTGCTACGCTTTAATGGTCCAATCTATCAAACGATTTTGATGAAATTTGGTATAGAGGTAGGTTGCATCGGCAATAGGCTACTTTTCCCCCCCAAATTTAAGGAGTTACAGCGAGTTAAATCTTAAAAACCACACAGAGTGCGGACGAAGTCATCTAGTCTTAACATATTTGTCTATAAGTATAAAAATATTGTCACAGATTTAAAAGCAAAAATACATTTTATGCAGGGGAATAACGTCTTGTCGTGTCGCCTAATGTGCGCGCTCCATATCACAGTGATTTTTTTCTTCATAGTGTGTTTCCGCTCTTCGACACTTGATTTTGACAGTGGTTTACAAATAACCAGTTATAATATTCTCATAATATTAGTATATATAGTTGTTATAACTAGATTATGGCCGTGTCTTCGTCCGCGTGATGTTATATTTTTGAAAAATCCAGTGGGAAATATTTGATTTTCCGGGATAAAAGCCCATGTACTTTGCCGGGATGCTATCTTACTCTGTACTAAATTGGATCAAAATCGGCTGAACAGAAATGTGCCGCAAAGCGTAGCAGATAGACAGACAGAGATGTATGGACAGACTGACAGATAAGTATGGATGTATGTAGTTACCTATATATTTTGATTAGCTGCCTCTTTGTTGCCTCTAGCTTGACTCGTTGTTAGCATATTCAAATGCGAATAAAAAGGTCCGTAGTTCGATAACTGGGTTGGTCCAAAAATAGTTATTTTTTAACCGAAAAGGTTATAAGGTTTACGTCATTAAAGGACCTGTGCGGCACGTAAAGCCATTGCCTTTGACGTCCTGCACAAGATCTCTCTCTGGTCGTGTGTCGGAATGTTGTCCCATCGAAACTATTATGAGAGTGAGGCATTACAGTGTTCCTGCCACGCGGGCAAGAAATAACCATAGAGTCCATAGATGAAGTCTTTTGATCTCTATGATACCTAATTTGTAAGGTAAAGCTAAAGTCGAAGATCTTGCCACCCGTATAACAATTTATTTATACGTTACAAGGCCGCGTTATCAATCCACCACCGAAAGTACAATTGAACTAATTATATTGAATCATTACCCTCAATAGATATGCCAACAAGTCGGCTGTAGACATGTCCCAATTAAGAACCTTTGCAATTGTGCATTGTAATTTAATGTAGAGTCAACAACTGACGATGCTCCGGCTCCATGCTGCTTGTTAAAATACTTACAGTTTTGTTTTGGCTTGATATGATAGCGAATTAAGTTTCTTTATGAACTGGAAAACTTGAGAACGCACACATACCTACCTAAAGTATATTTTGTATAGATTCCACAAATGTTTCGTAAGGCAGTTTCCACTTTCCACTAAGAAGAGTGCTTCATATGTTATTTTTATACAATTTCATAAAAAATTAAATAATTTCGCTGCGCTAAGATTATGCCTACTTTGCTCACAGCGGGAAGTTCGTTTAAGTCGGGTCAACTGAAAGTTGACACGTCTGTAGGTGCTTAAATACGAAGTAGGCTAACAAAATAAAACATTAGTAAAGTAGTTTATTGGGTAAAATGTTAATATAATTCCATTTTCTCCTATCTATTAGTAGTTTTCCTTTATCCTTAGTTAATTAAACGAAAATATCTGGCTGACTGGTATATTTTTTTTGGTAAATCGTGTTTTTTGGAAATTATATTTAAATAATATTTTTTTTTTTTAAATAAAATATATTTATTTAAAAAAAAACGAAAAAAATAATCAGATTGGAGAACATCCGGACTCGAACCGGGGTCTTCTGGTTTCGTGGCCGACCTTTCCCACCTGTACGCTTACTCTGAGTTTTTACATTGCAAATACAATTGATCGACGTGAGAGCTCACCACTCGAATTCGTGTTTTTAAATAAAATTCATATCGCGAAAAGTACCATAATTTAAAGTAATTTTCAATGTTCACCATGTGATTAAAGTCAGAAACAGGTAGTTAGATATATTATATACCTATTACATTCGAATTTTCGATAAGCACTATAAAAGTGTCTACTTTCAGTGTTATCGCAGAGTTGAATAGGTATACCTAAGTAAAATGGAATAATTTGGATATTAAATTGTAATTTAAAAAACTACAATTTAACATTCAAATTAATTGTAAAAGTAATAATAAGTAGCTAAATATTGATTAGGTAAGCTATTTAGCCCAACGGATTAGTTTGCCATTCAACGAGGTAATAACGCCAGTGTTTTGGGCACCATGCCCATTAACGATCACTTGTACGGCGTGTATTTTTTGTAAATATAATTAGTTACAGTTTTTTCTTAATTTATCATACCTTTATTTAATTTTTTGTATCCTAATTATATTTAGTAATATTTAAAAAAAAATGTGCCTAAAAAAATTATTTTCGCAATGACTTAATATCTATGTTAATTAATATTATGTTCAAGAATTTTCGGTGTGTAATATACGAAAAAATATATATATTGCTAAAGCGATTTTCGATGCTGGCAGTGATAAATGGATGTGAGAAGTAGATTTGGCGTACAGTGAAGTGAAATAATAGTAATTTTATCAAAATAGTAGATCGATACAGCGTTGATTAGATACAAAGCTGATTGAAAACCGACCGATTGGCTTGTATTATCACAGTATGGCTCCATCGCCCCTAGCCATGGCTCCTTGGTTGGAACTGCCGTATGATATACAAGACGTGACGTCGGAAGAAGACAAGGCTATCAAGAAATGTCTCATAGGTGCGTTTTTGTGTGGTGTTGTGTGATTTTCTTTTAATAAGGTACTAATTTCAATTGGATTTTTTTTGGATGGTAAGTAGTTTATTTAATTTAATTTGAGGAATACAACAAGATTATTTAATATCTAGTGAAATAGAAAGTTTGCACCAATTAGATTCAGATAACGAGGTATTAATTGTATTGTCGTCACTTCTTGGTATGATTAGGTATTCCCTAGAATTTTTCTTTTTTTGACAACCCTAGTTGACATCTGAACTAGTTCAGACTATTTAGTCAGTTTTTTCCTTATGCATTTGGAAATTTTCACATAGTTTTCGCCTGTTGCCGTAAGGTTGCCTTTCAACCAACCTGTCTACACTTACGTATTTTTGTACTTGACTTGAGAAACAAACAAACGTACAAGACGGAAGTAAATATACAAAATGTTGTCATTTTAAAGCGATCTCTTGGCAAACTTAGGATGATTGAATAAAACAAAAGTTGCGTAAAATTCACGTCAATCAAGTCGCGCGATTTCATCTAAATTCTAAATTAGACTTTAAAATTGACCAGTTAGAGTATATTTTCTATCAAAGCTATGTTATGGATTATCCTAGCAACTGAAAATAATACAAGTTGTAAAGATAGACGTGGGTGTTTCACAGACGGCGGGTGAACAATTTGAGTTTTGTGTTGGCAACTTTAAAGATACGGTCCCGCTCTCCCTTCCTTCCCTTCCTTCCTTTTTTCATTTTTTCTAACGTCGGTTTTTTTCAGAAATATTTACACTTTAGTAAGCAAACACCCCCCAAAAACCCATCTTTTTTACATTTTTCAAAATTCTAAAAAAAGTTACCAGCCGATTTTCAAAATTCAGACGCTCACACGTGTCTCGATATATTGCTCTAACTCTTGCTACTATTCTTATCTCGATCCTCCTAAAATCCTCGGAGCTATGGCCAAAAATACGTCTCAGGCGATTTGCATCTGAATAACCATTTTCAATGATAAAATAATTATTTCCATAGCCGTCTGAGAGACGTTACATCAGTATCTAGGTTAAACCATGTTAGTGCTTAAAGGTTAAGATAATAAAATATATATATATGCCTTATCGTGATCTGCGTACAGCCTTGGACTGTTTCGATTTATCTTTACAGAGAGATGACTACATAATAGATTGTTTACATATTTGACTGCTTCGTTGGACTAACTCTAGTGGATAGCATCCGTGTGGATAGCACCCGGGACCCGAACCCGGGACGAGGTCCCGGGTTCGGGTCCCGGGTCGGGCTATAGCAAGTATTGGGTTTTTCTGTTAAGAAATTCTCAGTACTAGCCCGGAGTTAGGAAGTTGGCGGTGATTCACCCCCGTGCCTCGGAGAGCGGTCCTGTGCCTGATCTCTCTCCGGTTGTTTTGGATTCTTCGTTCCATCGGGCTATGGGAGTAAAGGAACAAAGAGTGCACAGTATGCGCACAAACTTGTGCGCACTATAAAAGAGCCCACTATAAAGTAAACCGTTTTTTTTTATCTACTACCAGTTAGCCCTTGACTGCGATCTCACCTGATGGTAAGTGATGATGCAGTCTAAGATGGTAGCGGGCTAACCTGTTAGGGGCATGGCAGCTATATTAAACCCATACCCCTATTCGGTTTCTACACGGCATCGTACCGGAACGCTAAATCGCTTGGCGGCATGTCTTTGCCGGTAGGGTGGTAACTAGCCACGACGGAAGCCTCCCACCAGGCCAGACCAGGGAAAATTCAGAAATTATAAATTCCCAAATTGACCCTGCCGGTGATCGAACCCGGGACCTCCGCACGTTAAGGCAACAGCGCTACACACTGCGCCACGGAGGTCGTCAAAATCACAGTCAAATTATCACCATCTCACAAATCATCTTAAACTAAGGAACTATCTAATCTACTCTCTAATCTCTCTGGAGTTAAGCCAACGTGGCCGAAATTCGGTCGGGAGGACATCTATATCGTTTACATGTTTCCGAAGCGGTGATGGCTAAGTGTTTTAGAGTTTAAACACCCGTCCTCTTGTTCGGGTGGTCGGGGTTCGATCCTCAGGTACGCATTTGTAACTTTTCGGGGTTTCTCAATTCATTGTTTATTTAATCAAATTAGGTAGGTAGTAGGTGAGGTGATGATATGTTCACCTCGTAGCCTCGTCTAGGGCTAAACACTCCGTAAAAGATAAACGCGTGTAACACTGGTAAAATAGATATATTGTTTCTTACCTATATAAAAATACAAAGCAGAGGAGTTGCTAAAAGCACTAAGCTAGATAGATGCTTATCATCTTGATATTAAGGCTTGTGTAGTAATGGCCATCTTCTTTTCTTTCCAATCATTGATTGGAGGAATAAGCTGTATTGTCTAAAACGTCCTGCGGTTTGAGCTGTGCGCTAGATCAGTCAGTCAGTCAGTTAATCACCTCCTTTTATATATTTAGAGATAATATTTGCTTTAAAAGGTGAAGAAAAACTTGATAATTTGAATTGATATAGGTACCTACTATGGTATTTTTAAAGCTATATTAAGTACCTTTATAGTCAACAAACTTATCTGGACCCGGTGGCAAAATTGGAACAAATTTTTATGCCTGTTTAGTTTTTGTTTTTATTTTATTTTCATAGATACTAGCGACGCTGTCACCGCGTCAGATAAGTTTGTCGGACTATACACGTTTTATGTAATAGGTGGTAATTGGGGCTGATTCTGTAGTGCACAATCTCTAAACTAAAATGACAGCATTAAAAATATTGCTAACCCATTCATAATACTCTATGCGGAAAGAGACAGAACTAGATTTGAAGCTGTCATTTTAGTTTAGTGTAGAGATTTTTGTTATACAGAATTAACCAAATTATACTCAATAGGTACAGCGGAACACTAAAATCGGATATGCAGTATGCTGAATAATATCGGTCAATAAATAAATTACTATATCATTTAATTATTATTGTAAGCTTAGTAATTGCGGGTATATCACTGTCATACTATCAAGATTATGCTTTGCGATACATGGTTATTAAGTACTTAGATAATATTATATCGGTGCATGCGTACTCGGCTTTTGTACAACTACTCCCAAATAAATCAATTCAATTCAATTAATTTAAGAGGCATGTTTTTACAATGTTTTTACAAACGTTCCCACAGAATAACGCAGACAATGTTTCGCCTTAACATTAACATTACCACTAGCACCTAGGGTTGCCAACTTTTTTTACAAGAAATAAAGTATATTCAGGTCTATCAAGAATAAGAAAGAAGATATGAGACAATTTTAGTTATGTTTTTAAATTCTTCTGAGTGTTTACTAATAAATGGCTCCACTTTTGGCCAGTAGGTACTCTTTTCAAGAAAATCTTTGTCTTCTGATATTTTTTCATAAATTACTTTGAAATTTGTTAATTCTGAATATAAATCATCCATACTAATATGTGACTAATATTCAGTTTATACAAATTTAGATTATCTATAATTTTCTCAAAATGATCAAATGTGACCGAAGACTTCAATGACAAACAGCTAATTAAAGAAAGCCAGTTAGTCTGATTTTTCAATCAACTTTTTCGTTTATTCCTTTTTTCGTTGGTTTCGAACACAGATTTATAGTGGTTTCGAACCATCGAAACCAACGAAAAAAGGTTATGTTCTGAGAACGCACACACACACTCGCTCACTCGCATGTGCGCATGTCTGACAGTCTTGAATATTTGACATTGACAGATTCGTTCAGAAACTCAGTGTGATTTGTTTGTGGCTGCGCTGCACTGAGCAGTGAGCGCCCTCTGAATGAATAAAAACAAATTTGTGTGAGCGTCTAAGTATAACACTTAATTAATGTGTTTGCATTTTGATGCTGAAAACAGTATTTTGTATAAGTTTATTTTTGTTCCACAGTAAAAAGTATAATTTAGTGAAAAACAGTATAATACTGTTTAAAACAGTATAGTTGGCAACCCTACTAGCACCACTACAGCCCATTAACGTCCCACTACTGAGCACAAGCCTCCACTCTCATAGGAGAGAGGAAATTAGAGCCTAGACACACCATGCTACTCCAATGCGGGTTGGCGGGCAACATTAACATTATAGGGATGCAAAAAAAGGGGTTAATAATAGATTTAAAAATAATGTTGGATTATAAGTATCGTGAAAAACTTGAATATTCATAAAAAAATATATGTGATGTTCAACTAGTGTGCCATTACGAGTCGTAAAATGTTATTAGACGATGAATAAAACATTTTTTTTTGTTATATATATTTTGTATTATTTGCATGTGTTTTACCCCAGGCCCTATTTCAACTGACCCTGGCATGAGGACAAACAATTTTTTTTTTAAATTTGATTTTACACATAAAATACAATACTACTAGGTACTGCTACTACTACAGCCCATTAACGTCCCACTGCTGGGCACAGGCCTCCACTCTCATACTAGGAGAGAGGGAATTAGAGCTTAGACCCACCACGCTGCTCCAATGCGGGTTGGCGGGCTTTAACGACTATTATCATGTTAGTGATAATAACCGGGACCGACGGCTTAACGTGCTCTCCGAGGCACAGGGGTGAAACACCGCCAACTTCTTAACTCCGGGCTAGTACTCCGGGCAGCAAAGCGCTAGTCTATAATTTAAAACTAAACAAGCATAAAAATTTGTTACAATTTTGGCCACCAGGGGCCTAATTTAGTATTTGACTACTATTGAAATAAATGATTTTTTAATGATTATTAAATAGAGGATCTCCCAAAAGTCGTACAATCCACGTCCCCTGATAGGTTTGTTGAATAACCATTTTAAACAATCGATTAAAGTAAAAAAGTGCGTCGTACTTTAATGACGTCACATTTTAGAATTTCATATAGGTAAATCCCATACTTACGCGTTTTAACGTTTGAAAAAAAATTGCTGATTTGACTATTTGTCAAATACCCAATTGTCTAAGCAAATCGTAGTCATTTGACAGCTTAAAACGTATTACACGAACCGTATAAGGAGTGCATGTATGCTTTTAGAGTTTTAGAGTTAGACGTGCTGGCATCTATGAACTTCTTATACAAGACGAATTATTATACGTTAGACAAACGATTACGTTAACGATGTCCTTACACAATCGGGGGGCAGTTAAGTCAGTGGGACGTTTAATTTTGAATGTTGGTATTATAATTACATAGTACCTTATACACTAGAGCGGATACATAATAGGCAAAATCTTTCAAAAAATAGACAATAGCCCTTAAACATCATTTACATTTTAAAACATAGTTGGCGTGATTTAAGTTCGTGTATTGGCCGCCTAAGCAAACGTAATATAATTAATAATATATATGCTTTGTTATCAATGTCGCTAATATTATAATGCATTTGCACCCGGAAGTACTGCTTGGCCCCCAAGAGTTTGCACTCGATGCCCCATAGTCCAAGAGCGTCTGCACTCACTTATCTTTATCCCTTTTTAAATCTTGTTATTAATAGGCATGATGACAGTAACCAAGAATCAATGAAATTATGAATTTATCTAATGAAATTGGATTCATGGATTATAAAAAACGTATTCATTTTTTTATTTCGAGTGAGATTGTTATTTATTTTGATAAAATAAAACTATAAAATACAGCAATCCGCCATATTGGTTAAAACGCCAAGAAGCGAATGACGTCACAATTGTTTGTTTTCGAGCTTTGACAATCACACTATTGTTTACTGCACACTGCACAGTTTACATTGGCAAGAACAATAGTGACGTCACAAACGACGCCATGACACCGCCGAGCGTTTTAGCGTGAATTTTAAAATTTATATTTCAAATGCCAATTTTATCTATCTAAACTTATTTTTCTTCTGAAATAAGAAATTTTTTCGAAATAGTAGATACTTCCGAACATAATCTGACCATTTTTCAAAATCAGTCATCATGCCTATTGTCCCGATAAGAAATTATTTAATTGCTATTAGGTATAAATTTGGATATGAGGCTTATAATATTATAATCTTCCAGCAGATACCCGCGACTTCGTCTGTAATTTTCCAGGATAAAAAATAACCAGTCACTTTCCAGGTCCTCAACTATGCCCATGTAAAAAAATTACGTCGATCCGTTGCTCTGTCGCAGCGTAATTGAAGGACAATCTAAAAATCAATAAACCAACAAACCAACAAACAAACATACTTTCGCATTTATAGCATTAGTATGATTTCGCTAATATAATGCATTGGCACCCGGCAGTACTGTTTTGCCCCCAAACGTTTGAACTTGAAGCCCCAAAGTCCAAGAGCGTATGTACCTACTCACTTTTTCGCTTTTTAAATCTTATTATTTGTCCCGATAAGAAAGTATTTAATTGGTATTATATAGGACGTATATATCTAAATATGACGCTTATAATATTATAATCTATGATAAATAGATAATATAGGTTTTGTTTTCAAATTCCAATTCTGATCGTAATCATGATTGCATGGAATTCTTGTTTATTATTTTACTTGACGTAATTTACTGATTGACTATAATTTGATGACATGAAACTATAAAATTTGATAAGATTGTAAATCATTTAATGCAAAAAGCAGGTGCCTGATTGTTTAAAAATCGTAAACTTTTGAACTGTTTTAGAAGTTCGTACATGGTTTTAAGGTTCCGTACCTCAAAAGGAAAAACGGAACCCTTATAGGATCGATTTGTTGTCTGTCTGTGTGTCAAGACACTTTTTCTCAGGAACGCATGGAGGTATCATGAAATTTATATCAAACTAGATGATTCCCGCGACTTCGTCCACGTGGATTTATGTTTTTTGATTCCCGCGGGAACTCTTCAATTTTCCGGGATAAAAGTAGCATATTATGTCCTTTTCCGGGATACAACCTGTCCTTCAAGTACCAAATTCCATCAAAATCGGTTGAACAGATACATTTTTTGATTCCCGCGGAAACTCTTCAATTTTCCGGGATAAAAAGTAGCCTATGTCCTTCCCTGGGATGTAACCTATCTCTGTACCAAATTTCATCAAAATCGGTTGAGTAGTTGGGCCGTGAAAGCGTAGCAGACAGACAGACAGACAGACAGACAGACAGACACACTTTCGCATTTATAATATTAGTATGGAAGTATGGATAGTATGGATACTTAGGTCTACTGTCCCTTGAAGCTGTGAAAAAATCAAACTTCTAAGCCAACGCAATCAAAAGATACAGCTGTTTATGCTGCAAATTTTCGACACTCGCAAGGGAATCAAAACCTACAGCGTACTTCCCATGAACTCAGAATCTTGAAATTTGGTACGAAGCAACGTCTTATAGCACAGATAAAGGAAAAATTGCGAAAAGCATAAATTTTTAGTTACATCATATTATAATAAAAATATTTTTAATAATTTTAAACTTACTGCAGGTTTGCACGGAACCCTCGGTGCGCGAGTCCGACTCGCACTTGGCCGGCTTTTTTGAAGTGAAACTTCTTTAGAATCGTTATGATTTGAAAATTGGATGAAACGGATGTTGTCGCCACGTTACAAGTGGCGCCACCGGACGAACGTGTATACGAAGCGTTCCATTTTTGTAATTTGTTGATTTTTGTAATTTGATAATTGTTTTTTATGTTTTATTTTAATCTGCCTCTGATTTATAAAACGAAAAACGAAATGAAAAAGCGACACAAAAAAAAGACAAATATATTCATAATAGGATTTAGCCTGCGAGAGAGAAAGAGAGATAGAATACAAGTTACATTTATATAACTAATAGCATGAATAGATTAAAGGAGATTGGTCTGTCAAACTAAGATTTTTGGTACTATGATAGTATATGTATCGGTGTAATAGATAAAAATTTTAGATTTTCATATTATTGTAGTATGAAAACCTAAAAGTACTCAAGTTTAATCCGTAGATATAAACTCCATCTAAAGTTTCGCTTTCCGATAGAAGTTCAGGGCCCGTATTCTCTAACTCAGTGACTATCAAAAATGAAAGCCACTGACATATATGTAATATCCATTGAAGGTTTACTATGAAATAAAAAGTAACATTTCATAGTAAACCTTCAATGGATATTACATATATGTCAGTGGCTTTCATTTTTGATAGTCACTGAGTTAGAGAATACGGGCCCAGGATTAGGTAATGTGAGGTATTATCTAAAATTTTGTCATACCTAGTTTTGCCACACATCAAATAATCACTTGTATTGACATCCTTATGTTATTTAAATCACTAATCACTCCTACCAACCAACAACCCAACAAACAAACACACTTTAGCATTCATAATATTAGTATGATATTGTATAATGCATGTAGACAAAAATCCAATTTTATAGTTAAATAATTATTACTTAGTGTTTAATCATAAAAAATAATGACGGACGCATAAAATTCAAATAAATTTCATCTCCTTGAAATTGAGTCTGAAATGAAATTCGCTCCCGAAGGATTACGCCGCTGTTTTTGTACTCCAAACAAACTTAATCAAAACATATATCTGAATAGCCTGAGAGCTGGTGAAGTATTTTATTTAAGTGCTTAAACCCATAAAATAATAATATTTCGGCCACTTGTGGCCAGTCTCCTAAGATGTGAGCCATCTGAGCGGGAAATATAAATAAGTGCGCAAATACAAGTGCACTAACTTTTCCCTTTACCTTTCCCTTTAACCTGATGGGATGGAAAATTTTACAAGTATGTGTTTCTTGTGTTGATGTACATTAAAGAATATTTCATTTATTCTTTCAACGTATTTCTATAAAAAGCTATTCTGAGCCCTAATTGTCTAAGCAAATCATTATCATCAATTATCATGAGCTTAAAACGCATTACTCGAACTCGAGTTCAGTACGGGGTGCAGATCTGAATTGACACAATCGGGGGGCAGGTCTGTTATTACACACTGTCCCGTCATCCTAAAAACAGGATGCAGTTCTTATGACCCCGGGCTATCCCACATTCGGTTCGTTGTGCTCTTTCCCGTGAACAGCAGGATATAAACTGTTTCGTGTCAAAATACCATTCAGAGTTACGGGAACCAGTCAAACTCCGTTTCTGCGAACCAAGAGAACCGTGGCCCATACCAGTGAAGGAACAGAGTTTAGTTTAATAATTATGTAATCATATGCCCTTACAAGTTATTGTAACAAGAGTGTTTCACTTCACCAGCTCCTGATCTATAATCAAAACACGCATTATCTAGAGTGATTTATGAAACAAAACAGCCTTTACGTGAATAATCAAAAGATTTTTTACATAAAAGATACCTACAGAGAGACTTTATTTCTTTTATTTCGTGAAAAAGTAAGTTACAACAGAATAAGTATTTAACAGTCCTACAATAAAGGCAGCTAATTTGTCTAAATTGTGCCTGATAGTGAGTCCCACTCCTTCTAGTGCCTTTTCCTTCTAGGTCTAAAAAGTTTTGTAATTTTGGAGTGAGTATATGTTTTTAGGTGCTTAGTTTCTTTTTTTTTACGTTCGGAACGTCACTTCCGCCTAAAATGGCCACGAAAAAGAACGGATCTTTTTAGGCCTTCTATAGACAATATTTACGTAAGAAGCTTCTAAGAATTAATTATTATACTGCCTATGGCCGCCAGAGAGGCATGGTCGCAAATCTTGCAATTTTTTTAAAGTTATGAACAAAATGTGATTCTTAATTCGAAGCGATTTTTTTTGGTTAGCCGGAATCTAAAATAAAAGCGTAGCAGACAGACAGACACACTTTCGCCTTTAAAATATTAGTATTCGTGTGTGTTCTTATATCGTCCAATACGTCTCCAATACGTCTTAACCACTTCTCACTTATTATGTACCACTTAGATTTGCCTTCTGTGGCGGATTATAGCGTTTTTTCATTGCACTAAAAAATACAAAAACAACAAAAAAACACTAAATTTAAATTAAATTAATAAACAATAATAAAAATACACAATATAAATGAAATTACAACTTTCTATTCTCTAATAACAATTTTATCATTTTCGTCAGTGGGGTGTGGCAAATTTAATTACTTATTACCGTACGAGTTTGCGTGATATCTAGATAAACTCCATTTAGGTATAAATATCCAGAACAATGACTCGTCAACATGAAAATATGTATGAGACATGAGTTAAGCAGGTGTATTTTCCGGTTCGATAAAATTTAAAGGTATCTAAGTACCTAAAAAAGGTGCATGATTTGTGCATGGTTGGTCCGTGGTGCAAATTAACAAACAAATTGATGGTTTATAGTTCACAACGTTTCATTACCAACCCTCAGGGCAACGATGTATTGTAGGTACGTCTGCTCATTTGTCTGTTTGTCAAATTTGTAAGTTTTTATAACTGCTAATGTTATACAGTTGAATATAATTACTAGCGGATGCTCGCGACTTCGTTCGCGTGGTATAAGTTTTTTTAATTCCCACAGGCATTATTCCTTAATTTTCCGGGATAAAAAGTCACTTTCCAGATCCTCAACTACCCGTGCAAAATACCCGTTGCTCTGTTGCAGCGTGATTTAAGAACAAACTCTCTATTTTACCCCTTTGGGGGTCGAATTTTCAAAAATGGTGAAATACGTATTTCTTAATTTTCAACTCGCAGCTCATATATACTAAGTTTCATGGCTATAGCTTTCATACAAATTTTCAACCCCTATTTTACCACTTTAGGGGTTGAATTCTGAAAAACTGTGACATACGTACTTAATTCTTTATTTTTTAACGAAAGTCAAAATACCAAGTTTCGTTTATATGACTTGAGAAATGAAGGACTTTCATGCAAACTCCCATCCCCTAGTTTACCCCTTCGGGGGTAGAATTTTTAAAAACTGTGAAACAAGTATACAAACAAGGTTTAGGCTGTGCGATGATTAGCTAACGATTTTATATATATAGATATTTAGATAAGATAGATTAATAATTAATGATTAAACGAACTTACCTGTAAGTGAAGTTCTATCATAATTATATGAGTCGCTTCATTCGAAGATATAATCATAGACAACGTAGTTTCCTTTACTTATAGCAACCAATCGCACAGACTTCAGAGGAGTTATAAAAAAGAACCCCCACTACCCGCCTCTGTGTCGGACGACAGAGGAGCGGTTTCGATCGTCATTTAGTTTAGAGATATACTTATACTTAAAGCTCTTGCGAAAATATGTTTCGGGATGGGTGGGTTGGGAGCTTAATATTATATCTTCGAATGAAGCGACTCATATAATTATGATAGAACTTCACTTACAGGTAAGTTCGTTTAATCATTAATTATACTTCGTCGCTTCATTCTTCAGATATAATCATAGACAACGTAGATGTTAAGAGATAGGTATATATTTTTGCAAGAACTATATCTACGCTGAATAGATACTAATTATTGTTATCAATAATTTTATTTATTCTTCTTATCTCTTATTTGAGCTGTAATGTTTTAAACAGTTTATGTTTAATGTTGGAATCATGTACCGATTTCCCGAGATGTTTATCTACGTACATTTAATATGACTTTAAAATTTCTCTTAAGTATTTATTGTACTTAAGTTTCAATTTAAATAACTTTCAATTTACCAATAATACAATCTTGCGCTTTTTTGCTTTAGTTGCTAGTAACAAGCATAAACGTATTATAGTTTCGATGCAAGCGAATGGAACTAGTTATTGATGTCAATACTGCAAGATTTATAATCTACTACAAAGTAAATTTAATTTATTTTAGCAGGGACAATACTTTATTTTATTTGCACAATTAGCCCAACAGACGTCCAATGGGACGCTTAAGTGCGAAATCCTGCCCAGTAGCAGAAGAAGGCATATTTTGTTTTTTGGAAGTGCGGCGGGAAAAGAACAGGTATATTCTGGTCCTGTTGTGAAGGTATTTCGGGTATTGCTTAGTAAAATTTTATATTAAAATACCGTTTTAAGTTTTTTGTCGAACAATTATATCGTCATTAAGGTTATGGAATTTAATAAATTCCTATCCGCGTAAAAGTTAGCCCTAAATTATAGGTGAAGAATGAATATTCGGTCGATATTGTGACAAACTACTAATATCGACTTTGAAGGGTTAATCAATTGGTTTGAACTTTTTAGCCCCACTGACGTTAGGTGCTTTGAAGTAAGTTATTTAAGGAGTCTTTCTATACTTTTCAACGATGGATAACCTAGCTGTGCAGGTCATTGAATGTAGAATGTTTGTGAAAAATTTTTTTTTTTTTTTTTTTTAAACATCATTATAAGCTATTCAATTCATAATAATTTTTGAATGGATGCATTAATTCCCTGATATTTTATGACACTGCTGATCTATGTGAGGTAAGCGTGATCCAAATGTTACATTTGCGGCCGCTGCTCCATGCCGATTTTTGTTTTTCATTAATGTCTTAAATGGTTACTCTCATTCAAGGTCTGAATCGATTAAACAAGAATTTTAATTTTGCTCTAGGCAAGTGTTGCGGGAGCATATTATTGTTTACGCGAGTAAATTGTACTACCTACCATGTTTGCCACGAGTGATTACGATGCCTACATCGTACGTATTATTATAACGAAAGTTTTATAACGGTTTTTCGAAGATTGTTTCTAATATGTAGATAATGAATATAATTATATGAATGGATCTTAAACTTAAAATTCTTTTTATTTTATTTTGTACCAAAAACTTATAAAATACTTAGAAAAACAGAAACATAGTGGACAAGGAAGCACTAATCTCTATACGAGATCGCTACCAGTGACCCTTGGCACCCTGCTTGGATTCCCGTTTCGGGTAAGACAACCTGCGCGTTTTACTGTGTTTGCAGAAACAAATGCCCACGAAATATCTTTAAAGAAGAAAACAATAATTACGGTGGAGATTTTACACTATTACTTTATGTTATATTATAATCTACATCCGGTCATCAAAATACTCGCCGTTAGATTCTCTTTATTTAAAAACCAACTTCCAAAAAGCAGAAGGTTCTTTGTTAGTTTTTGGTTTTTCGAACTGTTTTAAGCATAATCAACCGTATTACACGTCAGCGGGTGTATGGTATATGCTTCCCGGGCACTATTAAGTTGTAAAACTCGAGAGTACCTACGTTGTTAGGGACAAAACATAAAACTTGTGGGTAATTTTTGCAATCTTACCACACATTTCCTTCGTAAATGTTCTTTGCATACCCCTGCCACGCTGAGGGTAGAATACTAGCAGGTATTTTATTTCAAATTTGACGTATCTGTATGTACAGTATTTGCAAACAAATTGATTTATTGCTGAAGTAGCTGCTAAAAAAAAATTAAGATATTTATTACCTCAGAATTCTCTGAACTTTCGTTACCACTCCGCAGGTGTATGTAAGTTTGATACCGAGAGGCCTTGCAAACAATTACATATTCTGAACATTTTGAACCCCAGATCTTGAGTCTGCATACACTGAATGAAACATTTATGTTTCTTTTAGGTACCTATATAGTGCAGTCACTATAGACTGAAAGGCGCTGAAATCTGTAAAAGCTGAAAACTTAAGAAGCGGTGTTACGCTGTATATATATATATTATATGTATATTTTTTACCAAGTAGGTAATAGTGCTTCAATATTACTATATTGCAGTCTCAAAAATAAAAATCTGAAATGCTAGATCTTTTCATGTTATATCCGGGCAGATATGTAAGTCACGTTTGCAGAAATAACTAGAACCACCACAAATGTTTCATTGAAAGTAAAAACACTGGTATAGAATTTTACTAGTCTTCTTTATAGTCGATTAGACATACCTTTTTTATAAGACGGTACTCCAGAGATTATATCATGGAATCTGTTCCATAGGTTTACATTTTAAAATAAGGCTTTGTGGTAACGGTATTAGATTAAAAATTGCATTTACTTGCTAAAATAAATTAAATACATACATATTTCTAAGTATTCTGTTTATCTGTCACCGTAAATAATAAACACTTTTATTGTGCCCCCATGCTAATAGATTTATTCTTGAAAACAGAACCTCATTAGTATAAGGTTTCTTGGCCTTATCGGTGATAGTGTATGAACTATGAAGACAAAGCAAAAAGGGTAGGCGATGCAAACACTAATAATATAATATATTATATTACATGATAGGTACTTGTGATTGAATAAATCATGTCCACTATTTTGATATAACTAGCGGTAACACCTAGGTACGAAAGATCTTTTAAAGCTTTAGCTTTGATTTCGAATTAAGTAAGTATCCATACAATCTTTGATCCAGTAAATACTGAAGATTGTTAATAATTTACAGTAGAGGATAAATAAAGTAGAAGGTAACCTTCTTTATGGTAAGTACATAGTATTTACCTGAGTCCCAGTTACTTCTCAAGTATTGGTCGAAATCAATTTGTGTTAGGCTTACTAAGCTGGGCCTTGGCGACGTATCCGATCGTTGGTCCACTTTGACCCTCAACGCCTTCCCCCTTGTTCAGAGAACGGTGAACAGCTTGCTAAATGCCAGCTATCTTGATTTGGTGGACAAATAATTCTTCATCGCCGGACTGCTAATTGAGCAGATGCCATCGCCAGGCGCGTCTAGCTGAAAGGTTTGATTTCCGTCGTGCTACTTCGCGGGTGACCTCGCAGTGTACCATTGTCGTACCTTAGCACTTCTTCGTCTAAGTACCTATTTTACTCAAGTGAATCATGCTGAAACGCTTAACCTTCGTGTTACATTTTAGGAAACCCGCCGGAAAGACCTTTAGTGCAATTAAACACTACATGGACGAGTAATTTCTTAAGTGCGTTCCATGCTGAAAAACGTTTATATTCTTTCGTGTTACCTCTCAGGTAACTTCCCAGAAATCCTTTAGTGCAATTTAACATTGCATGAAAGTATAATTCCTGTAGGTAATGAGCGCGTATAGATGATTCAATACTAACTTTTATTTTAAGTACCCTCTTTAGGAAATCATACATTTTACATAGTAATAGTATTGTACCACAATTCCTCAGGCGCGTCGTACTGAATGGTTTATTCTCTATCGCAGTGACTCTCGGGCAACCTCCAGGACAAAACTTTAGTGTAAATAAACACTGTATGAAAATATAATTGATTAGGCGCGCCATGCTAAAAAGTTTATTCTCCTTCATGTTGACTCTCCGGCAATTATAATTGATTAAGTGCATCATGCTGGAAGGTTTATTCTCCTTCGTGTTGACCCTCGGACAACCGCCAGGAAAACCTTTATTGTAAACAAACACTGCATGAAAGTAAGGCGCGTCATGCTGAAAGGTTTATTCTCCTTCGTGTTGACCCTCGGACAACCGCCAGGAAAACCTTTAGTGTAAACAAACTGTGCATGAAAGTATGCTTGATTAGGCGCGTCATACTGAAAGGTTTATTCTCCTTCGTGTTGACCCTCGGACAACCGCCAGGAAAACCTTTAGTGTAAACAAACTGTGCATGAAAGTATGCTTGATTAGGCGCGTCATGCTGAAAGGTTTATTCTCCTTCGTGTTGACCCTCGGACAACCGCCAGGAAAACCTTTAGTGTAAACAAACTGTGCATGAAAGTATGCTTGATTAGGCGCGTCATGCTGAAAGGTTTATTCTCCTTCGTGTTGACCCTCGGACAACCGCCAGGAAAACCTTTAGTGTAAACAAACACTGCATGAAAGTATAATTTATTAGGCGCGTCATGCTGAAAGGTTTATTCTCCTTCGTGTTGACCCTCGGACAACCGCCAGGAAAACCTTTAGTGTAAAATATAAACACTGCATGAAATAATGATTACTCAAACACGTGGTGCTGAAATAAATTGCTGAAAATGAAAGATTAAAGAGTCACCTGCAAAAAGCACTTTTTTTTTTTTTTTTTTTTAAATATTATTAAATATGTAAGTATTTAAAGAGAAAATTATCTTTAATCTATAAGTGTGTAGAAAGTAGGAACGTGAGATCGTTGCTACGCACGAAAAAGGAATGACGATCGAAACCGCTCCTCTGTCGTCCGACACAGAGGCGGGTAGTGGGGGTTCTTTTTTATAACTCCTCTGAAGTCTGTGCGATTGGTTGCTATAAGTAAAGGAAACTACGTTGTCTATGATTATATCTGAAGAATGAAGCGACGAAGTATAATTGAAACCATTGATGTAGAATTTTACTATTTGAAGCACAGTGGCAGCGTTACGCATTGGCGACCGCGGCATCGCATAAATATTTTTTCAATACAGTTGTCAAACATGGCGCACTTTCAGAGGCTGTAGTTATGATTCGAAAATTGAATCTTTCCCATAGGCATCTTACTTTTACACGGTCGTGACTTACTTTTACAAGCTCGACACTTACTTTTGCAGTTTAGTTTTTTTCCAAGTCAATTAAAAAAGTTTATTAGCAAGCAAGGAGTTCATACATAGAATATAATCGGGTAGGCTTTTTACGAGGAAAAATGAATGAATCCGTACGTTTTAGCATTGAATTTCCAAAATTCTTTTAAATGGTTGTTGATTATATTTAATTACCAGTTTTAATTTAATTATTTTCAACATTTGACAAAAATCGAATAGGCTGTATACGCGTAGGTACGAACCCGTAACCTAGTTTCGTTGAAAAAAAAATATGTCCAGGTGTAAATACGCACCATTTGCTGAAATTTTTGATTTTTTATGTGATAAATTGATTATATTTTTGTACTATTTCCCACAACTGTATTAAAAAACGTCGTGTGATACACGGGTGTGAAGGTTATTGCAAACTCGTGGCATTAAAAACCCTCACCTTCGGCTCGGGCTTATTAATGACAGCTCGTTTGCAATAACCTACTTTCCACCCTTGTATCACAATATACTATTACCCTCGACGAAGCGGAGACGGTATATGTGTTTGCCCTAAGAGGTTGTGTGTTTGTTTGTTTGTTTGTTTGTTTGTTTGTTAGTTTGTGCACTTTTTTGTTACCATTTTTCTCAAAAAGTACTGGGCCGATTGATATGCGGTTTTTTGCATTAGATACGTATAGCTTGTGAGAAGGTTCTTAGATATATTTTAGGACCATAGACAACCAAGCTTAGCTGTAGTCTATGATTTTAATATTTCAGCATGTTACCATTTTTCACAAAAGTACTGGGCCGATTGAGATGCGCTTTTTTGCATTAGATATGTTTAGCTTGTAAGAAGGTTCTTAGATATATTTTAGGGCCAAAGACAACAAAGCTGAGCTGTAGTCTATGATTTTATTTTTTCAATATGTTACAATTTTTCACAAAAAGCACTAGGCCGATTGAGATGCGGTTTTTTGCATTAGATGTGTATAGCTCGTGAGAAGGTTCTAAAATATATTTTAGGACCATAGACAACAAAGCTGAGCTGTAGTCTATGATCTTAATTTTTCAACCACTGTTACCATTTTTCACAAAAAGTACTGGGCCGATTGTGATGCGGTTTATTGCATTTAGGACTTCGTGCGATTACAAAACAGCAAACTGGTACCAAAATTTAAAAAAATCAGCGCCATTTTGAAATTCTTTGTTAATTGACCGATTTCGTTCAAAATCGATATTTAGGGCTCCCTGGGGTCACAAAACAGGAAACTGGTACCTAAATTTAAAAAATCAGCGCCATTTTGAATTCTTTGTTAATTGATCGATTTCGTTCAAAATCGATATTTAGGACTCCCTGGGGTTACAAAACAGGAAACTGTTACCAAAATAAAAAAACAGCGCCATTTTGAAATTCTTTGTTAATTGACCGATTTCGTTCAAAATCGATATTTAGGACTTCGTGGGATTACAAAACAGGAAACTGGTACCAAAATTTAAAAAAAAATCAGCGACATTTTGAAATTCTTTGTTAATTGACCGATTTCATTCAAAATCGCTTTTTAGGGCTTCCTGGGGTCACAAAACAGGAAACTGGTGCCAAAATTTTAAAAAATCAGTGCCATTTTGAAATTCTTTGTTAATTAACCGATTTTGTTCAAAATCGATATTTAGGGCTCCCTGGGGTCACAAAACAGGAAACTGTTACCAAAATTTTAGAAAATCAGCGCCATTTTGAAATTCTTTGTAAATTGACCAATTTCGTTCAAAATCGATATTTAGGACTTCGTGGGATTACAAAACAGGAAACTGGTACCAAAATTTAAAAAAAAATCAGCGCCATTTTGAAATTCTTTGTTAATTGACCGATTTCATTCAAAATCGCTTTTTAGGGCTTCCTGGGGTCACAAAACAGGAAACTGGTGCCAAAATTTTAAAAAATCAGCGCCATTTTGAAATTCTTTGTTAATTAACCGATTTTGTTCAAAATCGATATTTAGGGCTCCCTGGGGTCACAAAACAGGAAACTGTTACCAAAATTTTAGAAAATCAGCGCCATTTTGAAATTCTTTGTAAATTGACCAATTTCGTTCAAAATTGATATTTAGGGCTCCCTGGGGTCACAAAACAGGAAACTGTTACCAAAATTTTAGAAAATCAGCGCCATTTTGAAATTCTTTGTAAATTGACCAATTTCGTTCAAAATCGATATTAGGACTCCCTGGGGTTACGAAACAGGAAACTTTTACCAAAGTTTTAAAAAATCAGCGCCATTTTTATTTATTTTGTTATCACCATAATAAATGAATTCAGTTTAGTACAGTAAAATCTGTACTACTTGTAAGTCTAACCACAACCCATGAGCTGCTTTAGCAGCTCGCGCACAGGGCGAAATACTAGTTAGATATATATAGCTTGAGAGAAGGTTCTTAGACATATTTTAGGACCATAGACAACTAAGCTGAGCTGTAGTCTATGATTTTAATTTTTCAATATGTTAAAATTTTTTACAAAAAGTACTGGGCCGATTGAGATGCCGTTTTTTTTCATTAGATGTGTATAGCTGGTGAGAAGGTTGTTAGATATATTTTAGGACCATAGACAACAAAGCTGAGCTGTAGTCTATGATTTTATTTTTTCAATATGTTACCATTTTTCTCAAAAACTACTGTGCTGATTTAGATGCGGGCTTTTTGTTTTATATGTATTTAGCTTGTACCTAGATGCTGCCCAGGGTATGATGATGGAGCCAGGAGGTGGTCATAGGAACTCCTTAAGTTCTCATCGTAAGCCCGTCACATTTTGACTCTTTTGATTTGTCGTGACAAGCGCTTTGTACTTAGATGCTGTCCAGGGTCTCGTGATGGAGTCAGTAGGCGATCATGGGAACTCCTTAAATTCTCATCGTATACCCGTCGCGTTTGGACTCTTTAGATTTGTCTTGATAAGAACTTTGTACCTAGATGCTGCCCAGGGTCTCATGATGGAGCCAGGAGGTGGTCATAGGAACTCATCGTAAACCCGTCATATTTGGACTCTTTTGATTTGTTGTGACAAGCGCGCTTCGGAAAGAGAAGGGTTAGTCCAATACGCTGGTCAAAAAAACTACTGAGCCGTCAAAGATGCAGTTTTGTGTTTTAGATATTATGTATCTAATATATACGTTTACTAAGTTCTAATTTTTGTTTCAAAGTTATACAGGTCAAAGGTATAATAGAGTTCTGAGGTTCGTCGTGGGTTATTTTAAAATTTTTAATTTTATTACTTATTACAAGTAATTTTTCAATACACTTGCTCGAAAAATGCACTTACAGTGGCAGTAAACAGGGCTTGTAAGTTAAATTTACTGGCCTGGTACTTTTTTTTTATTGGTCCACTTTACGTCTAAATAAAAAAGTTTTCTTGCAAGAACGTTCATAATGATATTGACTTGTATGTAGAAAACCTATTATAGATAAAAAACATTTAGATGTGGATTGATAAAATTAATTCATAAAATTAATTCATAAAATTAAAAATTGTATTTACTATAATTGATTAAAATTGTTTTAAGTTTTATAAATCAAAAAGTAAAGGCTGAATAGTCCAGGCTGGGATTTAAGAGCTAGAACCTAGAGCCAAGAAGCCAATTAAAAAAAAAACGCAATTACAACACCGCGCCGTAGACTATACTCAACGAACTATACTAGATCTATAATTTGTGCGCGCTATTTTTAAAGTTTTATTAAGTTTTTCAACAAAGTAAATTAATAATTAATATGAGATGTTTTAAGTGATGTTGAATAATTAAATTGAATCAACAATTAGGTATTGTTATAGACTAGTATGGCCCGTGGATGCGCGGCCCGCTGAAGCGGACCGCGTAGCAGACCGCACGGCCCACTGTCTACTTACTTCCTCTCCTCCTATCCTAGTGTTTACTGCTTACGTGTTCTGAAGTAAACAACACACTGCTATGCTAGCGAGCACAGTGGAAGCGCCAGCGTGCCAAGCGTCCGACAGACGTAGAAAAAATTCTCATAAGAAAACATAAAACAGAGACCCCCCTAAAAATCTAAAAGGGCCTTTAAATGTAAAAAAACTTTCCAGATACAGTGTAAGAGACCGTTGAAGTAAAAACACAAAGAAACCTTCCTAAGTTGATTAGTAACAATATCATACCGCTGACGATCGGGTACCTTTGGGTGCCATGTAATTTCGCCATCTTGGCTTTCCTAACGGCAAACCGACAATTCTCAAATCTTGTAAAAAAACCATATCAAAGTCATGCATATTTCCTACTTCCACTCTTCCATCTAGTATACTTTCTGAAATAGACACCTATTAAATTTTGGCCGTGCTCCTCACCCATCTTTCAAACCCTCGATCATCATCGCTCTCCATATATTTTTTTCTCCGAAAAATTATGGAGAGTTCTTCTTTAAGAACAAATTTTGAAAAGGAACCGCATCAAAGTATTGCATAGTTCAACACTAAATTGTAGCCTATTCAATATTCGCCATACATTTTCTATGGAAAAATAAATTCCGCCATCTTGAATTTTTTTCCTGTTCATCAAGTAGACCTTCATGTCCTGATCATTTTTTGCCAAGAAACCACTCTTCCATCTTTTATACTCTCCGAGATAGACACCGACGAAATTTGTATGGCGGCCATCTTAAATCCGCCATTTTGAAATTTTTTTCAGCTCACTGTCAATTGGATGAAGTTTCAAATGACATTTGGTCGAGCACCCCCCACCTATCTTCAATACCCTGGCTGTGCTCTTCATCCGTCTTCGAAATCCTCAATCATCAGCTCTCTCCGTATTTTTCCTCTTCATGAATTTTTCCCCTCTATACGAAATGGTCAGTGAAAAAAATTTTTTTCATACAAAATTGTTCAGGAGAGGTGATCAATCAATGAATCAGCACGAGCAGCTATATATTATATATTAATAATATTAATATGAGAAAAATATCGCGCTATTGCAAATAAGTACTATACTGTACTTCTTAAGAAAAACAATCCTAGTTTCTTTATAAAATGACTATTATACAATATTATGATGATATTTTTAGACTCGTTGATAATAAAAATAGATTATGGTAGAGAACTACAATTGCATAATTCATGGTCTGCTTCAGCTGCAGTCCTTCAAATACCTACCTCAATTTTTATTTAGTGAGACACTATTATTCAGTATCGCCATAGATTAATTATAAACCAAGTATTTATAAATTGTCTTTGGTATCGCTAATATACTTGTACCTACCTATTTATTTTTGTTATAAGATGCTAGGTGAATTTAAGTTGTCTACATAATACAGAAATACTGCTTATTACTCAAAGTAGTTTTTCTAAAATAGGTTATTATGGAGCATTTTGAAATTAAATCTACTTTAATAAATATTAGCTGATGCACGCGTCTTCGTCCGCGTGAATTAGGGTTTCTTTCTAATATTCCGGGATAAAATATAGCCTATGTGTTATTCCAGACTATAGTCTATCTCTGTGCTATATTTCGTCCAGATCTTTTCAGCTGTTCTGGCGTGATTGAGTAACAAACATCCATCCAGTAATTTATTGCAAGGCATTCTGCATGAAGCTGAGCTGATGCCTTCTTTCAGGTTGTGCCACACACGACAAGTGTTGTCAGGGTGCCTCTATGACTTGACCATGAGTGTAATGCTCAAGTACTGGAGGCGCCATGGTAACGTTTACCTTTAAGGTATTGTAATGTGTGGCACAATCGTGAGAATGAATGGATTTTCTTTGTTTTCCTTCTTTTATTTAGTATAGATTTGCTTCATTGAATTTATGCAGGATACACAAAAAAGTTCGTGAAATGCGGCAAGAAGGGCTACGTGATGCCGGGCGCATTCAGGAAGCACGCTGAGGCCATATACAACATGCAGGTCCGCCCGGATGACATTTGGGTCATCACATTTCCACGATCAGGTACCTACATCCATACTAATTAATGCGAAAGTGTGTCTGTCTGTCTGTCTGCTGCGCTTTCACGGCCCAACTACTCAACCGATTTTGATAAAATTTGGTACAGAGATAGGTACATCCCAGGGAAGGATATAGGCTTTATCACGAAACTTTAAAAGAAAGAAAGGAATCGGTTTTTTCTTTCTTTCTTTGATGTCTACGACTTCGTCCGCGTGGATTAAGGTTTTTGGTTCCCGCGGGAACTCTTTAATTTTCCGGGATAAAAAGTAGCCTATGTGTTATGCCAGACTATACCATCTATTTCGGTGCCAAATTTCATCTAGATCCGTTCAGCCATTCTGACGTGATTGAGTAATATCCATACATCCATTCATCCAAACTTTCGCATTTATAATATTATAATACCTATAGAAGTATAGATTATCTCAGACAGTAAGGCGTAAGGCCTATAGTGTAAAACACATAACATACTCATATAATAGTGAGAATACATTGGAGCCACGTTCATTCTTAGATTAGAAGTCTCTATTAGCGTAATAGAAAATTATACATCAATGGCGATGAGTGAATTTCTGTGATTGTACTTAAGTTGTTATTAGTATATTATGGACTTTGAATTTATAGCTGCAATTGGAATAGTTTCTGACACTGCCAAATAAGCAGCTATGTCCCAAGTTCTAAGTTGTTCTACTTAGAACTTGGAACATAAATTCAATTGACACTGTGGATACTGGATATTACATGAATTGTGCACTCTATATTGTAAGTACATAATATTAAATAGGAATTTTTCAATATAGGAATTACATAACTAGATAATATTTATACTTACAGTGAGAGATATTGTGTAAGGTTTGAGAGTTGGAGCTTGCTGCTTTTGCTTGAGTGCTTAGTTCAGAAAGCGGCCCAATATCAATTCAGAAACAAAAATTTGCTTAATTAGTCCTTAAGTAGCCTTTGAGACAGACTCAACATGAAATTCTCAATTCAGGAACCGGCCGTATATCGTACATAATATTATACTTATAGGAATTTTGCAATAGGTATAGGAATTACATAACTAGATAATATTTATACTTATGATGAGATAACAATAGTCATGTCTGTTTACATCTTGAGATAGTGTTTCTGTTAAAATTAGTACTCGCATTCGCACCTGTTAGTTGTTAGGAAGATTTAAAATAAACCAAGAGTTTTTTCTATTATATTAAATTGGAAAATCTCAATGTATAGACGTTAAAATTTTCTGCAACGGCTGCAATTTTCGGTACAAATGGTTCTCTTCTTGAATTTGATTTATAAATATTATAATTAGTTTTTGAGAATTCACCAACCATAAAGTAAAATGATGTCCACGATTTCATCTGCGTGAATTTAAAAAAGAATTGTTAAAAAAACATACGCGCTGAATTGAGACACTCCTTTTTGTTTGGAAGTCGGTTAAAAAGTGATTCCTTTGCTTTTCCGGGATAAAAAATTACCAATGCCTGTCTCCAAGACCATGAAGGCAGATTGGCCGTGAAAATGTAAAAAAAACCGACAGAGACGGTTTTTCGCGTACTATTAAACATGATCACAGATTAGATTAGATAGCTGTTAAAATATAGAATAGAGTATAAATTTAGAGTGGGATCATAAATAAGCAAATTCTGCATTATTTTGAAAAAAATGTGAACGTCATTACTTATCGATAAATTCATTATCTATAGCTAAACGATAAAGCAGAATTGGTTGCATCACAACTGTAATCTACTTATATCGACCGCGGAATATTTTGGTTATTCGAAGCACTTCAGCGGGATTAGGCTTAGACGTTTTTTGCCATATTTAAAGCATATTCGTTTTAATTTACCCTCGATTATATCATAACTAGCTTATGCCCGCGACTACGTCCGCGTGGATTGAGGTTTTTTGGTTCCCGCGGGAACTCCTTAATTTTCCGGGATAAAAAGTAGCCTATGTGCTATTCCAGACTATATTCTATCTCTGTGCCAAATTTCAGCCAGAACCGTTCAGCCGTTGGCGCGTGATTGAGTAACAAACATCCATACATCCATACATCCACACATCCATACATCCATACATCCATACATCCATCCAAACTTTCGCATTTATTATATTTATTTGATTAATCATGAATGCTCAGATAACTTGCCTGTAAACTTACAATCTATACTTACTTACTTACTAATATTATAAAAGCGAAGAAAGCTTGGATGGATGGTTGGATGTTTTGTTACTCATGTTAGAACGGTTGAATGGATCTGGATGAAATTTGGCATTGAAATAGATTATAGTCTGGAATTACACATAGGCTTCTTTTTATCCCGGAAAATTAAAGAGTACCCTCGTGAACGAAAAAACCTCAATCCACGCGGAGGAAGTCGCGGGCATCAGCTAGTCATGCAATATTTGTATTAAACATAAAATATTGTAATGAACCCTTTTAAAGACTGTTCCAATATGGATGGGCTATTTTTTCAACTTCTATAACGTCTGATCACGTTATCTCATTTCAATCTCCATTCCACCAATAATGATGGGGATATCTACAAACTTGTCGTCTTTCATTACTCAAATCACTTTGGAACAGACTTTAGATGATTTGGTCACAGGTCATGCTCTAAGGACTCGCGGTCATGAAAATTCGATCAATTTTATTTTATTTTATTGCGTGATAGGCTTGCGCTTAACGACAATCATGCTTAGTGCAAAGCAATGATGAGGAAACACGTGCGCCGGGAGGGTGTTCCACATCCACCCTAGCGGTTCGCATCAGAAACGTCGAGCAAAAACGCTTCGTGCGAGCAACCACATAAGGGTGCCAACGCTCACGATTTTTCGCTGTTCTGTGGTAGAACGGAGAAGGAGGAAAAAGGTTGTGAAGTTCCAGAGCACAAATAATGCTTAATGCTTGTGTCATAGTATGTTGTTCAAATCCATTTCCATTTGGGAATTCTTTCTCAAGTTTGCTCGGGATAAAGAGCATCCTATACCAGTTTGAAAGAATGCAAGTAATATTTGTGCCGAATCTCATCAAGATAGTTCCGTTTCCGCTTTGTTCCTTGAACTTCTGTCAGAACTTTAGTTTGTTTATCACCCTTTTCATATAACTATTTTTCAGGTACGACGTGGACTCAAGAAATGGTTTGGTTGATAGAAAATGATCTAAACTATAAGGCAGCTAAGAAGCAACCTCTGTTTGACCGCTTTCCGATGTTAGAGTGAGTCTAACTTTTCATCTTATGTATTAACACCTTCTCAAAACTCAAAGATAAGAATATATGCATCAGAAGACCTAGCATTTTTTATTCCTCCTTTCAATAAAAAGGAAGCCATGCTATGAGATAAAAAATAGGCTAACGATTTTTTTTTAAAGTTTTGAACAATCGATTTCATTTAAAATTTTATTCAAATCCAGCTTTTTATCAGTAAGGCTATAAGTTAAGTTTTTATCATATTGCCTTTAATTTTTTGAACCAAAATTCTCCATATCTTTTTCTTGTATCAAGTTTTATTCGCAAAATGGCGCCATGCATTTTAATGAGCAGTCTACGTTTCCTCTGATCAAATCTAAAATACAATTACTTATAGTTTGATTGAGTACACTTACTAGCCTTCCATTTTTTTTCAGAATTACCTCACAGATACCAGAAGTTGCATTTGAATTGATAAAGGCTAATTTCATGAACGTAGGCTACTTTCAAGGACTGAACAACGCGGTGAAGGTCCCAAGCTGGAAGACCATAGACGAAGCACCGTCACCAAGATTCATCAAGACACATTTACCCCTCTCCCTTCTACCTCCAAGTCTTCTAAACACTGCTAAAGTGATATACGTAGCAAGAGATCCAAGGGACGTGGCTGTTTCGTATTACTACCTGCATAAAATGGTTATGAAGAGTTTCATGAGATCGACGTTCACACATTATTGGGATGCTTTCAGAAGAGATTTGTGTAAGTTCCTTTCGCTTGTCTTTTGGTGGTACTTCTGTCAATTTCTATTAGCATCACAGTAATGCTCGATGTTTCATCCAAACTTACGAAAGGACTAGATCTAGAAGCTATTTTCGGAATCCATCTGTGAATGAAAAGAAGTTTTTTGACGTTTTCTTACATCTATGGATATTTTGACTACATCAGACTATAACAAGAATCAAATTCAAAATAAGATGTTAAAACTATTGCTTGTATGCTACATTGCTATATTGTCTAAGTTAACGTATTAGAAGATCCTTGAATGTGAAATTTCATCTTTAGCTCCAATGGACGAGTCAGTCCTTCCAGTTATAGAGATTCTAGACACTTTGAAAAGTAAAAAAAAATATAAAACTTTTTACTTTTGTTTTTCAGTACCATGGACCCCAATAATAGAGCACACAAATGAAGCGTGGGAATTGAGGCATAAAGAAAATATGCATTTCCTATTCTATGAAGATATGATACAGGTATTTATCTAACTGCCTAGTATTGTAGTAGTATTTAGGACCTCTTTAAATAGTCCTATTGTTACTTTCATTTAACAACTTATTAGGATTGATATAATTTATTTATTTTTAATACAGGATTTACGAAAAGTAATACGTGGAGTTAGCAAATTTTTGAATCGGACTTACTCAGACGAGCAAGTCGCACAGTTGGCAGACCATCTCAGTTTTAAGAACTTCCGAAAGAATAAGACAGTAAACAACACTGCTGGCGAGAACGGAGACATTCAGTTTATTAGAAAAGGTAATTATTACGCATCAATAATAATGATTTATTTTAGAATAGAATAGAATATATTTATTTGTATGATTGTTAGTAGGTACATAGTACCTACGGTATTTACAAAGTAATAAGGTGCGCAAATTACAATCGGCCATGCAATGGTGTGCAAAAAAGTTACTTATATCGATCATTGGTATCATAAAAGTTACGAAACAAGTTACCAACTTTGTGAAATGAAAAAGATAAATAAGATGCATATATCCCATTCGGCTAAATAATGACGTGCAAAATTTACAGTAGGTATGGGTGCAAGAAATAAATATCAACACAGATAATTATTTATTACTCGTTGTAACAGACAAACCTTTGGATATTTATTTATTCATTTAATTTTTTTACTAAGTCTGGTCTTTTTAGTACAAAGAGTCAAAATCAGCGATGTTATTCGGTGTAAAGCGGTGTTGAATTTCCAAGTTATTGCCATCTGAAACAAATCTGAACACCCAGTTTTCATTAGAAAAATGTATTTTATCGCACCTGATGAACCTTAATTCTGCTTTCTTTTGAATATTTTTGAAGTGAAAACTTCTTTAGCCGCGTTGAACACTTTTTGGTAGGGGGTAAACTTGTGGATTCGCGTGACCGACATACTCGCGAACAGCGACATGCTCGAAGACAAAAGGTCTTAAATATAAATACATATGTACTAAATTCGTAACAAAACTTTAAAGCCTTAGTGTTAAGGTTTATATTTTAATTATTTTAAATTAAAAAAAAAAAAAAAACAAAAAAAAAATATATTCGTTTTCCCTTCTGTCGGCAGTCCCTATGACTACCAATCTTTTTAGAATCAATGATAACCTAGTATAGTCCCACAAACTTATCTGACCCGGTGACAGCGTCGCTAGTAAATGTATATGAACAAGTAATAAAATTAAAATTTTTAAAAAAACCCACGACGAACTGCAGAGCTCCATTATACCTTTGACCTTTATAACTTTGAAACAACAATTAGAACGTAGCAAACGTATATATTACATAATATCTAAAACAAACAGCCCGCATCTAAATCAGCACAGTAATTTTTGAGAAAAATGGTAACATATTGAAAAAATAAAATCATAGACTACAGCTCAGCTTTGTTGTCTATGGTCCTAAAATATATCTAAGAACCTTCTCACAAGCTATACACATCTAATGAAAAAAACCGCATTTCAATCGGCCCAGTACTTTTTGTAAAAAATGGTAACATATCGAAATATTAAAATCATAGAAACAGCTTAGCTTGGTTGTCTATGGTCCTAAAATATATTTAAGAACCTTCTCTCAAGCTATATATATCTAACTAGTATTTCGCCCTGTGCGCGAGCTGCTAAAGCAGCTCACGGGTTGTGGTTAGACTTACAAGTAGTACAGATTTTACTGTACTAAACTGAATTCATTTATTATGGTGATAATTTGTTATCAATGTGGGAGCCCTAAATATAGATTTTGAACGAAATCGGTCAATTAACAAAGAATTTCAAAATGGCGCTGTTTTTTTAAAGTTTGGTAACAGTTTCCTGTTTTGTAACCCCAGGGAGTCCTAAATATCGATTTTGAACGAAATCGATCAATTAACAACGAATTTCAAAATGGCGCTGATTTTTTTAAATTTTGGTACCAGTTTCCTGTTTTGTGACCCCAGGGAGCCCTAAATATCGATTTTGAACGAAATCGGTCAATTAACACAGATTTCAAAACGGCGCTGATTTTTTTAAAATTTTGGTACCAGTTTCCTGTTTTTGTGACCCCAGGGAGCCCTAAATATCGATTTTGAACGAAATCGGTCAATTAACAAAGAATTTCAAAATGGCGCTGATTTTTTTAAAATTTTGGTACCAGTTTCCTGTTTTGTAATCCCACGAAGCCCTAAATATCGATTTTGAACAAAATCGGTTAATTAACAAAGAATTTCAAAACGGCGCTGATTTTTTTAAAATTTTGGTACCAGTTTCCTGTTTTTGTGACCCCAGGGAGCCCTAAATATCGATTTTGAACTAAATCGGTCAATTAACAAAGAATTTCAAAATGGCGCTGATTTTTTTAAAATTTTGGTACCAGTTTCCTGTTTTGTAATCCCACGAAGCCCTAAATATCGATTTTGAACAAAATCGGTTAATTAACAAAGAATTTCAAAATGGCGCTGTTTTTTTAAAGTTTGGTAACAGTTTCCTGTTTTGTAACCCCAGGGAGTCCTAAATATCGATTTTGAACGAAATCGATCAATTAACAACGAATTTCAAAATGGCGCTGATTTTTTTAAATTTTGGTACCAGTTTCCTGTTTTGTGACCCCAGGGAGCCCTAAATATAGATTTTGAACGAAATCGGTCAATTAACAAAGAATTTCAAATTGGCGCTGATTTTCTAAAATTTTGGTAACAGTTTCCTGTTTTGTGACCCCAGGGAGCCCTAAATATCGATTTTGAACGAAATCGGTCAATTAACACAGAATTTCAAAATGGCGCTGATTTTTTAAAATTTTGGTACCAGTTTCCTGTTTTGTGACCCCAGGGAGCCCTAAATATCGATTTTGAACGAAATCGGTCAATTAACAAAGAATTTCAAAATGGCGCTGATTTTTTTAAAATTTTGGTACCAGTTTCCTGTTTTGTAATCCCACGAAGCCCTAAATATCGATTTTGAACAAAATCGGTTATTCAACAAAGAATTTCAAAATGGCGCTGTTTTTTTAAAGTTTGGTACCAGTTTCCTGTTTTGTAACCCCAGGGAGTCCTAAATATCGATTTTGAACGAAATCGATCAATTAACAAAAAATTTCAAAATGGCGCTGATTTTTTTAAATTTTGGTACCAGTTTCCTGTTTTGTAATCGCACGAAGTCCTAAATGCAATAAACCGCATCTCAATCGGCCCAGTACTTTTTGTGAAAAATGGTAACATATTGAAAAAATGAAATCATAGACTACAGCTCAGCTTTGTTGTCTATGGTCCTAAAATATATCTAAAAACCTTCTCACAAGCTATACGTATCTAATGCAAAAAACCGCATCTCAATCGGCCCAGTACTTTTTGAGAAAAATGGTGACAAAAAAGTGCACAAACAAACAAACAAACACACAACCTCTTAGGGCAAACACATATACCGTCTCCGCTTCGTCGAGGGTAAAAATACAATAAACAGGCAAAAAAAGGGTCTTGACCGATGATGTTATATATTAATAAAAAGAGGCAGTTATGTTATAAGCGCGCGCGTTGTAATGACTCAAAAACGTCCCAATTGGGACGTCTTGTGATTAGCTGCGTCGATTGTATGATTATAAATGTTACTCTATGCACAAGAAAATATTTGAAGCGCAATTCTTAGAATTATTGCTTATATCTCTTTCGTTTGCGTGCTGTTTCGTATCTTTTGTTTTACTTATCAGTGAAACTTGTCAATGTGTACGTACGTACGTGTAGCTTTGGATTGCTTGGCACAAATTTAAAACGCAATTTACTATGAGCGTAACGTATCTTTTATAAAATATCATTGGTCTTGACACACAGACGGACGGACAACGAAGTGATCCTATAAGGGTTCCGTTTTTTCATTTTGAGGTACGGAACCCTAAAAATTAGTTCCAATTTTGGCTACCGGGTCAAATATGTTTGAAGGACTTTAGGTAGGTTTAGACGTGTCTCCTATACAGGTTGGGAGTTTGAAGGGACGTATTTATAACTTTATTATATTTTAACGAGTTATAAACATTTTAAAAGCAGAATTAGTTTTTATATATACAGGTGAAGCAGGTGGCTGGCGGACTCACTTCGACGCCAAAATGGAGGTCCAAGCGGAAGAATTCTTATCAAAAAAATTGAAAGGTCTGACCTTGAAATACCCCTCCCTGTGCAACCCGGATGGTGAATGTACATATTTATAGATATAATAATTAATCCTTTTTTGTCTTAGATGACAAAAAAGTTAAAAAATTGCAGAACAGATATCTGACAGTTGTTGACTAATTATACTGGGAATAAGTTAGTATGGGATGTTGTATAAAATATTTGCTTGAGGCGTTATCAAAATTCGACGCCCTACATCTATTAACTATAAAACTCTAGTTTTATTTTTGACCAAATTTATTTTTGACATAGGGAACATCCCAATTCTCTAGAATTCCTTAAAAACGCACGCCAGCGAACGAAAAACGCACGCACATTGCTCAGTTCTTTTGACATTATAAATTGTACATTGTGTAGTCTGAGCCTACTTTACTTTACGACACTGGTGCCTGTTTTCACCAACAATGGCATTTTTTTTTGGTATCACGATCACCTACTAGGTGACAGTTATTATACGTGAAAACTGTCACCAATTGGTTTAGGTTCTCCCTAAAATTTTGGAATTGTTGGTGAAAACGGGCACCAGTTCCGTTTCACCGAGCTTACGGTTTTCTACAAGTTTTGTATACCTTTTTACTCGGCTAAAGAATTATATATAGATTGTAGTTGTACATACTTTGTTCCTTATACTTAAGACTGATCTTTTATTAACCTGTGAGCTTAAAGCTTCCAGTTAACCAAAGAATTGGGTGATAGTTTTAGCTCTAGCGTTCATAATATAGAACAAATTTTAATATGTTACTATAGACCGTGTCGCGAAAGAAGTCCTCTAGAGGCAGCGCTGAAGTCGAATGTTTATGCTATAAGCTCTTTTCTGCCACATACCTGCAAACTAGGGTTCCAGCTTCCATCTTCTGTTCAGTTCAGTTCAGTTTCTTTATTAGTTGCAATTCCATTGTTCTTAATTAACATATTATAGTCATTAGTAAATAAGGCATGCTATGGATACCCAGTTTGGGCGTAGTAACAGAACAGTACATGGTGGTAGGGAGTCGATTTTATTAGAGTTTGTCAGTATCATTTAAGAATTCTGTATTTTCTGCGTTCCCTCATGATTACAGTATCTCTCAGTAGCTTTTAAAAGGGCGGATAAATAAATTTCTCAAAATCCGGCAAAGCATTGGCGGGATCGAGCTGTCTGTACCCCTGATCGATCTGTCCCCCTGAGGGAACAGATCAGGGGGACAGATCGGAATGATCATTCCTTTGGTTCTACAAATAGCGGTAATCACTTAACATCTGCAGCCCTATTCTCTAACTAAGTCGCTATAAAAAAAACCACTGACATATATTATTTATCCATGGAAGGTTTGCTATGACAATATGTTATTTTTATTACAAACCTTCACTGGATAAAGAATCAAATCAAATCAAATCAAATCAAAATGCTTTTTATTCAAATATACTTTTACAAGTGCTTTTGAATCGTTAAGTGAATCTACCACTGGTTCGGAATGCCATTCCTAATCTCGTATATGGCTTTAATTTTTTTATAGCCACTGAGTTACAGAAAAGGGGAACAGGTGATCTCTGCTCGTTTGCTCGCTATGTATATTTAAAAAAAAAAGTGTGTGTGTGTGCAATTCACAAACGGCAGAAGTGAAACTTCAGAAAAGTAGCCTACGAGAGAATGAGATACATATTAACTTGTATCTCATTGTCTCGCAGGCTAAATCATATTATGAATAAGTTTGTCTCTTTTTAGTGTCGCTTTTTCGTTTCATCGAATTTTCAAATCACAACGATTCTAAGGAAGTTTCACTTCAAAAAGTTATTTCGTGACACGGACCATAGATGCCCGGAATGCATTGTAAATGCAAGTTGCAGGCCACATATTGAACATTGATGGTTGAAAGGTGTGTGAAGGCTGCTAATATGCACTTGGCCAGCGTGGTGGGCTGTACCCTAAGCCTTCTCATTCTGAGAGGAGATTCGTGATCAGTAGTGAGCCAGCAATGGGTTAAGTGATGATGTATTTAAAAATAGTTAAAATGACTAATGCGCGCTTGCAGTCACGCCGGGTTACGTTTAACCATACTTATTCTGTGGTTTAAATACTAATAATATAATAAATTTGAACATTTTACAAAAGTTTTATATACGAATTCTGTCAAAGTAGCAGCTAACTCTGAGTTAAAAGGCGTTTCTGCAATCGGGCCTAAGTTGCATAAAATGGTGTTTCGTTCACGCCTTGTTTATTCACATCTATTTATTAATGTTATTTATTGATGTTCACTTAGTGTAATTAGATTGTAAAATTATTTAAATTAAGATGACGATAAGTATATCGTGATCAGTGTTCTATAATATTATGATCGTGGACGAACAGCGGTGGTTTGAAAATACGAGTAGGTATTGTTATTAAATAAGTAGATAATTTACATAAATATAAGCTCAGACATTAATGTAAATAGATAGAGAAATTGTTATCTAGAAAACATGTAAAATGACTGTCTACATCGAAAAGTTATTATTAATTGTTAATTACATGTTTTTTTTAAATATGGTTGATTTAATTCTACGCCAGAGGAAAATTTTATTAGTCATCGATGTTTTGTATTCATTGAACCGAAAGAGCGGTTATAGGCGGGTTAAGACACCCAACCTCCTCCAACTTTTCGAAGTTATATTATAATAATGAATTCTTATATTATCTAAGTAGGTATTATAACTTCGAAAAGTTGGAGAAGGCGTTGTGCGTATGTGCGTTATAAGAAATTAAATATCACTTGCTTCAATCAGTGAAATTGGGCACAGATATGGATTATAGTCTGGAATAAAACATATGCTACTTTTTATCCCGGAAAATTAAAGAGTTCCCGCGGGAACCAGAAAACCTCAATCCACGCGGACGAAGTCGTAGGCATAGTACCACAAACTTATCTAACATTCTAACCTATCTAACAGCGTCTCTAGTTTATATGAATAATAAATTAATAATAACAAAAACTAAACAGGCATAAAAATTTGTTCCAATTTTGGCCACCGGGTCAGATAAGTCCATACTTAATATTATAAATGCGAAAGTGTGTCTGTCTGTCTGTCTGTCTGTCTGCTACGCTTTCACGGCCCATCTGTTTAACCGATTTTGATGAAATTTAGTACAGGGATAGGTTGTATACCGGGGAAGGACATAGGCTACTTTTTATCCCGGAAAATTCAAAGGTTCCCGCGGGAATCAAAAAATGTATCTGTTCAACCGATTTTATTGAAATTTGGTACAGGGGTAGTTTGTATCCCGGGGAAGGACATAGGCGAAAATTCAAGAATTTCCGCGGGAATCGAAAAAACTTGGTCCACGCGGACGAAGTCGCGGGAATCATCTAGTTATATATAATTGCAAATTTCCAAGCGTACCGAATAACTTCATAATATGGGAGCTAGTGAGTTCCTCTACTAGTCCGTTTAATAGTTGAACAACTTCGACGGGAAGCGGAGCGCCTGTGTTAAGCTTCCGTCAGTTAGATATCTACGAGTACTAACTTGGGAGATGCCGGATGGGTACCCACTTACTTGTTGTTTCTAAGTTGCTTTGGTTATTGATTCTGTTTCTTAGGTCCGTACTATATACCTATACTTGACAGCTACACGTATCCGAGCTCCATGGTACGAGGATAAATTGGCAGTTGGGCCCAATTTATAGTCCGTCAAACTTATTTTTTTTTTTAGTTTTTGTTTTTATTTTATTTTTCATAGAGATCTAGCGACACTGTCACGGGTCAGATAGGTTGGGACAGCGAGACGTATTTTATTCAATAGAATCTTTGATTGGAACAAACTTTTTTGAAAACTGATTTGTGTGGCGTCACCCTCAGGATCATAACCTGTATGACTGCGGTTCGACGATGGATAAAAACCTGCACTGCGATTGCGTAACTTCTGCATCAATCATTGTTACAGTATCAATTGTAGTGATTGGCTGAATTTATGGTATTCTTGCTGCGTCAATGAATTTTGTCCAATAGTGGAAGTGTTAACCAATCTGAGGTGATTGCGATCGTTACACTGTAGCTGTCATTTTCTTAGCTGATGTCAGCTTATTAAATAGGACCTTAAGGCTACCCACTACATAGGCTAAGGAGGTATACCTACCCACTTGCGATTACTCGAACTAAAAAATCTCTGGTTCGATACAAAATCACGTGGTACGGTGAGCACAGATGAAGCAGATTCTACTGAGAAGAGTTGCCAACAAACTCATAGGGTAGCAACGCCTCCTTCGGGTAGATATGATTGCGGATCTGGAGACTTCCTTGATTTATAGTGCAGGTTATTACGACGCTGTTGTGATTTATCGCTTGTTCGCTAACTGTAGTGCAGCATAGGATGGCGACATTTAGGGCGGTTTCAGACTAGCGTATTTTTATGGTTCCGTACCTGAAGAGGAAAAAAGAAGCCTTACAGGATCACTTCGCTTGTCTGGAAGAGATTGCTTTAGCAATAAAACCGCCTTTGCACCCTTATGTTTTATCTTTTAATCTGTTATTTATTGTTTTTTTTGTGTGTGTGCAATATAGAGTTCATCCATCCATCCACTTCGTTGTCCGTTTGTCTGTCTGTCAACCACCTTTTTCTCGGGAACACATGGAGTTATCAAGTTGAAATTAATATCATATACTTAGGTCTGCGGTCTATTGGAAATCAAGCTTCTAAGTCAACGCAATGCCGTTTATGCCGCATATTTTGCATAATATTTTGACACTTGCCAATAACAAAACATATAGGGTACTTCCCGTTGACCTAGAATCATGAGAAATTCGTCAAGAAGGTCTCACAGCACAAGTATAGGAAAAAATCCGAAAATCGATAATAAGGGTCCCGTACTCATAGGGTGTCGAATTGTTTGACAGGCTCTACTAGTTTAGTGCAATATACCTACGTGAGCCAGTTAGTTTCACAGCTGATGAATTAAAGTGTCGTTATGACATCTTTCTAAGAATTTATATTGTGTGGTGGTACGGAACCCTTTGTACGCGAGTCTGACTCGCGCTTGAACTTTTTTATCGCTTTTAAATATACGCACCTGCATGCGTTTCCGAAAACGAGCTTATAAATACGCGCCGAAAAAACGCTTATTTGAAACCGGCCGTAGGGATTAATAAGACATAGCTTATGATTCATAAATCACTCCTTCTGTATAATAACTCTGTGTTTGTCCTCATGGCATACACTAGGTGATGCTCTCGACTTCGTCCGCACGGATTAAGGTTTTTTGATTCCCGAGAAACTATAGGTCACCCTTCCAGTTACTGACTTGGACCAACGTTGCTTAACAATCGCAATCGACTGATATGCGTTGTTTCCACTAGGTCACCCGTCCCTCAACCATTAGACGAGAAAAATATTTTTTTCTTTTATTTTTTACTTCATCAAATACTAGATGATGCCCGCGACTTCGTCCGCGTGGATTACGGTTTTTTTTATATCCGCGGGAACTCTATCATTTTCCGAGATAAAAAGTAGCCTATGTCCGTCCTCGGAATACAAAGTGTCCCTATACCTACTAAATTTAATCAAAATCGGTTGAACAAATGGGTCGCGAATGGGTAGCAGTCAGACAGACAAAGAGACAGACACACTTTCGCATTTATAATAATACTAGCGTTCGCACGGTTAGCACTAATAATCCTAATAGTCTATACCCAATGTAGCCAGTGGGCAGTGGGCAGTGGGCAGGTTTTACATTTTAATATTAGTACATTGTAAGAGTAGGTACGTCCGTCCCCGTCCTCACCACACCTGCCTCATTGTTTTTGCGTAACTTTACCTATTTAGTTAGCGCACGCCTCGTAAGCTCTCAGAAGAGACGATTTTTTTCCGACTTCGTTGACATTATTGCAATTTTCGTAAGGACCTCTAATTTTTTTCAAAATAAAATAGGCTATATTTTATTTTGGAAAAAATTAGAGATCCTTGTAGATGTTACTCGCTGATAATGTAGCTTTCTAAAGGTGAAAGAATTTTTAAAATCGGTTGAGTAGTTTTTGAGTTTATCCATTACAAACAAACAAACAAACAAATCTTTCCTCTTTATTATATTAGTATAGATCTAGGTATGCAATCAGCATTACAGAGAGACAATAAATAAGCAATTCCTATGTTCATCACCGCGCATTATTTCGGATTAGGTAATCACAAAGAGTAAGTAAACACTAAACAATAGAGGCATTTCGTTGGGCATCTAACGAATGCCGGCGACCCTTAATTATTACGTTAACCAAGCGATAAACGATGCCAGAATATAAAGCGAAAGGTTTGTGCTACTTGGCCTTTCACGAAAAATTATCAGACTTATCAGGTGGGAGGCTTCGGCCGTGGTTGGTTACCACTCTACCGGCAAAGACGTACCGTCTACCGGCAAAGACGTACCGAAAAACGTACATCTAAATCAGTTGAACGGATTGGCCGTGAAAGCGCAGCAGACAGGCAGACAGACACTTTCGTTTCGTTTCAAATTCGAACCGCTAGGATATGGAATGCCCTCCCAGCTTCCGTTTTCCCCTCCTATTTTAATATAGGTACCTTCAAATCAAGAGTGAATAGGCATCTTTTAGGCAAGCGCGCTCCACCTTAGGCTGCATCACCACTTGCAAGCAAGTCTGATTGCAGCCAAGCGCTAGCCTATACCTATATTAAAAAAAAAAAAAGTATGGATCTGTTTTTTCTAATTGAGTAAGAGAACCTGCGTTTAATTTCCTCTCCTTTGTGATGAGTAAATCCATACTTTATAGGTAATATTATAAATGAGAAAGTGTGTCTGCCTGTCTCTCTGCTTCGCTTTAGCGGCCTATCTTTTCAACAGATTTTGATGAAATTTGGTACAAGGGTAGGTTGTACCCCGGGTAGGGATATACTTTTTATTTTTTGGTAAATTAAAGAATTCCCCCGGAAATTAAAAATCAGATGAGATCGCAGTTAAGGGCTGACCTGTAGTGGAATAAATGGTAAATAAAGGGGTTAAATTTTAAAAATCCTTTCTTGGCGGATGTCTACCTACGTTATAATTTCTGTACCTATGCCAAATTTCAGCCCAAAAACGCCTTTAAATAATTAACGGCAATTTATTGGATAGAAGCAGGCGTTAGTTTGCGGAAGTCCATGACAATGAAAGAACTAGAAGTTTAATTCGCTATAATCCGCCACAGAAGGATAATTCTCCTGAAGATGCTCCGGTATAAGGAAACGTACGTTGAGGGTATTTTTGAGGGTTTATGTGGTAGTGTGGTGAATGTCGGGGGCATCAGGTTCGAGATACGCACTGTACCACACAGATTTTCCTTCTGTGGCGGATTATAGCGGATTATACTTCTACTTTTTTTCATCAACGGCAATTTAAACCTCACAAAAGAATGCTAATATTTTTCTAATCATCCCTGGCGCGTAACAGAACGAACCAAAAGGTCTTTGATAACGGGCCGCCTAGGAGCTAACCATGGCTCATTGTTGCAACACAAAGGGCCTGAAAATTAAGATAAAACCAACATAAATGTAGTCAAGGTATTCAAAGTTGCGTTTGATTCCCTCTCCTTTGTGATGAGTAAATGTAATATAGGATTACTGCGGCGGCCCTGATGAATTATATGTAGCCTTTTGTATTCTTAATTATCACTGATTTATTAAGGATTTAAATATTGTTGGTTATTTTTTAAAAATCTTTACGTAAAGAGCTCGGTCGCTTAGGCGACTAAGAAGCTCTGTCAAGGATTTTATTATCTTCTAGATACTTTATATTATGTACCTATTCTACTAAGTATACGAAGGATACTTCCAACTATGTAGCCTGGTTTTTCACTAATGAAAAGAAAGTAAAAAAAACTTTTGAGATTAAAATAATTTTAGCATTTACTCTTACAGATTATTTATCTACTTTAGTACCTAGTAGTATTCATAATTAAAACTTTGGCTGTATAGAGGCGGCATGACCGCTAATGAAGATAGTTTGGCACGAGTGAGCCGTTAAAAAGTTCACTATTACTTATTTACAGCCCAAGTATGACCCTTATGACTCATTTTTAAAGCTCATATCTGGTGCGATGCCGTGTAGAAACCGATTCGGGTCATGGGTTGTATCCCAAGGAAGGACATTAGGCTACTTTTAATCCCGGAAAATGAAAGAGTTTCCGCGGGAATCAAAACTTTAATCCTGCTATAATTAACAATGGCCAAGCGCGGATTGGCAGAATGTACACATCTTTGAGAAGTATCTTTGAGAGTACAGAAAACTCGCAGGTAAACGCACATTACTTAGAAATCTTAGAGACTCGTGCTCGTATTTTGAACCCGAATTGGAGGCCAAAGGTATTAATAAAAGTAAGACTAGTAAAAAAAGTGTCAACTTCGAATCTGCTTTGCTTAATAACACTACTATGTGTGTGTATAGAATCCAATCGAGAAGTAGGTAGTCGATCCAATCTATATCTATACTAATCTACTTATACTAATCTTAGAATTAGGTAGTTATTCTAAGTATACTAATATTATAAATGCGAAAGTTTGGATGGATGGATGGATGTATGGATGAATTGGATTGATGTTTGTTACTCAATCACGCCAAAACGGCTGAATGGATCTGGATGAAATTTGGCATAGAAACTTTTTTTTTGTGTTTATACAGCAGGGGAAATCCTCATGGACTACCGCACGGGTAGTGCCGGACTCATACCGACTAACTAACTTGGCATAGAAACTGGATTATATTCTGGAACAACACATAGGCTCTCTCGGAAAATTAGACAGTTCCCGCGGGAAACTAACCTACTTCGTGTTTTCTTTGCTTTTAACAGCAGAATCCAGTGGAGAAGAAGTCGATCCGATTTTAAATTGCGCGTTTTGAATAAGACCACGCCTCTATTACGGATGACGTACAATGCGTGGCTGTTGACCTCGAACGGGCCGAGTCTATGAATAAACAGACGCATTAAACTATCACACTGGTAGCCTAAGCATAATCGATATGACAACTATATCTCTCAGGGGATCTGCATCTCAGCGTTATAAGATTCGAGAGAACGTTTTCATTACACTTATACTTATACTACCCACCCAGCAACTACAGTTTACAAAGCAAAGCAATTTACAGCCGATTGTTTTTAAATCAAAGAATAGGCGTGCGCTTGACGACAATCATGCCTAATGACTCAATGATGTGGTCTAGGTTGGAACGCGTTGGCCAAGAAAATGCCTATTCACTTTCGCATTTTCAAAGGAAGAGGCGAATCCGAGGACTTTCCAAGTATTTTAAATAGACGAGGCACCAGCCGAGGCCAACAACGGGTGACACTGGTAGTCCAAGTACAGTCCGTGCGATAATTATATTATATTTCTCACGGGAAGATTGCATCGAAAGAGCGGTGTAGTATTCTAGAGAGCGTTGTCACGCTGATTATGCTTACGCTGCTTGCAGTGAGCCTGATTCTGTTATCAGTGGACCTAGGTGACGGGAAAAACATTATGTAAACCACGTGCAACTTCAATTTGTGGAATAACTAGCGGAATTTAGGTTTTAGAGAAAATAATCTACTGATTAATTTAGAGTTTCTAGATTTATTCACATTGCACAAGAGTGGGGGAATAGAGAGCGCAACGTGCCCTCCTTTTGGGCACATAATATATATCTCCGTTGGGATTGATGGATATTATGTCAGAGGATGTCAGGGGGATATTATTATTACCCTTATTGTATGCCTAGAAGAGCAGCATTTCGTAGATATCATAAGAAAAGACAATTACAACCATTGCGATTGTCCTTTCCTTGCTTGACCCCTGAATGTCCGCTAATCACTCGCATCTGAACATCAATACAAAGGTCAGCATTCTCGTTGGCAACAGACGATTTTTTGGCAGTTATAACATTCTTATAATCATTGTGATTAACTTAAAATAAATTCTTAAATACCATTTTTAAGTGAGCTACACACGTTCCAACATCAATTGTCATATTATATCTACTGTAGAATAAAATAAAAATAAAAAAGCTTTTATTGCCAACTAGCTAATGCCCGCGACTTTGTCCGCGTCAATTGAGGTTTTTCGATTCCAGCGGAAACTCTTTAATTTTCTGGGATAAAAAGTAGCCTATGTGTTATTCCAGACTATAACCTATAATATCTGTGCCAAATTTCATCCAGATTCCAGATCCATTCAGCCGTTGGGGCGTGATTGAGTAACAAACATCCATCCATACATCCATCCATCCAAACTTTCACTTCTTTATAATATTTATTTGATTACCTATTTGATTTGATTTAAGTCTCTGGTTCAGTACAAATAGTATAACAACAATATAAGATAGGTACAATATCAATAATTTTGAAACTTTTATAATAAAAATTATATAGTCAAAATGTCAATTCTATTAAGTATTATTAAATATCTATAGAATATAAATTATAAAAATCTATAGAAATAAAAATATTAAATATTTATAGAATAACCTGCTAAATAGGCACACTGTTAACCCTTCAGCCGGCAGAATCCGGCAGAAGTATATTCTGTTCTGCGTTTGTATTTTTTACAGTAAGTACATTGCGAGCCTACATGCAGTCCGTTCAGTGTTCAGACGCAGTAGGCAGGAATGTAAACTTTTATGTTTGTGCGGGCTTATAACATTAAGTGAAGTTTGTCAGATCGTGTGTGACCGATATAAACACGCACTACGCCACCGATACCCGTTGAACGACTTTCGTCATAGATAATACACTATATTTTCGTGTTTATCACGATACGCAGTCTGTAGGCCAGTCGTAGTGCGCGGGCGCCGGTATCAGACGTGTTATTTTAAAATCCAAGATGGCGGCGCGAACGGTCAGCCGCTGTTTCACTACCACAAGGAATTACAGCTCGAAACCGGACAAAAATATAGCTTTCCTCGGCCTTGGAAACATGGGAGGTTTTATGGCTGCCAATTTGGTTAAACAGGTATATAACATTGTATTACGTTGTGTTAGTGGTGCATTATTGGTTACCTATTTATTATGATAATTCATTCAAAATACCTACACATGTGATTTGACATGTTGGTACTTTTGTAGGTATTGATCCTCTATAAAGGTTTTAAGTTTATTCGTTAAATACAGGTCACAGTTTTGATAATCTCCTTGGCACAGTGTAATGGTCTAGCCCCACTTGAGATGCACGGAGCGCGCGGTACGTAGCGGCAAATATTTAAGTATGAGTTTGTACGGGGCCGTGTCGCGCAGTGCATCTCCGTGCCGCGTCGCTTTAGTGGGCACAGCTCCCATTGATACCATAAGTCAATGACAGCTCCATACAACCTCATTTTAAGTACCTACGTGCCGTGCCGCCCCGCGCCACTGTAGTGGGGCTAGTGTACTACTATTACCTATTCTGTGCCTGTACAGAGGCGCGCATATCAGCTAGGTAAATTAGGTCAATGCAACTAAGCTTAATTCATTTATTTTAATAATGCAAACATACCATTTGGTCTTGAATATAATTATATGTATTGTAAATACAATAATGAAATGGAATGGTACACAGATAACGCAAGATAAGGTCATAAATGTGATAGTGTATTATTTATCTTACATAACGTTATCATTATGTACGAAACGACAAATAAGTATTATTTTATTCACGTGGGGGCAAATCTCCCACCAGACTAGATCAGGGTCCATACTCCATACTGCCAACTCCTAAAGCAATACTTAAGCAGTATTACACAAAATGACAGTTTGATGTCACGTACCTTGGCGTTCCTAAAATAAGGATTATAATAATTCTAAAACACTAAAGTCAACAATAATGAAACAATAACATGGCTTTAACGATTGGTAGTATGGCCCCAGAGAAGATTCCGGGCTAGTACCTAATAATTATTAACTCCAAACTCAGCCATTTAAAGTTACCAGTAGCCTTATTTAAAATTGAAATCCGTTCAATTAATGCAAAGATTATGGTAAATTATACAGATGGACGATTTTCACGTAAACGTTTAAAGTCTTATTGCCATGAAAAACACATTAAATTTGTATCATTGCATGAAAAAGCTATTTATTGGCTGTTCCCAAAACGGTAACAATCATATTTTAATGTAACGACACAATAAAAATAAATTTTATACGCTATAATGTTATCATAAGTTGACGACCTCCCGGCGCAGTGTTGAGCGCTGTTGTCATAACGCGGGAGGTCCAGGATTCAACCCGGCAGGGTCAATTTGGGAATTTATAATTTCTGATTTTTCTCTGGTCTGGCCTGGTGGGAGGCTATTGCAGTGGCTATTTACCGGCAAAGACGTGCCGCCAAGCGATTCAGCGTTCCGGTACGATGCCGTTTAGCAACCGATCAGGGGTCTGGGTTTAATATAACTTAACTGCCATGCCCCTGACAGGTTAGCCCGCTACCATTTTAGACTGCATTATCACTTACCATCAGGTGAGATCGCAGTCAAGGGCTAACTTGTAGTGGAATAAAAAAAATGGTCTTGACTTTTGCACTGTGGGGCTGGAAGATCATCATTGATTCCAGTTATTAATTACTTTACCACTATTATATATAGGTACCATAGATTTTATAGATAGATAGATAGAATGGTCCAGTAAAACAAACTGTACATGTTTTGTGCAGTCACGATCTTTTGTATTTTTAGTTAATACCGAAAATTTTTTGAAGACAGATGTTCCCATTATTATTTTCACCCTGTTTATTGTGATCTGTGTACCTATTTTTTTGTGTTTTTCTTTAATGCTAGGGATTCACCGTCCGCGGCTACGACCCCTCGCAAGCAGCGCAGACAGCCGCTGCAAAGGACGGCGTAAGCGGCGCCAGCTCAATCGCTGCAGCGGTGGATGGCATCGATGTGGTTGTATCCATCCTGCCCAGCAATAAGGTCGTCCTTGATGCGTACCTTGGCGACGATGGTGTTGTTAAACATGTAAGTAAAGAAAGAAAGAAAAAGAAAGAAAACTTTATTCAGGGATAACACAAGTACGAGAAATAACTAATAATAAAATAAGACTTTTTAAAGAAAACGGAACGCGACCCCAAAATGGTCTTCACTCAGCATGTGCTATAGGTAGTTTAAGTAGAAGTTTTGACGACATACTGGCACTGTCGTGAGCCTATCACCACTACAGCCCACTAATGTCCCACTGCTGGACACAGGCCTCCGATTTCATAGGAGAGAGGTAGTTAGAGCTTAGACACACCACGCTGCTCCAATGCGGGTTGGCGGGCTTTAACGACTATTATGATATTGGTGATAGTAACCGGGACTGACGGCTAGGAATGTGGTGTTCGAGGCGTATTAAGCGTCAAGACCATGCATAACCGGGAGATAGCCAATCTCAGAACATACTTCGAGACGAAGAGGGAGTCGCCCATGCATAGGGCCGTCATAGAATGTGATAAAGGACTTACTCCCCTATCCTTAGCCAAAATCGAGTGGCAGGCGCCGGTGGTACTTAGCACCTCTGACCGGGAGACCGTATGGATGGAGAAGGAGTTGCACGGACGCTTTTTTAAAGCTCTTAATGAGCCGCATGTCGATAAAAAAGCGTCCGTGCAATGGCTGCGCTTCGGTGACCTCTTTGGGGAAACCGAAGGTTTTGTCTGTGCGATACAGGATCAGGTGGTTAAGACGCGGAACTACCGAAAGTACATTCTGGAGGATGGCACTCACGACATCTGTCGAGCCTGTCGCCATCCCGGTGAGTCACTCAGACATGTGCTTTCGGGACGTTCGGCGCTTGCTAATACTGAGTATCTGCACAGACACAACCAAGCGGCCAAAATCCTTCACCAGGAGCTTGCTCCTTGGAGCTTGGACCTTGAAGTACGGTCTCCTGGATGAGAGGGTGCCGTACTACAAGTACACGCCGGTGCCTGTACTCGAGCGTGACGGAGTCCGGCTCTATTGGGACCGGTCCATCATCACGGACAGGACTATTCTAGCGAATAAGCCTGACATCGTGCTGTAGGACCGGGCACAGTCGCGGGTGTTTTTGGTGGACATCACCATTCCATATGACGAGAACCTTGTGAGAGCTGAGACGGAGAAAAAACGAAAGTATCTCGATCTGGCTCACAAGGTTTCCGCCATGTGGCATGTGGAGTCCACTGAAACCATCCCAATCGTTATATCTGCGAATGGGTTAATCCCAGTCAGCCTCGCTCACCATCTGAGGAGGCTGGGGTTCCGCGGCAGTTCGCTCGCAGCCAGGATGCAAAAAGCGGTATTGCTAGACTCGGCTAGGATAGTCCGCCGGTTCCTCAACCTGTCACCCTGACCCCCGACCGTCTGGTCTCCCCTGCCGGGGTGTAATCCTCCGCCCGCTACAACAATTTATTTGTGTATTTGTGTATGTAAGTTTATTCATATCTATTTATTTACGTAAGTTCATTATAATTCTTTTGGTCAAATATGTACTTATTTATTTTGTATGCGGGCGTGAGAGTATGATATATAACAATAATAATAAAATCTCTTTATTTGCAAAAATTATTATATAATATCTTAATAATATAATGGCAATAATTAGCCACTATTAATTAAATAGTCAATAAATAAATCAAGGCAAATTTAAATTTCCAGGCCCCCAAAGGATCTCTCCTCATAGACTCGAGCACAGTCGACCCCAATGTGCCGAAGCAGATTTTTCCAGTTGCCAGCGACAGTGGGGTCGCCTTCATTGATGCACCCGTCTCAGGAGGTACTCGTATTATATTAGTAATAATGCGAAAGTGGGTCTGTCTGCCTGTCTGTCCGTCTGTCTGCCTGTCTGTCAGTATTTGCAGAAATTGAAAAGCTTAGTCCAAGCAGACGAAGTCGCGGCCCGCGGGCATCATCTAGTCATATATATGTCACCGTAAAATTGCAAAAACCGTTAGATTGTAATCTAACTCGCGAAATTGTAAACTGTCGACTGATTGGCAACCGTTCAATGTTCTTAGTGTCAATTTTTTGAAATATTTATTGTATTTACGTTTTCTTGTCTCTTGTAGGTTAGGTTAGGGTTCGACATAATTAATCAGGTAGTGATAAATAGGTTTTATCGGGTTAATATACCTAACAGATTACAATCTAACGGTTTTTGCAATCTTACGATGACATATATATACATTTTAAATCCCTTTATCCTGTCAGTCATTCCGTCACTGATTCAACTTATGATAAATTCTGACAAACTTATTTGACCTCGTGGCCGAAATTGGAACTAAATTTTATACCTGTTTAATTTTTGTTCTGATGGAGATTTCTGCGATGAACGTATAAAGGGAATTGTCAAGTCATGTATATACCTACTCGTTCACTGAGTAAATGAAGTGATTCTTTTTATCACATTAAATCCCCCGCAAACATTAAATCTTATCAAAAATATATTTGATAAGATAGGTTAGTCTGTAGGTAGGTAAGTACCTAAGAAACATGGAGTTAAACATTCTTATGACCTTATTTCATGAGAGAATTTTCAGTTTTTAGGGTTCCGTAGTCAACAAAGAACCCTTATAGTTTCACCATGTCCGTCCATCCGTCTGTCCGCTCGCGGCTTAGCTCAGTAAGCTAGTATCATTATTACTTATTAGTACAAAAAAGCTGTAATTTGGCATGGGTATGTATACATATTAATCGCATTGACAAAGTGGTAAAATTAAATTTTGAAAAAAAATGGGACAGTTTTTTTCTTCTTGTCTTGTCACGATAACGGCCGTCAATCCCAACAATCGTTCCCAATTCGTTTTGCCCTGGAGAAAAGTATTTATAGTATAGAAAAGAATAAAACTAATAAAAGTAAAAAATTAAACAAAAATCCTGATTTTAAGTGACAAAATTATAAAACACGCAAAAGCATGAAACAAAACATACCAATTATTCTTTCAGGCGTGATGGGCGCACAAAATGCCACCCTAGCATTTATGGTCGGAGGCCGTAAGGAGGACTTTGACAGATCTCTGCCCATGCTCAAAGCAATGGGCGCCAAGCAGTTCCACTGTGGCGCTAGCGGCGCCGGCCAAGTCGCCAAGCTGAGCAATAACATGCTCATGGGCATAACTGGCATGGCCACCGCTGAGTGTATGAATATGGGTATTAAGTAAGTAGTTTTTACTATTTTTGAAGGCTACTAATATTATAAATGCGAAAGTCTGTCTCTCTGTATGTAGTATGGAAGTCGTGTATCAGCCGCTACACCGAAATTTTACTCTCAAAAATTAATTCCCTTACTTAATCCTGGGGTTATTTTCTTGGATAAGACCGTCCGCTGTTTACGGATGCAACCTATCACAGTATCATATCTTTGGTACCAAGTGCTTAACTTGGTTCACAAAGGGTCGTTGAAATCAGAATGTCTCTATAGACTATATATAATCTTTATAAATAATCTATAGTCTTCGACTCCTCTCCGACTACACTGAAGTAGCTTTGTATATTCCTGTCTATTCAACAGAACTTTCCCATCAATTCTTCGATATTATAGTCAAGATCACGATGAGTTGTAAAAGTTCTATAAGAGGCCTACCCTAGATATTCCCCTAAAATTATCTGAAAATACCCCAAATTTTGAACATAAATAGAACCTAGACCTGTTTAATTTTTCTTAACTGCGACAGAAATTCACATCGTCGCCTTTATAGCGTCTCATTATTGTTAATTCCTCCATCAGCTCTCCAATAAGACAGGAAATACAGTCACGTACAGCCATAACAAAAGGACTTTGTAAGGGCTGTCACAAAGTCATAATTGGAAACTTGCACTAGGATTAAATTGTAGTGAAAGTCACGTCGGTTTTCATAATTTGTACCTATAGATGATGCAACCACACTTTTACCTACGTGTGAAACACAAGATAAAGAAATAGAAGAAGATGAATGTTTACTTGCATGTGAAAAACCAACGAAACCCGATGTAAACTATTTTTGTTTTATTTAGGGTAATAATATACAAAGAAGAAGGCTACATCCCCGGGAACGACCAAGGCTATTTTTTACTTTTTAACCCGGAAAATAAAAGAAATCCAACAGGAATTTGTAAAAAGCTAAATCTACGCGGATGATGTTGCGGGCATCATCGATTAAAATGTGGCAAACGTTTTCTATTACATACATTTGAATATCACAAGAATAATTAAAAAACTAGAAGCATATTATAAATGCAAAAGTGTGTTTGTTTGTTGGTCCTTCAATCTCGCCGCAATAGAGCATGAGTATAGTTGAGGATGCATTATATTATTATAGAGGATCTGGAGAGTGACTTAGGCTACTTTTTATCCCGGAAAATTATGGTGTTTCTGCGGGAACCAAAAAACCTCAAACCACGCAGACGAAGTCGCGGTCATTCGCTAGTTTCAAATAAGTAGGAGACTGGGAAAATTATGTCCGACTCGCACTCGATTGCAGTAAATTTAGAACAATCTGAAAGGATGGCCACCGAGGCGCTTAATAAAAACCCTAACCTTTCATTTACATATAAATATGATTGGAGCTCCCATTTCTACGTCTGGAGTGTATTCATACACTCCAGACGTATGAACGTAACTGGACCTTTTCCTTTTTGATTAGAAGATTTGTAAGACACAATATACATGATTTTTCTATTGAAATACCCAAGTAGGCATTCGTAGCATAAAGATTTATTACGGACTTTTTGTATTTTGTGGAAAAAATGGGAAATTGGTATGAGTTCAATCATGAACAATATTTTATAGCTTACTAGCTAATGCCCGCGACTTCGTCCGTGTCGATTGAGGGTTTCGGGATTTTTGAGTAAACTTCAGAACGTCTTTGTTTCAGAATGGGGCTAGATCCTCAAGTTCTCCTAGACGTACTGAACAACTCGTCAGCCCGGTCGTGGTCCACAGAAGTCTACTGCCCCGTGCCTGGACTGGTTCCCACAGCGCCCTCTAGCAGAGACTACGAAAATGGATTCAAGAATGAACTTATGGTTAAGGTATGGCTTAGACTTTAGACTGCTTATCCACACTGGTTTATGTCCGTCTGCGTATAGTACGCGCGCGAAATGGGTATTTGGTAAGTAGTCGAATTAGTACCTAACTTGTTTCAAACGTAAAATCGCGCGCTTAGTATGAGATTTTGTATGAAATATACTGAGTATAGTTGAATGCAGACTAAATGTATGTGTCACCATACATTTGCTCTGCATTCAACTCGTGCGCGAACTATAGCCCCACCAACTTGGACGAATTATTTTATCCAAGCCCACCAACTTATCTGGCCCGGTAGCCAAAATTGGAACTAATTTAAAAGCCTATTTAGTTTTAGTTTTTATTTTATTTTTCATATCTACTAGCGACGCTGCCTCGCGCTCTTACGCTATACAGTCCAAGTAGAAAAACTCATTAGGTAGGTACTAATGTGTATTTGAACCTCTGGCCCCTCGCAAATATCTACCGCCTAGAGCCTCGCAATGGCTAAGGCCGCCCCTGATTACTAATAACAATTTTAAACTGTTTCAGGATCTGGAACTAGCAAGCTGTATGGCTCTTGGAATCCGCACACCCATCCCACTGGGGGCCGTGGCGACGCAGCTTTACCGCATCGTGCAGTCGCGTGGCTACGGACAGAAGGACTTCTCGTTCATTTACCAGTTACTGAAGAACGAGAAAAAATAGAACAAAATATGAACTTACTCGAGTTTTTTTTAATCTACAAGTTAGCCCTTGACTGCGATCTCACCTGATGGTAAGTTATTATGCAGTCTAAGATGGTAGCGGGTTAACCTGTTAGGGTTATGGCGGTTATATTAAACCTTATACCCTTATGACCGGTTTCTACACGGCATCTTACCCGAACGCTACATCAATTGGCACGTCTATGCCGGTAGTTTTATTTTTCAATACTTAATCCATACTAACATTATGAATGCAAAAGTGAATCTGTCGGTCTGCTACGCTTTCACGGTCCATCTTTTCAACCGATTTTAATGAAATTTGGTATATGGAAAGTTCGACTGCCGGTGCAGGACATATCACATAGGCAACTTTTTATCCCGGAAAATTAAAGAGTTCCTGAATCAAAAACCGTAAACCACGCAGACGAAGTTGCAGCGAGTCTAGTTAAGTTATGAGATAAAACACAGTGTTCTCTACATAACGTGGGTTTCGAACACTGTTTCTATGTTATTTCAATTTAGTAAAAAAATACGTATCAAATTTTATAAACCTGCAATATTAATATTCTTATAAAAAATCCACGCCAAAGTGGATAGCCGAATAAAAAGAAAACTATTTTATAACATTTACAAAAGGCCCACATTCCCACAAAACCATAAAAATATCTACGACAATGCCGATGGAGGCGAATTGTGGCGAGCTTTTTTTAATTTCCCTGGGCTTGGTGACAAAAGTGCGAGCCGTATCCTAAACGCAGGCGGCTGATTTCTGTCTGAGACCGGTCACTCAGATTCATTTATTCATTTATTTTGCATTCAATATGAACAATGATGAACAATAATTGACATGTAAAAACATGTCAATGACGACGACAGGGTATATGGAATTAGAGTGACAATCCTCTGATTATACGCCGTCTTTTGTTATAAAACTCGGCTTGTTATTTTGTTATCATGAGCGATGAGAACCAGAATTATTCAGATAATGTTTGTGACACAAAAATTAATTTACAGTAGTAAGCTATGATAACTTTAAACACACTAGTGCGAAATATCTCAGTCTCAGAATTTGGCAAAATTGGCTGAGAAACCTATTGTCTTATAGACCGCATTCTATAAAGTTGAAACTGCATAGATCGAGACTCTAGCAAGGTCAGGATCAGGATCAGCTGATTTGGGTACGTCGTCTGATCGAACCAGTGTTCAATAATATGTGCCATCAATTAAAATGTTTTTGTATGTGCTATCTAAATTAAAAAAAATCAGATCAGATCAGCGAGAATTGGTCATTCTTATTCCGATTAGGTATTCTCCGACTTTTTTCGGAGCGGCTCTTTTCGGTTGTCTGCGGTAGGCGTTATATTAAGGGTTTTTTGCCCGGGATAAAAAAACGTAAAAGGACAATAGGAGGGCTGGTTTGTGTCGTAGTCATATTTTTCTCAGCACAAAGGGCTTCTTACGTTAATGTGTCTGGATAAAAAATGGAAGTCGGCCACATGTTGGGTCGCGTATTTTGGGTTCCGTATTTGTAAACTGTGGTCCGTTCTGTGGTAAGTCTTATAGGGGACTTCGGCCGTGGCTATCTACCACGTTATTACCACCAAGAGATATTGCGTTCCAGCTATAATAAAGTCTGTTAAGCCGAACTTGGCCAGCGTGGTAGTGGTGGCCTTCTCATTCTGAGAGACCTGGACACTACGACTGTACTAATCGTCAGCTTTGGATGCATGCGTTTATGCAGTTTTATGGATATGATGGACTATGGAAAAACTAAAGATATTAAATACCGTAGGTATATTATATACAAAAATTTTCGAGACGCCAAAAAAAGTCACTCAGTTTATGGGAATGACGCTGTTTTGTCGTCTCATACAATTTTTCCCTCTAAGTGTCTTGCCAGAAAACAATATTGTTTACAGTATGAGATTTTCATAGCTAGTACAACCACGGAACCCTGCCCGAACTGTGACCCGACACGCACTTGACCGGCTTTTTATTATTTTTCGGTCGTGCGAGCGTGTTGGGGTGCATTCAGCCGTTTTAAAAGTCATGCTCCGGCCTTTCGGTCGGCGGCGCGGTTGGTAATTATCGCTGGTTCTGTTTTACGGGCACGTGATTTGTCAAAACTCGTTTTTTTTTTAAATTTCACCGTGGTTATAGACTGTTAACGTTTTGGTAATTGGTATACCTGCTGATTATTTTTTTGCACTTTTTTTGCATTGATAATCATTATGTTTCTTTTTTAATTCCACCCGAGCAACGCATAATGCCTCGTTGGTCTAGTGGTTAGCATGTTCGACTGCGGCGGACGAGGTCCCGGAGTTAGGAAGTTGGTGGTGTTTCAACCCCGTGCCTCGGAGATCACGCTAAGCCGTCGGTCCCGATTATTATCACTAACATGATAATAGTCGTTAAAGCCCGCCAACCCGCATTGGAGCAGCGTGGTAGGTCTAAGCTCTAATCAAATGGGACGTTATTGGGCTGTAGTGGAAACCATATTAAGCATATCAACTAGATCACCTACAATGATAGGAACGTAAACGTTACTAACTTGATCAAATTATTGAAAACTTATTAAAAACCTACTCTCAAAGATTTGTTACCTGAAGCGCCGTCTATTAAACTACTAACATCATCTTGTGAACTATTATTGGCCGCATGACCGCAATCACACCTGATGGGAAGTGATGGGACGCGCTTATGCCTATCCACTCTTGATTTAAAGATACCCGGATTGTAATTGGTGGGAAACACAGTTTTAGGTAGAGTACCTATTCCAGACCAACCGAATCAAGAGTGTATAGGCATCTTCTAAACAAGCGAGCTCCACCTTAAGCTGCATCACCACTTGCAAGCAGGTCTGATTGCAGCCAAGCGCTAGCCTATACCTATATTAAAAAAAAAATAACATCACATAATTTTATTATAGTTTTAACCACTCCTTTCGCATCTCTATAAGATAGAGCTTTGCATATTACTACAGTCTACAAGTACAAAGTGTATCGACAAAATTCAAATAGGATTCCCCTCACGAACAGCCATTACTCGTTGACAGTGACTTCCAATTCCTTACATTCGTACCCAAAAAGAAATAAAACCGTCATAAAAAATATACAAAATAAACTTTAATGCACAAATATAGAGTACAAATTCAATAATTGCAATTCTCGAGTTACGTCGCGTCGTTTCGGTGTCCAAGGAAAATGTAACGTGAAAATTTAAAAATTCGTGTTTAAGTGAAATTTTATTGGATGCGCCTGTTTTATTGGGCTCCTTCCAAAAGATTACAGCGGGGCTTAAAAAGCTGTCGTAAAAAATCGTTTAGCTCCATCGCTAATTACTTTAATTTAAAAAATCCAGCATGGACTCTTTCAAATTAAACCGTATAAAATGGCTAAGTGGCTCGTGATAGTTATGATAACAGACAGACAGACAGAGACTTTTGCCTTTAGAAAATTATTCACCATCAGTCTTATTTCTAGCTGAAGCTTCTCGGTGGGAATGACATCCCGAACCAGTGGTGGATTCACCAGTCATTTGACGATACAAAAGCAATTCTAAAAGATTATTTAAGCATACAGCTGAGAACTATTTATTCTCCTCTCAGACTGATCAAGGATGTGATGCATCATATCCGGGTGAGGTTTCTTAATTTATAATATTAATACCACGGTAAAGAATAATTTTCCATAATCAGTATGATGTGTGATATATTTAACTCATGTCTACCGAAAATATTAGGGGTTATACCACAGAATAATAACTAGTACCTACTTGGTTATACTGCCAACGCTTAAAGCCATATTTTTTCATTATTGTTGACTTTCATGTATTACAATGATAATTAATAATTCTTATTTTAGGAACGGCAAGGTACGTGACATCAAAGCGTTGGCAGCCCCAGGTTCGATAGTATAGAGGCAATTATATTACGTTAAATTGATGTATGTAGTATGTACTTACCAAGCCAAGTACCGATATATAACCACTAATAAAGTTGTATAGCAGTTAGGAAAAGCTATTACAACTTCATCGAAATTTGCACGATGCGTCCCACCCGTGCACTCATTGGAAATTAAATTACACCCAAGTAAGGTACAACGGGCTCAAACTCATTAAAGAGTGGAAACCACAGAAATCATATTAAAGCAAGGTACCTTCAAGGTAGGTAGGAATAGGCGTTTTCTAGATCTCAGCATTGTTGTGCAAATTGCACGATTGTCGAGCAGGGCAAAAAAATGGAAATGTAAAATATGTCGTTATACATGTATAGTTCGCGCGAGAGTTGAATGCAGAGTAAATTTATGGTGACACATACATTTACTCTGCATTCAACTCGCGCGCGAACAGTAGTTATACTGTTACAGCGTGGTGTAACTTCGCGTGCAGAGTGTTCTAAACCAGAGTAGGTATAATTAATACCTACTCTGCAATAGTTTAATTTAGTCAGATTACCAGTGGAAGTGTTGGAAGGTCGTGTAAAAACGTAAATTGAGCTATTTTAACTAGGGTAAGCAGTACTTAAATGCCTTTACGAGCTGCACGCCACTGTTCGCGAGCGACATAGAGCTAATATTATAGGAGCAATTATCTAGTCTATTAACTTTATAAATATGTGCCTACTTAGGTACTTCTCTACTTATTACTTACTTAACTTATTACTTTTCTATGAAGAAACCATCCATCGCCAAATAATATGTGTGGTGCAAGGACAATCAAAAGAGCTTAGGTTGCAGCTTCGTGACTATTTTGAAAAGGAAATTCGTACTGGTAAAGATGAGTATACGAAAGTAGGTAAGTTACCATAAACCAATGATTTGTTTAAGGGTCCTACCCTTGGCCGACATCTAGGCGTTCCTGTCAGCCGCTGTCAATTGTTTCTATACACATACAACCACAGTCTACGCAGGCACACATAGAAGGATTCAGCCCCTACCACGGGAGCACACAATATGCGATCAACTATCTCACTATGGCACAAATAATATTATTTATTGATTGATAGCTAGATGATACTTACGGCTTCGTCTGCGTTCGTTAATTTTTTTTTATTTCTGCGGGAACTCTTCAATTTTCCGGGATATAAATTAGCCTATGTCCTTCCCTGGGATGTAACCTATCTCTGTACCAAATTTCATCAAAATCGGTTGAGTAGTTGGGCCGTGAAAGCGTAGCAGACAGACAGACAGACACACTTTCGCATTTATAATATTAGTATGGATATGGATATTTTTATATACTTAGGTACTGCTACAAAGTTAGCCCTAGTTTCCGATCTCACCTGATGGTAAGTGATGATGCAGTCTTAGATTGTAGCGGGTTACTACACGGCATGTTACCTGAATGCTAAATCATTTGGCGGTACATCTTTCCCGGTAGGGTGGCAACTAACGACGGCCGAAGCCTCCCACTAGACCAGGCCAGGGTGAATTCAGATATTACAAATTCCTAAATTGACCCTGCTAGGAAACTAACCTGGGTCCTCCCACTAGAAGACTATAGCGCTAACCACTGCGTCATGGAAGTCATCGAAAATTTGATGAAATAGTCAACTTTATCATGGAGTGATTAACATTTGACGACGACATACGGCCGGTTTCTGAATTGAGAATTTCATGTCGAGTCTGTCTCAAAGACTACTTAAGGACTAATTAAGCAAATTTTTGTTTGTGAATTGATATTGGGCCGGTTTCTGAACCAAGCATTCAAGCAAAAACAGCAAGTTCCAACTCTCAAACCTTACACAATATCAATTCAGAAACAAAAATTTGCTTAATTAGTCCTTAAGTAGTCTTTGAGACAGACTCAACATGAAATTCTCAATTCAGAAACCGGTCGTTAAACTCAAACTAATAATATATTTATTAAAAACTAGCTGATGCCCGTGACTTCGTCCTCGTGGATCAAGGTTTTCGGTTCCCGCGGAAACTTTTTAATTTTCAGGGATAAAAATTACCCTATGTATTGTTCCAGACTATAATCTATCCCTGTGTCAAATTTTATCCAGATCGGTTCAGCCGTTCTGGCGTGATTAATTACCTAACAAAAATTCAAATTCAAAATCATTTGAATTTGAATTTCAATCCATCCATCCATCCAAACATCCATCCAAAGTTTCGCATTTATAATATTAAGTATAGATAAATAGGTACCTACACAGTACACCTGAACGTCACGTTTACAAAGTATAAGACGTGATGGACAACGGTATCAAAGCTACGAGGGTTCCAAACGCGCCCTGTAGGTATCATACACCTTTACACTGTAATAGGACTTTTCAATAGTTGACGTTTTACAAAAACTTTGAACTTGTTGGCATCTCAAATATTTCTTTTGGGAGTTATTATAAAAACGCATACTGTTACCGACAAATGAATACCTAACTAATTTTACAGAGTCTAGAAGCACTAAAAATTCATATATTTTCTTGAATGGTTACTTTTTTTCATTCTTGAATTTATTGATGTTTTTATGCACATTTTTTTTTAAATCCACTACAAGTTAGCCCTTGACTGCGATCTCACCTGATGGTAAGTGATGATGCAGTCTAAGATGGTAGCGGGCTGACCTGTTAGGGGCATGACAGTTATATTAATCCCATACCCCTATATTCGGTTTCTACACGGCATTGTACCGGAACGCTAAATCGCTTGGCGGTACGTCTTTGCCGGTAGGGTGGTAACTAGCCACGGCCGAAGCCTCCCACCAGGCCAGACCAGGGAAATTCAGAAATTATAAATTTACCCTAAACCCTAAATAAACCTTGCCCTACCCTAATAAACCCTAAATAAACCCTGCCGGGGATCGAACCCGGGACCTCCGCACGTTAAGGCTGCGCAAAGCACTGCGCCGCACGGAGGTCGTCAGACCTACTACACACATATTATACTTAATCCATAATATCCATAATCCATAATATCCATAATCCATACTAATAATATAAACGTAAAAGTGTGTCTGTTGGTTGCTTGTTTGTTTGGTTGTATGCTTTCACGACTCATCCGTTCAACCGATTTTGATGAAATTTGGTACAGGAGTAGGTTGTATTCCGGGGACGGACATAGGTTATTTTATCCCGGAAAATGAGAGTTTCTGCGGAAATCAAAAACCTTAATCCACGCGGACGAAGTCGCTAGCATCATTCAGTCCATACTAATATTATAAATGCGAAAGTGTGTCTGTCTGTCTGTCTGCTACGCTTTCACGGCCCATCTGTTCAACCGATTTTGATGTAATTTGGTACAGGGATAGGTTATAGTTTGGAATAACACATAGGGTACCCGGGGAAGGATAAAGGGTACTTTTTATCCTGGAAAATTAAAGAGTTCCCGCGGGAATCAAAAATCCACGCGGACGAAGTCGCGGGCATCATCCAGTTTTCAATTATGTATTGGTCGTGGACCGTCATAATTTCAACATCTTTGAATTTAGTTTTGTATATGGCACGAACAGCCCTTTTCTGCGAGACCAAAACAGAATGAACATCAACATTAGGTACCCCATAGACCCGAAATTGATATTTCGCCAGTTTCCCCCTTCGGACGACTGTTATAAAAGAAAAAATCTACTTAGACTGAGCTATAAGAACCAAAATACCCATTCAAAGTTAGTTTTAGTGGAGTTCGTGCACAAAACAGGCAAAATAAGACAGAGAATAAAATACCGTTTTGGGCCCAGTGAATAATAAAATAACCACCAATTAAATTTTCAAAATAAATATTTTATATACAGAAATCGTCCAGTTACATTTTTTTTATACGTATAAATATCGATGATTAGTTTTGTTCAATGGTAGTGGATGCATTGACGTTTGTGTACGGATACTAACAGTGACAAACGTCAGTTCAGGAGCAACGGGACGCAACCTCACGCCTTGAGAGCCCGCAGGCGTATGGGAAATGACTGCCGTATTTCATGAATATATAACGAAATTTTGTGATGCGCGCGCCCGTACTAAATTTGTATGAAAAATTCGTGCTGTAAAAATGAGGGATGTTTGGAACCAGATTGTAAAAAAACTATAAGTTTTATTGAAAATATTATTTATTTAAAGTGTTTTTTGATCTTTTACGATCAATTTAAAATAACTTTTGTCTAAATAATGTCTCAAATTAAATCACAATAGTCGGAACGCGATAAGACCTTTTTTGAGATTTCCTTGAATTTCCCAATAATTTTCTGCCGTTACTATACGATTTTTTGACCACTTTTTTTAATTACATCATACTATATCTCAATGAGTAGCGAATGGTATCTATTCGATAATGAAATTTTAATTTTTGCTATACTAAAATGTCGGAACAGAAAAGGATGTTTCCCCCTATTACAGTACTTCCGTCCTTAATGCACGACTATGAATATTTTATAATCTATAAGTACTAAGTATGAATGCGAATGTGTCTGTGTACGTAACTCGTATATCATACTATAGTATAGTATGATATGAGTTACGAAATATCGGATAAAAGGGAACGTCGCTTGAGTATTGTGAAAAAACTGCTTTCATGATGCCTTTTTGACGATGGTTATCTGTCAATAATCATGAAACTACATAGGCATGCTTATAAATGGTTTAAAGTAAAATAAATGGTTGGACGCAATATATGTAGTACAATTATAATATTATAGCAGTGCATCTCTGTTAGTGTATTATTAAGTCAATGGCCCAGCCCCATACAAACTCATACAAAGAATATTTGCTGCTACGTGCGGCGCAGCGCCGCGCCTATGTAGTGGGGCTAGACTTTTAAAGTTTAAACCAATCACATAGTAGGTACATGTAGGTATGCGAACTTTTAATTAAAACCGAGCAAATACATCAGCAGCCGAATCAGTAATAACGTGAACGCAGCAACGAACCAAAAACCTGCCGGGGCTTTGTCAAATTAATAGTTTGCGGGCGTTTCATTAAGTGTCCTGATTAACACTCTCACCGCAACATACTGTCATGCAGTGGCGTAAATTATTGCAAGTTGAAAAGTGAACATAAGTTTTATGAATTTTACAAATTCTCTCTATTTGTAACTTTGACATAGTCTTACAGTTCTAACTTCTGCTTTCTGCAGGAGTTTAGTTCAGTACGTTTTGATTTATCGGTGAAGAAATGTATCACGCAGAAACTTGCATGCATGAGACTAGTCTATAATATTCTCAAAGGTTTGTGAAGCCTCACAATCTGCATTTGGCAAGCCTGGTGGATTATGGCTTTAATCCTTCACATCATCATCCCATATAAGAGGAGATCTGTGTGTGAGTGAGATGATGATCGTGATGATGAAGTTAATGAAGATGATGAAGATCATGTTCTAATAGGATTTGACACTAATTTAAATTTTCCTTATTTTGTTTCAGACGTAACGTAGACGTATCAATATGTAGCTGTAAAAAGCATCACCAAACCATAAGTTAATTAGCATTCATAGGTTTGGTCACAGATTGACCGACAATTAGACAAAGTGGGCCTTGGTTTGGTCAATTTGACTTGCCTATTCCAAGCATTTACAAACAGCTTCCTTTCGTTTCCTAAAACACTTTCCACAAGTCTTCCTCAGCCCCAAAGCCTCCGGTCTGCCAACCAATACAATACAATACCAAAACAATTTGCTTTTGCAAATAAAAAGCAAAATGTTGATCAATTAGAAATCCAACACTTAATTAAGCGAAGTTCAGCGCTCGATATAATGTACTGCGGCTTTGTCAAATTAATAGTTTGCGGATGTTTTATAAAGTGACCTGATCAACACTCGCGCCGCAACGCAATGCGTCGGGGAACTGTTTTATGGCGAAAATTTGTATTCACATAGTAAGTTTAATAAGCAATAAGTTATTTTTTTTAATAGATTTTCTAGCTTTAGACCGCGACTCTATTCGCGTGGACTAATACAATATAGAAATGACGCATAAAATCCGTATTGATATTTCATCATTCATCTTCAAAATAATTATAGCTGTCTGCCTAGCCTGATCCGTTTACTGTGCGATAATAAAATCAACCAGTCCGCGTGGATTAAGGTTTTTTGAATCCCGCAGGAACTCTTTAATTTTCCAGGATAAAAAGTAGCCTGTCCTTTCCCGAGATACTAACTATACCAAATTTCACCAAAATCGGTTGAACAGATGGGCCGTGAAAGCGTAGCAGACTGACAGAGAGACACATTTTCGAATTTATAATATTAGTATGGATAAATACGCTATATCTATAGACTCCAACTCAGCTCAATCAGGGCTACCGCGTTTAAATTCGCCGCTAGGGGCGCTAGTGTAGTGTGAGGTCCCCGAAATGTAAAATATCACTGGGCTTTTATCGCGGGTCTAATTATTTAATTAATGTTATGAATATTTAGCAATAACCGATTAATTATGGAAGATGTAAGATACGTGCTAAAGAATGCCAGTGCTCTGTGCTTTGAAAGCGTAGCTAAGAAAAATAGGTGCAAAATTAAGCGGATTCTTTCGAACAGCTAATTCATAGGTTAGTATTTCCCTGGTTCCTGTATGTTTACTATTTAAAAAAGAGTTCTTTTTTTCAGAAATATGCTTGTTTACCGAATATACAGCTATACTTCAGGACCTTACTCGCAAGTGGCGCCAACTAGTGAGCATAAAAACGGTAGCCCTCATTGTTTTGTGGTTAAAGAAAACCGTTTAAGTTAAGTATGTACCTATGGGTTTTAACTGGTTAAAACCCATAGGTACATACTCCATATCACGAATATACAAAACTTTTCAACCAATAACCGCCTTTGTGGGGTAGAGCTCTGTAATTTCTTTTGTCCTTTGAGCCTGGCTTCAAGCTCCGTAGGTCGCTTAGCATTCGCCGTGTGTATTTTTTTACTCACAAATTTGCCTGTGAAGTCACGCCGTAGGTACGCGTTTCTTTTATTTCTTTCTCACAAATCCGTGACTAAAATAAGAATATTATTATCTTTGCGTTTGTCACTTTCGTTATGTATTTACCTTATATTAAGTAAATTTATGTTCTTGTCGTGGATAGTCTAGTGTAGTTAAGACTTCGGCTTCCTACGCGTTTGGGCTCAAGCCCTGCGATCAAAACTTTTTGATCGCAGCTCAAGCCTTATAACTTTACGGAGTATTTTTATGCAAATAAATATGACTTTACCTTACCTTTTCAGTACTAATTTACCTGCATGTTTACATGTAGATGCCAGTCCGCACTCGGCCAGCAAGGTGGACTAAGGCCTTAACCTTCTCATTCTGAGTGGAGACAGGCCTTGAGATGATTATGAAGTACGTTCATACATAATAATTATATCATACCACAAGCATCGAACTAAAAGCCAACTCTTTAATTTTCCGGGAAAAAAGGAGCCTATGTCCTCCCACGGAATGAAAATCCAAATTTCGTCAAAATCGGTTGAGCAGATGGGCTGTGAAAGCGTAGTTAGTACACATACACTTTCGCATTCATATTTAGTATAGATTATACAATATTCATAGGCGTGCATTAAACAAATCATTGGTTTATCTGAATATTCTTTCGGATCCACACATTGATTGAATCATAAATTAAAAAAAGCGAATATAAAATTGATTAAAACTTCAAAAAGCATCGGAAAAAGGTAAGTTTTTCGCATAGATGCACGACTTTTTAAACACAAAGCACGTCCGCGACGAAGACAAGGAATCGCGCGTGACTGGAGGGCGGCGACGTCGAGATTCAACAACAATGGGACACTTTTTATTGCCTCATCAGTGCCTTGTCTCTCGCGAATTTTCAAATTGTCCTTTGGGATACAAACTTTAAGAGAGTACGTACTCGTTGTACGTACTCTCTTAAAGTTTGAAATTTTACGGCGCTTTTATTTATATCAACGCCATACAGGATGCTTAAGATTTTGGAAGTTGATTTAGGTTTTTAAACATCTCTCTTTGAATACTCTATTGAACTATAGTGTGTTTGAAATCTTTGATTTTCCGATCTCTGTCTCTCTGTGTCGTATTCCTTGTTACTGAGGGTCGTGACCCCTTTCCATTAATCACATAATGGTAGGGGTTTTACGGTAATAATGTGGTGGGTTCCCAGGTTCTTCCGCATAGATAGGAATCCACTAAGAGTACAATTTCTACTCTTAAGTTACGTACTATACGATTATTTATCAGATGGTGATAATAACCGGGACCGACGGCTTAACGTGCTCTCCGAGGCAGCGAAGAGGTCCCGCCAACCCGCATTGGAGCAGCGTGGTGGGTCTAAGCTCTAATTCCCGCTCTCCTATAAGAGTGGAGGCCTGTGCCCAGCAGTGGGACGTTAATAGGCTGTAGTGATGATGATGATGATGATGATGATATGCGTTTTTTAGGCATCATTTTCCGATATCTTACTAATATTATGAATGTGAAAGTTTGGATGTTTGTCTGTTTAGTAAAATTTGACGACCTCCGTGGCGCAGTGTGTAGCACTGTTGTCTTAACGTGCGGAGGTACCGGGTTCGATCCCCGGCAGGGTCAATTTGGGAATTTGTAATTTCTGAGTTTTCCCTGGTCTGGCCTGGTGGGAGGCTTCGGCCGTGGCTAGTTACCACCCTACCGGCAAAGACGTGCCGCCAAGCGATTTAGCGTTCCGGTACGATGCCGTGTAGAAACCGTATAGGGGTATGGACTATGGAGTTAAAGCAGGTTAGCCCGCTACCATCTTAGACTACATCATCACTTACCATCAGGTGAGATCGTAGTCATGGGCTAACTTGTAGTGGATAAAAAATAAAAAAAAATTAATTTTGCGGAATAATCGGGGTTATTTTTATTTTATTTCAGCTTCTCATTTTGATAAGTTACATTAGAATCGACGTAACAAATGTAATCAGCCCTGAGACGCCTTGACACGCTCGAGCTACGGGATCAATTTGTTTTTTCAATTTTCCCCCATGTGACGAGGCAAATTGGTTGTCTTCCCCGGTTAACACGTGACGTGGGTGCGATTGCCGACTTTTAATTTGTTAGGCTTTGAGATAAGGAATGGCTAAGGGTGGGATTAGGGTTGGCACAATCCTGGAGAAATCAATGTGTGTTTGATGAAATGATTTATAACGGCCTCCAAACTGAATTTCGGCTATGCAGGAAATATTATAGAGCATAAAAGTCTAGCCCCACTTAAGATGCACTGAGCGGCGCGGCACGTAGCTGCAAATATTATTTGTACCTATTATTTCTACGGGGCCGCGTCACGCTGTGCATCACGGTGCCGCGTTGCTTAAGTGGGTCCAGCTCCATATAACCTGTGAAATAACGTAAAATAACGATACTTGCCGCTACATGCCGCGCCGCGTCTCTTTTGTGGAATAAGATCTAGTTTAGTTTGACATTCCGAACCAGTGGTAGATTCACTCAACTATTCATAAGCACTTGTAAAAAGTCTATTTGAATAAGAAACCTTTGAATTCAAAAGCACTTGTCAAAGTCAACTTGAATAAAAAAGATTTGAATTTAAATTATATAGGTATCGAACTCTACAGTCGGAAGTCGGAACCTTTGACTAGTTATGCCAAAGTTAGGTCCACTTCAACGAAACTACTCCCAGCACCGAGTGAAGTTGAGAACGCAACCGAAATTCATTATGGCGGCCGCCGTTCACTGTGTAGTGTTTATTTCTGCTAAACAACACTTGAAACTTGGGCTAAATGTCAGCACAAGTGGGTAACTACGAAAATAATTATAGAATTATCGAGGAAGGCAAAATTTGGCACAGATATAGATTATAGACTGGAATAGCACATATGCTACTTTTTATCTCGGAAAATTATCCCGGTGGCCAAATTTGGAACTAATATTTATGCCTGTTACATATTTTTTGCTCTCATTTTATTTTCAATAGATACTAGTGACGCTGTCAGATAAGTTTGACGAACTATAGCTCGCTAGATTCGCTCTCACATTTTAATATTAATATGGATAAGGCCGCATCTTCGAATTCAGCCGTCGCCAGAACACTTTTCCTGTATTGAATACCTACGGCTCGTACCTTAATGTGCGAATAGCTTTACTAAAAACAAATTGTGGAACTATGCGAAGTGGTTTATGTACTCGTACGTGACTAGTAAATGAACTGAAACTGCCGCAGTCTCGGATGGTTACTAGTTACTACCATCGCTTATTTGCAAAGCAGTATTATTTCTAAATGGCAATTTTATGTCATGTATCTTGGCTTTCTTACAATAAGGATTATAATTCTTTAGCACGAGCGCTAACAATATTAAAACAATATTGTTTTAAGCGATGTAATGGTAGTATGCCCCCTCGGTTACTTTGTAGGGAACTTCGACAGATGCCTTAGTTCGGACTGCTGTACAACTTGAAGATGGGACTGTCGCAGCGGGTGCATATTTACTAACTATGCTCTTACTTATTTATTTTAATACTAGCTAATGCCCGCGACTTCGTCCGCGTGAATTGAGTTATTACGGTTCCCACGGGAACTCTTTAATTTTCCGGGATAAAAAGTAGCTTATGTTACTCTCCAGGTCCTCAACTATACCCATGCCGAAAATCACATCGATCCGTTGCTCCGTTGCAGCGTGATTGAAGGATAAGCCAACAATCCCACAAACAAACACATTTTCGCATTTATAATATTAGTATTTAGCTTTGCTAAGTTTTTGATATAGTTTTTATACGACTGCCTGAAAAAAGGAGTATATTGTTTTCAGGGTTCATGTATGTATGTATGTTTGTATGTATGTGAGTTTGTATATTCCACCATAACTTCTATACGCCTGATCCGATTGTGATAAATGAGGTATCGTTAGAATCCCTAGCTTAGGTATTCTGGGTGACATAGGCTAGTAAATTAAAAAAAAAATTGATGGGGTGACCATGGTTCCGCATTAAAGACTAAAGTTGAAAAAATATTCGAAAATAAGATAAACTATATAATCATCATCTAGAAAATGATGAGTAGATTCCAAAAATAAATAACACTATATTTCAATATCCAGTGGTTCACAAAAAAAATATTAATAAAAATGTAAATAAAATTCCAGACTGTGGTATCGTTACGTAGTAGCAGTGGTAGCCGTACTCCCATTCGAGGGGGATTTTTTATTACACGACTGCCCAAAAAAGGAGTGTTATGTTTTCAGGGTTCGTGTATGTATGTGTGTCTACGGCAGAGCAGTCGTATTTTTTTAATAATTTTAATTGTATTCACTTGTTTGATATAGTTACATCAAATCTATGGCAATTCACAACCATTGAAATTGTAGCAATGATTGATGCAGCTTATTTCTTATTCGACCATTATCATAATAACCATTATGTATGTTAAAATATATTGTAAGTATGCATAGAACGTAATATTATCTGTGACATCTAATTAGATAGACACATAGTCTGTGACAAAGATCGATTGATGTCAATTTGACAATCTGCTCTCTCTCTCTCACTCTAACCTCCGAACCGTGCGTGTGTTGTGACTATTGTTATTAATTAATTATTAAATCGAACTGTATCTATTTGATCCAGCCTAAGCTGCCTCGTTGGTCTAGTGGTTAGCATGTTTGACTGCGGCTGACGAGGTCCCGGGTTCGATTCCCGGGTCGGGCCATAGTTAAGTATGTATTGGGGTTTTCTGACGAGAAATTCTCAGTATTAGCCCGGAGTTAGGAAGTTGGCGGTGTTTCACCCCCGTGCCTCGGAGAGCACGTTAAGCCGTCGGTCCCGGTTATTATCACTAACATGATAATAGTCGTTAAAGCCCGCCAACCCGCATTGGAGCAGCGTGGTGGGTCTAAGCTCTAATTCCCTCGAGGAGGCCCGTGCCCAGCAGTGGGACGTTAATGGGCTGTAGTGGTGGTATCTATTCGATCATAACTATTTGACGACCAATATGTATTTTTATTCTGTGCAATAATAAATTCAGTATTGGAATCCTGTGAATTATTTCTCACCACGATGTCTCCATCTACGCATTCGTTGTACGATCCACACGACCTCCCAAAAATGTAGAACCCACAGATCACTTAACTATTCCTCCGATTACTTTTCCATTGTGGAACCCCTTACACTAGGCGGTTTAAATCGCGGACCCCATAATGGCTTATTTTGAATTTAGATATCACCAGTGGAACCGCATCTTGATGCTATGAATCGTAGGGATTAGGTATAATTTATATTTGAATTTAGAACAACTAATAGCAATAAAAAGCACGCGCGCACACATTATTACCACGTCATAAGCAATTAAAACGAGCGTGTGTCGTTACGCTAATACGATCCGCCATTTTGGAAAAATGTCACGTGCTGATTGGCCAATTAAAGTCGCGTCGTCGCGCCCGCGTTCGCTACGAAATGGCAATTATTTTCATCCGAAAAAGTTAAACTGTAATTTCTGGGTCACGTTTTTTGAACGCCGACTAGGGATTAAAGGGTTTTTGCTTGTTAACGGTAAATTGGCAGATATTTAGATTGCCTTTTATCCCTGAAGGGCGTATTTTTTTAAGGTACTTTATTGCCAAGGAACAAGACGATTAAGGGTGGAGTGCGCCGACTTCTGTTTAACCGATGTTTAGGTAATCGGCTGATTAATCCCTCAACATCGTTAAAACAACCGTTTAAATATTTACTGTTCACGACATTATTTTGAAGCACGATCAATAAATCAGGCGATAACAAACCGTTCACAGCAAAAGGACCCGCACTGAACGAATGATAAAAGCCAAATCATTTGCGTAGTCACATTGTCTTAACTATTCAACCTGACGCACTGTGACGTTTGTTTTTAGTAGCTTAAAATAAAATGCTGTCAACTTGAAAAGTACAACGACGCCATTGGGGAGGATAAACAATGCTGTAGTTCTACATTTCGGCAGGTAATAGCGGGTCGTGGCCTCTATTGTTTTGCACCCTAGACAGAGAAAGAAAGACGAATTCTCTTTCTACGTTTTGCACCGACCAGATGTTTAGGATTGTGCGATACCAATAATTGGGACCAGAAAAAAGTACTTATTTATGACGCAGTGAAGCATTTGTGAATTGATTAATGCGAGTCTCGGATTTGTGTGTTCAGTTTTATTAAAATTTTGTAGATATGGATGACCAAAAGAAGCGCACTCCCAATATCACAAGCGACGAGAAGTGCATTCTTTCAGAGTTAGTATAAAAATACAACAACACAGAGTTTTTTTTAATTACTTTAATTTTAAAAAAAAAATAGGTAGGTACTCTAACTATCAATTAAATAACAAATAACCTAAAAACGAGCCAAAAAATGACACTAACGCAAAAATTCAAACATCAAAATGTGATAAACGATGGTTAAACCACCCTTCCGAGCTCGGTTAAGATAATCGGGCGTTCAGGCGCTTTATCCGATGGTTATGTTGTGGTGAACATCAAAAAGTATTTAATCAGTCGTTTATCTGATAATCGGCCGTTTTAAAAGTCGGTGCACTCCACCCTAATTCGAAAATACGTCGAATCGCTTCCAGAAAGGTACGTAGTGACCCGTTCCTTTGGCTCGTTTTGGCGACAGATGGGTCGTAAAAACGTCGCAGACCAACATACATACAGGCAGACAGAGTTTCGTATTTATAATATTAATAAGGATTTAATTTTTCAACTTTATATTTTAACCAATCGATTAAAAAACCATTTTTAAAACCACACACCAAGAGTAGCATCCTTCAGGTAGGAAACGAGTGAATTAATTTCGGTAAACAAACGTCAAATTATTTCAAGTAGGTACTAATAAAGCTAAGGCATTGAAAGCAATTTTGCAAAATAAACTATTTTTACTTTTTGTCTATTAAAACATGGACCAGTTAATTTGAAAATCGTGTAATATCAAAATAATTAATTTATAATCAGAATTTCAAAATATTGCTTTCCAGACGGTAGTTTGGTAATACGCAGCCATTTCAGTAAGCCGACCGTCGCAAAATGGGTCCCATATTTTGAGATAGTCCAAGAGTTGACTTATCTCGAATTTTACGATCTAATTTAAATAAGCAATAAATTATAACGTAATGTTTATTTTGTGCAAATTTACCCTGTGCTCGGCTTACAAAGGGCTGGTATTACTAAAGGGTATAATCATGCACGTATAATAATCGTTATCTAATCCATACTAATATTATGTATAAACGCGAAAGTGTGTCAGTCTGTCTGCTTCGCTTAAACGGCCCATCTTTTCTACAGATTTAGATGAAATTTGGTCAAGGGGTAGATTACATCCTGGGGAAGGACATAAGCTTAATTATCAGGCATACTTTTTATCTCGGAAAATTAAGGAGTCCCCCCCGGGAATTAAGCAGTACTATTTTAACAGCCCGATGGACGTTGTGGTCCCGCACTGGAAGGCGTAGCGTCGGCAAATCCCCCACACGGTGGACGGACGACATCAAACGAGTCGTAGGGAGTCGCTGGATCCAGACGGCACAAGACCGTGGCTTGTGGAGGACCCTACAGGAAACCTATGTCCAGCAGTGGACGTCTATCGGTTGACTACGACCACGCTCTTGTTTCAGAATTGTTATCCTTATTTTAGGAACGTCTAGGTACATCATACAAAATGGTAATTTAAAAATAATACTGTTTAAATTGGTGGTAGTAAGCCCGTGTCCCCGTATTCGAGGATGCCGAGTTTATGGTCCGGGTTGTGTCATGATACATTACGTTATTAGTGTAAATATTTCCCATACATTCGGTGCATTTGTTTGCTTGCTCGTTCATTCGTTCGTTCGTTTATTTGTTCTTTAATCATGCCAAAACGGAGCAACGGATCGACATCATCGAGACATCACATGGGATTTTTTAAGAATCTAAATCCTATGCGGACTAATTGGCATCATCAGCTAGTTTAGAATAATATTAGTATGGATACAAAATATAATATTAGTATGGTACATAAGTACTCGTATTTTATACAAACATTAATAAACAAACCGAAATACAACACAGTTTTTGACAGGGCTTATTAATTTACGTATTTAGTTTGCGCAGTAGGTATCCCCGTATCCACGGCGCGGTGTAATTAATGTGCCGAGTTGGTGGTCCGGGTTGTGTCATACATTACGTTATTAGTGTAATGATTCCCCATACATTCGCCAAGCGCTTTGTTTTTGTGATCACTGTTTCTCGGCCTCCCGATTGTGTAAGAAAATTGTAATCGTAAACGTTTGTCAAACGTATATAAATCGAATTGTGGCCATACTGAAAAAAGCTTAACGCCATATTGTTTCATTATTGCTGACTTTCATGTTTTAGAATTATAATCCTTATTTTAGGAACGTCAAGGTACGTGACATCAAACTGTCGATACCCCGATACCCCGTTGAAACTTACAATACCCCGTTGGAACTGTTTTTAATATGTTTTATTTTTATTTTTCAATATACATATTTTTCCTACAAATTCAATATCCCAACATACCCCTTACACCCAAATCTGTTTCTAGGCATTAAGAAGATAATATGATGGAATAAAGAAACTCACAAACATACATTCATGAACCCTGAAAACATTACACTCCTCTTTTGAATTTAAAAATATGATTTTTAGTGTGACAATCAATTTTTATACTCATAATTTTCAATGTGAAAACTAACACATCTAGTTTCATAGGTCAATCGATTTTCTGCTCTAAAAATATTATATTATTTTATTTATAACACATTTTTTTCAATTCGTATATAAATACGCGGTCCAAAACTTAACATATCAGTATCGGAAAGTAATCGATAGATCGATAGAGAAAATCAACATGTACAAGCTTTTTACCTTTGTGCTACTCCTGGTTGCCGCATTGGCAGGCCTAGCCTCTGCGTCTGGTCATGGACATCACCATTCCCGGCGTCAGGAGGGAGACTGTGAGGAGGGGTTTATATGGGTGGACGGCAAATGCGTCGATGAAAATGAAATTTTCCCCAACGGAAAGTAATCTCCGGCATTCAAGAACTATTTTGATATTAAAGTAATGTTGATGTAAAATTTATTTATTTTAATGTTCTCTTCTAAATCTAGTATACCTAATGAGAAAATGTGACCTACTGACTGTTTGTCAGACAGACAGACAGTTCGACGACCTCCCTGGCGCAGTGGTGAGCGCTGTGGTCTTATAGGTGGGAAGTCCCACGTTCGATCCCCGTTACCCCTTTCCATTAATCATTTAATGGCAGGAGTTTTCTTGGGATGATAATGCGGTGGGTTCCCAGGTCCTTCCGCATAAGACTCCACTAAAAGTATTATTTCAACTCTTATGTTACTAACGATTATTATTATCAGATGTTATAGTTATAATAACCGGGACCGACGGCTTAACGTGCTCTCCGAGCTACGGAGGAAACGATAAGGCCAAATTCGGACCTCCAAATTCGGTCACCCATCCAGTTACCGTCTTGGGTCAACATTGCTAAACAATCGCAATCGACTGATGTGAGTTGTCGCAACTAGGCCACTCGTCCCTCAACCGTTATAATTGAAAAATAATTAACTACAAATTGACAAACTCTTTTGGGGCAAATTATACAATTTGTGTGACTGGTTACACTTACAAATTATTTATTACTAGATGATGCCCGCGACTTCGTCTGCGTGGATAAGGCTTTTTAATTCCCGCGGGAACTCTTTAATTTTCCGGGATAAAAAGCCTATGTTCTTCCCCGGTTTATAACCCACCACTATACCGAATTTCATCCAAATCGGTTGAATAGATGGGCCGTGAAAGCGTAGCTGACAGATAGACAGACAGACAGACTATAGGGTAAATCCGTATGTATTTCTTACGTCGGGCGGTCACCAATATTATAGAGTCACCAATATAGGGCGCTTTTTCCCTCCTGTGGTGTGAAAATAATAGACTTGGTCCACGTTTACAAGTATATTAATAAGATACAATAGATTATGTAAAACTGTACATCATCATCATCATCACTACAGCCTATTAACGTCCCACTGCTGGGCACAGGCCTCCACTCTCATAGGAGAGCGGGAATTAGAGCTTAGACCCACCACGCTGCTCCAATGCGGGTTGGCGGGCTAAAACTGTACAATAGAAATATATTAAAGGAAGCGTTGCGCTGTCCAGCAATAGAATGGTGTGTCGTCTGTTGCTACAGTGCAGCTCCCGCGCGCAGGACGTTCCGAATCCAAAAACGTTCCAAAAGCAAGTTCGAATTCCGAACGCGAAGCTTGTGTGCGTTGCCAGCTAGTGAGGAGGTAACGCCACAAGACAGACACACTTTAGCATTTATAATATTAGTATGGATTATTTAACGGTAGGTAATAATGTCGAATAAATTAATCTTAAACTCATCTTAGAAAAGTTAGCTATTGAAACGTAGAACTTGCTTATGGTAATTTGATTCCAGTGGGAATTCCGACGATTTCCCTGGCACAGTGTCGACCACTGTTGTCTTAACATGGAAAGTCCCAAGTTCGATCCCAGAAAAGACAATTAGAGAATTCACAATTTCTGAATTGACCTGACCTGACCTGACCTGACGCCCTATTCAGATTTTTAGGGTTCCGGTACGATGCCATGTAGAAACCAATTAAAATTATGGGTTTTCATAAAAATGTCTTACCCTTTAAAATAATTAGTGATGTATCATTACTTACCATCAGGTGAGAGCGCATGTTGCCGAGGCCATTACTATGCTCGAGCAGACCGTACGCATGTCTCTTAAATTAAACCATATAATTATATTCAAAATATGGTATACTGATATACGAGATGTATTCGGGCTCATGAAAAAAAAATCTCTTAGACTTTCCGGGATGAAAAGTAGGTATGTTCTTCCCTGGGATGGCACCTTCTCAGTGTAAAAAATGTTGTCAAAATCAGTCGAAACGATGGGCCGCGAAAGCGTGGCAGACAAACAGACACAATATCGCACTTATAATATTAGTTTTTATCCAATTTGTTGTCCAGTCACAGATGCCCGATTGTCTAAGAAAATCGTAATCATTTGACAGCTTAAAACGTATAACTCGAACTGTTTGGGTAGTTTAAACTTTGAACGATGCTTTATGACAAATGCAAGCATCTACGAGTAGGTACCTATAAACTTTTTAACATGGGCCACACTGAAAAAAGCTTTAAAGCCATATTGTGACAGCTTTGCTTTTAAAATTGAATTGAAATTTTGGAAAAGATAAAAGATTGTGTATTTGTTTTAGTGATAAAGGTTTAATTAGGCTGATATTTGATTCACTCGGTTCGTTCTTTGACGATTGAAGGTTAGTCTCCTACCGGCAGACTCAGCGATTATTGAATACTTTTGTGTTTAGATCGCAATTTGATTTAGAGCTTAGCAGTAGCAACTGCAGTCTGATCAAATGATTGATTTATTGTTGTTGTGATACTTTGGCCAAGTTTTATACTTAACCGTTTACATTAAGTCGCTCGTGAAACCGCTACACGTTGTGACCATTCGCTCGTGGAAGTTTTAAAGAGAGTACAAACATATTTTAAAAGTAATTTTAATTATTTTCCCACTTCTGGAATTATGCTTACAATTGTTTCATTATTGCTGCTCCTTAAGTTAGAACGTATTGGTATCAGAGGTTGTGTCCTGGATCTATTTAGGAACTACTTAACAAATAGGTCTCAGTGTGTTAAAATTGATGACTGGGTAAGTCAAGAGGAACCATTAACGTATGGACTATTCCTTATATATATAAATGCTCTTTGTGATATACCAATCTCCCACGGACGTACGGACTTACGCTGATGACACAGCACTGATCGTCCAAGGCAATAGTTGGTCCGAAGTACAGCATTACACTGAAGCTGTCCTGGTAAGGATAATGACCTGGCTCTCCACCAAACTTCTATCTCTTAATGTCGTAAAAACTAAATATATAACCTTTTCCACTAATAAATTATCCCAGCCCGATTGCTCCTTTAAGATAATCTCTCATACATGTGGGTCAAAATTAAGTTCCGTTTGTGATTGTAAGGTCTTGGATCGCGTGGATCATGTGCAATACTTGGGTGTTGTGGTGGACCACACGCTATCCTGGATGCATCATATGGAGTCGCTTATTAGTAAGACCAGAAATCTTATTTATGTATTTAAAAATCTGAGATCTGTCTTAGATTTTAAAACGTTAAAAATAGTTTACTTCTCATTAGTACAAAGTCTCTTATCCTATTGTATCAAATCATGGGGAAGTTGCAATAAAACTCTCATGCTGCGACTTGAGAGAGCGCAAAGAGCTGTGCTAAAGGTCATGCTGCGCAAACCAATTCGATTCCCGACCGATGTATTATATAAAACAGCTGATGTACTTTCTGTTAGGAAATTGTACATCCTTCAAGCGATCCTAAGAAGCATAAAGAACTATATTATAACCCGGGTATTTACGATGAAAAAAGGAGGTCTGATCGGGTATGTCTGATAATTCCATCTCGTATTTTACTTACTAAGCGACAATTTTACTATGCTAGTTCGTCAATATACAACAAAGTCAATAAGCTCCTGATTATCTATCGCTTAACTAATAATAAATACAAAAATGTTGTTTCAATGTGGCTTAAATCACTGTCATACGATGATGTTGAAGATTTTATAAAATGATAAACTCCTTAAATAAACTTAGTAATAAATAATTAATAAATAATAAAGTCTTAGCACTAAATCATAATATACACAACCAACCCTCACACAATCTCTCACAATCTCACACACACACACACACACACCTTTGGTGTTGCTATTTTGTTACTGTGATAAAATGTTCCTACTTATATTCTCCCATTGTAGTTTATGTTATTATTATTTATTATTGTAAATTGTTAATGTTATTCTGTGTCGGTACTTATTCTCTGAGGTAGGCGTTAGTGGTTGCGCATCAGTTTATACTATTGCAACCATTAACGTTCTATATATCTGGTATTTAAGTATGTTGTAATAATATGGTATAGTTATATTATGTAATACGTGTTTTTTATAGTTATATGTAATACAGTTATAATAATAATTGCTGACTTTCATGTTTTAGAATTATAATCCTTATTTTAGGAACGTCAAGGTACGTGACATCAAACGTGACGTCATTTGGAGTAATATTGCTTAAGGTTGGCTACTTTTTATCCCGGAAAATTAAAGAGTTCCCGCGGGAATTAAAAACCTTATCCACGCTGACGAAGTTGCGGGCATCATCTAGTCCAAATTATTTTTCAATTATAATGGTTGAGGGACGAGTGGCCTAGTTGCGACAACTCACATCAGTCGATTGCGATTGTTAAGCAACGTTGACCCAAGACGGTAGCTGGATGGGTGACCGATTTTGGAGGTCCGAATTTGGCCTTATCGTTTTCTCCGTACCTCGGAGAGCACGTTAAGCCGTTGGTCCCGGTTTATTATCACTAACATCTGATAATAATAATCTTTAGTAACATAGGAGTTGAAATAGTACTCTTAGTGGAGTCTTTTAAGCGGAAGGACCTGGGAACCCACTGCATTATCATCCCAAGAAAACTCCTGCCATTAAATGATTAATGAAAAGGAGTCACGGGGATCGAACCTGGGACCTCCCACCTATAAGACCACAGCAATCTGCGCTGCGCCAGGGAGGTCGTCGAACTGTCTGTCTGTCTGACAATCAGTCAGTACTTAGGTCGCATTTTCTTATTATACCTACTAGATTTAGAAGAGAAGATTTAAAAAAAAAGTTTTGCATCAACATTGCTTTATTATCAAAATAGTTCTTGAATGCCGGAGATAATTAATGGCCGGGGAAAATTTCGTTTTCATCGACGCATTTGCCGTCCCAGGGGACCCAAATAAACCCCTCCGGGCAGTCATCACGCCGGGTCTGGTGATGTCCATGACCAGACGCAGAGGCCAGGCCTGCCAATGCGGCAACCAGGAGTAGCACAAAGGTAAATAGCTTGTACATGTTGATTTTGTATTCTATCGATTACTTTCCGATACTGATTTAAGTTAAGTTTCGGACCGCGTATTTATATACGATTGAAAAAATGTGTTATAAATAAGATAAAAATAATATTTGTAGAGCAGAAAATCGATTGATATATGAAACTGGATGTGTTAGTTTTCACATTGAAAATTATGAGCAAGAAAATCGATTGTCACCATTGATGTAGAATTTTAGTACCTACCTGTAGGTACATTAGAAATCACATTTTTTATGCCGCGAATTGCTAATATTATTTTTTTAAGTGCTAGTGCTAGCTTTTTACACGACTGCAAAAAAAGGAGTGCAATATTTCAGGTTTCATGAATGTATGTGTGAGTTTCTTTATTCCATCATAATTTCTTAATGCCTACACAGATTTGGGTGTAAGGGGTATGTTGGTATATTTAATTTATAGAAAAAATATATTGAAAAATAAAAAAAAACATATTAAAAAACCGGCCAAGTGCGAGTCGGACTCGCGCACCGAGGGTTCCGTACTCAAGAAGTAGGTATAATTACCTTTATTAATAAACCGCAAAACTAACTTTGTTTGTAGAGGTTTACTGTTAATATCAAAAAATTACGTTTGTTGTATGGGAGCCCCCCTTTAATATTTACTTTATTGATATTTAATTATTTATTTTGAAAGGTAATATACAAGTTAATATTCTGTGAAAATTTGAACCGTCTACCGGTTACCGTTTTTAATATTGAGCAAAAAAATACGAAAAAAACACGTTTATTGTATGGGGACCCCCCTTAATATATATATTTTTTTTAATTTTTAGTATTTGTTGTTATAGCGGCAACGGAAATACATCATTTGTGAAAATTTCAGCTTTCTAGCTATCACGGTCTATGAGATACAGCCTGGAGACAGACAGACAGACAGACAGACAGACAGACAGACAGACAGACAGACAGACAGACAGACAGACAGCGGAGTCTTAGTAATAGGGTCCCGTTTTTACCCTTTGGGTACGGAACCCTAAAAACAGTTCCAACGGGGTATCGTAAGAATTGCGAGTGATATTGGCTATAAAAATGTAAAAAAAAATGTGCAGAGCAGTCATCTTTTTAATTCTTTTAATTAATTTTATATCTTGTCTATTATAGTTGTTGTCAGTATGGCTTTTAACTTAAAAAGCTTTACTTTATAAAATGAACAAGTATCAGAAAGTAATATTATTATGTCTGCCCAAGTTTAGTCGTTAACAGTTCGCAAGTTAAACAAACATCGTGATCGTCGTCGTACAAACTTGTGATGACGTCTTTTAATGAGAATTTACTATATACTACTAGCTGATGCCCGCGACTTCGTTTGCGTGGATTGAGGTTTTTCGGTTCCGACGGGAACTCTTTAATTTTCCGGGATAAAAAGTAGCCTATGTGTTATTCCAGATCTATCTCTGTGCCAAATTTCTATATCGAGACATATATTCATCTTAATTTTCTTGCCAGCCCCATTTAATCATCATTGTCGCGAATGCGAAGTAAAATATTATAGGTAGATATATGCGCACATAGTAACGAAAGGTAGCGCATAGCAACAATGTAACTGATTCTTAGAATCGGGCTGAGTGCAGTGTGCAGCCCCGCTAATTAGGTCACAGGAGCGCGGGGCGCGGAGGCAGCGTAGCCTCTTGCGCCGGTAGCGACGCGCTTTAAGATGACACGCAATTGCGACGCGGCAGCGAGCGGTCACTTGGTAAGTGATTTTCTATCCTTTAAACTGTGCATGTGAATCTTATTTCTTTTATTGGGTGTTTTATACTGTGTTCCTTTTCCGTGTACATTTTCAGCTGAAATCCGATTATCAGTCTGTCTTGTGTGTTAAAAGACAGGTAGGGAATTAGAATCCAACCCAAGTGGTGGGTGGCCTGTCCATGTAGACCCGGAGTCGTTTATGCAGATATTATCTTAAGTTAAAGCCGGTAGCTGACGGTCGGCGAGTGAGCAGGTTCCAATTCTCATTGGCCTATTCATGTGGACCCGTTGCCCTGTACACCTTAATTTGCTCTGTACACCTTAATTTGCTCTGTACACCTTAATTTACACTGTACACCTTAATTTAAAGCCGAAAGCTACCGGTCGGCGAGTGGGCAGGAAAAACCGGGATGGTTTGATGCGTATGCGTCACCCGGTTCTTATGCGAGGCTTGGGGTGACTGTGAGGGGAGGTTGGAGGTCACCGGGGGGTTTCCCCCACGATCCGTTCGCTGGGGATGCCTTTCCCACGATAAGGTTGTCAGCTATCAACCTCATTAATTTGATTTTTGAATCACGCGTGTTTAATAACTTGGTAGTTACGTCATCGTCTATCGTGTGACGTATATCGTTTAACTTATACATTCGCTATGGGCCTGATGTTGAGGCCCTTGGCGACATGGTGGAGGTGCTGGGATGTTTGCCTAGCACATATACCTCGCATATATATTATATAGGAAAGGAAAAAAAAACATTCGATAATTTTTTGTGTAAAAAATGTAGGTAGGCGGCGATACTTTCTCGAACAAATGGATTGTAATAATTACATCATCAAGAATCAATTCCGTATGATTTCATTGAGGGTACTTTGCCGTAGACATTCTCAGTTACTTGCAAGTTTGCACGTCACGACTCCTTTTCGGATTCCATATTTTGTTAATGGTATTTTGGAATGTTTGTGTTCGTAAAGTATGGAAATAAGTATCAACGCTCCGTAATTATTTGGGATAGATACTATAATTAGATTAATGATTAGTCTATACAGCTGCACGAAAGATTTTTCATTTCTTATTTGACTTAAATTTGGACTAGTGTGAATTAGCTAAAAAAAATTTTGTGCATACCTACTTACCTTTTTCAAAATCAGAGCGATTCAGAACCTTGCGATACGGTAATTATTGTTGATCGATTCCCATCTTAATATATCTTACGATGGGATATATTATATTTTCAATTCGGAATAATCGTATCCGAGCCTAGCCAACATTGTTATTAGAATCTTTCAATTCGATTCGATAATTACTATCGATTCGATAATTACTATTCACAACAACTCGAATAAAATTACCGAACGTCCGATTAATTTGCCGATTACTTACTCGAATGCAACAGGGCATTCGGCCACAATTCCGTTTCTTGTTTTTTCGTAAATACAAGGTGAAAACTAAAACTTCAATCGTTCAGTTAGATTTTTGTATCATAGTCAATAATGAATAAATTATAATTTTAAAGAATAACATTATCTCTCAATTTATAATATGATAAATTGATTAAAAATGATTTGAAACTGTTTTTTCATTTATTAATAAGAATTTGATATGATAAGTAGAATTCCGGTAAAGTGACAAGCTTCGTGAATGCGCACGTGATCACCATGTAACTTGTCGATAGGTATCGATATGAATATCGTTATCGAAACCGAACCGTAATATCTAGAGAATCACGTCAAAATTTTCAATGCGAGATCGATACTTGATCGTATCGAAACGGTGTTTTATCGAGATGTTGTGAATCGGTCTGGAGGCCCGATAACGATTATTATTACTACGTTCCGAGTGAAGTTTTATACTGAATCATGAACAGATTTATGCAGAACCTATCGTAGGTTTCGATATTTTTTTTTAATTTTGTTTGATGCGTTTTTATGATTTATTTTTATTGGGTATAAGTGTGCGCATAGGCGGTGTAATAAAATACCTACCCTTCACATTGCATTTAATATACGCGATAGTCATTGAAAAATTGATAAAGTAGTAATCGGTTAAATATTACTAATATTATGAACTCGATTTAGATGATTATGTTACTTACCTATAGTTGCATTTTATTAGGTGCGTATTGTGGGTACTAATCGAATTCATCGCATACGGTTCAGTTCATTCGAATATGACTCAGAGCTACTCTAAATTTTAATGTAAACTACCTGTAGATAGAATCAAGTTAGGTAACTGGTTATGTTACCCACTTCAAAGGTTATTATTACCCGATGGTTAATTTTTTTGAAATGTTGGGCATTGGTCATTGTGTGGAATGGAACAGAAGGTACTGTACAAAATACAACTGTACACAAATTTAACATGAAAAATACAACTGTACAAAAATTTAACATGGAAAACGTCATCCGAACCCGTTTAACTGATTTACGAGTCCGTATTATGCTGTATGAATTCAGCCCTGGTATTTTAAGTACACACATATTCGTATATACGTAAAAAAAAATTATGGTGCAGTCGACACCAATGCATTACAATTAATAATGATTGGTCGGGTCTAAGCTTTAAAGTGCTAATGCTATGTTTGTGTCCGAAACTTAGTTTTTGCAAATCAATGTTGGAACTTAGTGCCGATGTAATCAGTCATTACATCACGATTCAAATTCAGGCAATTGAAGGATCAGAAATAACTTACAAAAACTACCATATTGGTTAATACAGTTAAATACATGGCAGTTAATACTTTAAAAGAAGGTATGGAAAACCTGCCACCATAATCGATACAACGCATCGAATCGGTCATCTCGAATCAAATTAGAAACTGTAGTAACTTTCTTAATGAATTTGAGAGACTACTTAGTATTAACGCACTAGCGTAACTCACTAGCGTAGTTGTTCTAAGCGTAAACGTGTAGATTAAGCGTAAACGTCACTGTAAGCGACTGCGTGAGCGTAAGCGTAAAAGTAAGCGCAGTTTGCTGAATTCGGTGTTCTTAGCCGAGCGTTACACAGTCTACGTAAAGCGTAATCGTATGTGTATGCGTAAGCCTATTGTACTAAAGTCAGTGTTCATAACGGGCGTTATGAACTTATATCACTCTAAATTTTTGAACGCAATAAAAATCCGTTCAAACTGAGAGTATAACAGGCTTCTTGTTCCTTAGTTTACTCATTGAATCTGACACCTATATATTGCTCCAGACTTGCATTGTTAAGATTAAAAATATTCAGTAACTGAACAAGTTACAATGCAGAATTTTATTGGATTGCGGCAGCTTGCGCGCGCGTACCTATACTCGTATTTAACAGAACCTTAATAATAATTTTCTGGATCTACCCGTAGCTGAAAAAGTGAATTTATCAATATTTATATTCGGATCAAAATCGCCAAATCAGATTGAAAGTCGTAGATCAAGCAAGCAGTAGTAGTAATCAAGCGAAATTCGTAGATCATAAGTTATGATGTATGATTCATCATAACAAACGTTTATTTTTATCACAAAAGGAGACGGTTCAGATTTGTATGGGCCGTCGGTCAAGTCTTGTACAAGCTGAGAAATGAAGGAAAATGAAATACTAGACCAGTTTTTATTGGTCAAATCTACGAATTCGTCGTAATTTCAGTGGTAAAAATTATTTAATCTTTCCAAGTTATGGAACACTAAACATGAGTGGGTAACAATGGCGTATTCATATTTTTTACGTTTTCAAAAGGAGAACACGTTATTTTGACAGTGACTGTCAGAAATGACATTTGATACACTTCGCGCCTACTGCCTTCTCTATGGCTGAAGGTTGCCATCTTGGAAACGTATCGAAAACATGAAATACTTTTTATTTTTTTGCTCGTTACTTACTTTACTGTTCTAAATTATTATATATTTAATACAATCTATGTATTTTCCTCTATTCATGGTAGAGAGTAAAAGAGTAAGCCTAAAATGAACCTTTTCCTTTACGATAACACAAATTGAGTTTTTGAACGGCATTCCGAACCAGTGGGTACATTCACCAACCTATTAGAAGCACTAGTTAAAAGTCTACTAGAATTTAAAAAATATATAAATATATGATTTGAAAGCGTCTAGCGATTTTTGCTCTTGATTTAAAAAGTAACATTCCGACCAAAATTCGTTGAAACAAAATAAGGTCACTTTGCTCTAATTGGTCAATGCTCAATATGCATCCTTTATTCTGATATGCATCCTTTATTCTGATATCTCGTATTCGCGCCATAGACTTGGGTGCCAAATTCAAGTGCGGTTTACGAGCTTATTATTTTTATTATTATAAAACATAATTATTAGTGTTCAAAGCTTAGTGGTATTTTGTACAGGATATTTAATAATAGAATAATAATTTAGAGAATACCGGAAGGCAAGTGTTGATGGGTTGACAGGTAGCATGATTGAACTAGAGATTAGTAGCGTCGTAGAGCATCGCTAGATAGCGCCGGAGATTGAGACCGTGAGGAGTTTCATTGCAATGTACTATATTTAGTAAAATAATGTTGCAAATCTGAAACGCGAATTACATACACGTATCTACCTACCTATTTTCTGCATTCCATCTGCTATGAGGAATATAGCTCGTGTGGTGACAAGATAGATATTTGCCATATAACGACTATTACTAGATATTTGTTTATGTTGCATGAGAAGATTTCGGTCACGCGGGATCTTTTCCTAGTGAATACAGATTTTGGCTGGACATATTATGGCCGGGAAAATAAATGAAATGTTCGATAATTCAGATTAGCTGAGGGTATTAACTTACTTTCAATTATTTATTAAAGGTATTACTGACTTGCCTAAGTCTAGACGAGGTAGCAATAAAACACTTTAACAAGAATATTCAATTCAAAGATAATAGATACCTAGTCAAGTCAATGTAAAATTTGTTGCGTAACGTATGGATTGTATGTTATTTACATTTTTGTAACATTTTTCTTTTATTTAAAATAGCAACTGCTGAGCTTTCTTGCTGGCTCTGCTCAGTAGAATCATCTTTCTGAACTGGTAGTAGAGTCTTGTCCAACGTAAAACAAATAAATCATTTAGCATGGTCATTGGCATTCGGCGGAATTTCCACCGAATCTTCCTAACAATCTAAGACTAGCATGGGGTCGTTAAATAATTTACTAAAACGATAAAGTAGCGACAAAATCGAAGTATTCGATCAGGTGATTCAGGAGCTTTGAAATAGTATTCGATCCCACTGTTCCTTAAGCTAGCACGGTTCACTAGCCTCCTCATCATTGTGTTCATAGAAATGTATGATGCTTCAGCTAAAATAAATAAAGAGAGCTGAAGCCTAACGAAGTACCTAACTTGTATACCGTTAATGTTAGAGGACCTTACAGGGTTATTGATTAAATTTAGGGAACACCCTGTAGGTAAAGTCGCGGACGTAACGAAGGCATTCTTACAGTTAGGCCTTCAAGAACGAGATAAAGATACCTATAAGTAAAGCGTTTTGTCTGTGGGTCAAAACGTAATTGGTAGAGCCAGCCCGGACAATGTATACTTGAGGTTTTTTCGGGTTCCGTTCGGTGTTATACCTATAGGTATAGCCCGTTTCTGTTAAATGTAAAAATCATATTCCAACTAAATAGATCGGATAAAATTCTCATGAGACAAATAGCGTAAGACACTTAAGTGGATAAGTCACAAGTGAAAAGGTATTAGATTTGTTAAGGAACACTACAATGACCAGTTATTAAATTTGAAATCTTACTTTAATGACAGTGAAACTGAAACTAAATTCAGTCAAAACGGGTCGTATAGAAAGATGTTGCTTCGGTATAAGACCCTTGTGTTTCCGCAGTCCCAGTGTCATTCCCAGCCAAACTTTTCTTTCAAAAGTTATGGAAAATAAAATAATGATGACTTATGAGTACCAAGTGAGATTTTAAATTAGATGACTACTTACTAGCCGGTATGGCTAAGGATAGTGTCATAGTTTTCGTAGTTAAATGAATTTCATATTGATCGATATTATGCTCGGAATATAAAAGGCGAAATCATTATAACAGTAAGTATTAAATACGCTGTTTTACGAATACGTTTATTTGCGCAGTTCGTTGGGCACAAATAATGTTGTTAGTTTTGTTATTGGATTAGATTTTTACATTATGGCTTTAAATAAATAAATAAATAAATAAATCGTTTATTTGCCGGAAACATTGTACAATAGGATGACAAAGACTAAATTTGACCATACATGTTTCGTCATTACTGACATGCAAATTAAAAACATGAGTTATGCTATGAGTTTAAATTATAAAGGACCGAAAGGAGTTACATTTCCGACATTTAAACAGCTTAATCGGCTGCGGCCTGTTAAAATACGTTTAATGAAGTTTTCCGTCTAAAAATCTGTACCGAGTCTTGTGGGAGAGTCAAATTGTTCTAAGTTGGCATTTCAGAAAAGTTGTTTACGCCATTTGTCTCACGCAATCAATGAAATAAATCAGAATCAAGTAACTACAGGTTAGCTACGTGCACTCAAAATTTTATCAATCAGAAGTTCGATTCATTCGACGACGTTCGTTAGATCGGAAGTCGGAATGTGTAGATTCTTATATTAGATGGATCAAGTGTCCAGAGTTCTAACAAAAGATTCAGTACAGTGGCTGATAGTGTTGATGATCGTTAGAACAAGACTCAAACTAAAACCTCTTTTGGCCGGGGAGGGTCTTTCGGACATGTTGTCGGTCTTCCGAACATGTCCTCAGATGCGATGCGATCAGATGTAGATAGGATGGATTCAGTGATGGTAGATCAACGCGTAGTTGATGTTAATTGTGTCTGGCAACGCAGCTCAGTTTAAACTACCACTATTGTCTTAGCTTAGCTAGCAGCATACAGAACAATGTGTCCAAAGTCTTTCCAGAAGTATTCATTCCTGGTTCCGTGGGTTTTATGAATGCCTGATAGTTGTAGTCAAACATGGTATGCAAATAATCTTGGACAGACATTTGGTCAGTCACGATCAGTAATGTAGCACAATCAAATCAAGGATCTTGAAGCTGTTATAATCAACACACCATTGACCACCGTAGGTGTCGGATTAGAACACGTGTTAACATTGGCAGATTTTCACGTGTAGTTGGCACGGTTACGACGCAGACACCAAACCGTGATTTTTGGGTATTAATTAGTTAGACCATGCTAAGTGTCTAACAAGTCTCAGTATAGCCAAAGTTAAATCTGATAGAAGGTTAGAAATGCGGTCAGGATATTTTATCAGAACTTTCAAATGTTTACCAGTCAGTACCGGACTAGTTTTTGCGAGCGAAGTGGCAAACATTGACAACCGAGGGTTGTAGTCAACCGAGCACCAAACATAGCAGAGACCGTTCAGATTAAATTAGACGGCAATCTTGCACACTGGAAAGTTGGCAAGATTTCAGATTTAGTTAAGGGTTCGGATGGACAGATCAGTTGTAAAAGTAAAACTACTATCTCGGGAAATGTTTACCTGTTTGATAGGCCATTTTTTCGTTGGAAATCGATGGCGAACAGTATACAGTACCTTTACTAAAACAGAACGATTCCATAACCAGAGATTATCAGAAATCGACGCTGTTTCGGGCGTCGTGCTGTTTACAGACAGTATTCAGAGTTTATCAGAAATCGACGCTGTTTCGGGCGTCGTGCTGTTTACAGACAGTATTCAGAGTTTATCAGAAATCGACACACTTGCTGACGTCGTACTGTGCGAGTAGTATTCAGAGTATTACCGGATTTACATAGAGGTGTTGACCTGTAAATCAAAGGTTCATGTGATCAAAGGGTCTGAACCTTCTCAAATCAGTGTACCCGCAGTTAATGGCATTTAACTGAAAAGCCGCACAGTCATTTCCGATCACGGCGAGTCGGCCGTCTAGCGCTTCTGCGATCAGGAGCTAGAGAGAAAAAGTCTCAGTTATTAGACAAATTAATCGAATAAATTATCAACTAAATTGTTTATGAGTATAACGTATTGTCCATTAATCATTTAATTATATAATTAATTTTATTTCAGTTTTTCAATTCTTTTTTTTCCCTGGGGCGGGAATGTCGCGAATGCGAAGTAAAATATTATAGGTAGATATATGCGCACATAGTAACGAAAGGTAGCGCATAGCAACAATGTAACTGATTCTTAGAATCGGGCTGAGTGCAGTGTGCAGCCCCGCTAATTAGGTCACAGGAGCGCGGGGCGCGGAGGCAGCGTAGCCTCTTGCGCCGGTAGCGACGCGCTTTAAGATGACACGCAATTGCGACGCGGCAGCGAGCGGTCACTTGGTAAGTGATTTTCTATCCTTTAAACTGTGCATGTGAATCTTATTTCTTTTATTGGGTGTTTTATACTGTGTTCCTTTTCCGTGTACATTTTCAGCTGAAATCCGATTATCAGTCTGTCTTGTGTGTTAAAAGACAGGTAGGGAATTAGAATCCAACCCAAGTGGTGGGTGGCCTGTCCATGTAGACCCGGAGTCGTTTATGCAGATATTATCTTAAGTTAAAGCCGGTAGCTGACGGTCGGCGAGTGAGCAGGTTCCAATTCTCATTGGCCTATTCATGTGGACCCGTTGCCCTGTACACCTTAATTTGCTCTGTACACCTTAATTTGCTCTGTACACCTTAATTTACACTGTACACCTTAATTTAAAGCCGAAAGCTACCGGTCGGCGAGTGGGCAGGAAAAACCGGGATGGTTTGATGCGTATGCGTCACCCGGTTCTTATGCGAGGCTTGGGGTGACTGTGAGGGGAGGTTGGAGGTCACCGGGGGGTTTCCCCCACGATCCGTTCGCTGGGGATGCCTTTCCCACGATAAGGTTGTCAGCTATCAACCTCATTAATTTGATTTTTGAATCACGCGTGTTTAATAACTTGGTAGTTACGTCATCGTCTATCGTGTGACGTATATCGTTTAACTTATACATTCGCTATGGGCCTGATGTTGAGGCCCTTGGCGACAATCATAGAAATAAAGCAATTTCTCCAAGATGAAATCAATTTGAACACTTCAATATATTTGAGTAGGTATTTTGTACACGTAAATAAATTAATTCCACAGCGATGAAATCGATTATATTACAATAAAATACGTATTTCGTACACTTTTTCCAAACTAATTCGATTAACTACCTAGGTATAAATAGAGGGTTAGAATTGAATAAAGACGTTATTGAAAGTAACTTACATAAAAAATACGAAATCAATATGTACAAGCTATTTACCTTTGTGCTACTCCTGGTTGCCGCATTGGCAGGCCTGGCCTCTGCATCTGGTCATGGACATCACCAGACCCGGCGTGATGACTGCCCGGAGGGGTTTATTTGGGTCCCTTGGGACGGCAAATGCGTCGATGAAAACGAAATTTTCCCCGGCCATTAATTATCTCCGGCATTCAAGAACTATTTTGATATTAAAGCAATGTTGATGTTATGCATTTTTATTATTTTATTAACATAGGTACATGTTTATAATATAAATATTGAATGGAGCTGCCAAAAGTAAAATAAATGGTTGGACAGGATATAATAATTTCTTTTTAGACGACGAAAAGGCGTGTTATGATTTCGGGGTTCATGTAAGTATGTATTTGAGTTTCATTATTCCACCATTACTTCTTAAAGCCTGGGTGTATCGTTAGAATCCCAAGTGACACCGGCTCTAAAAAAAAATTGTGTTATTTTTTTGTGTGATATTGTATTATAGATAGTGATATTTTTTATCCCAACTTTCTTGCTAGTCGCATTTATTCATCTCAGACGTAATTGCGGGCAAACGCTAGTGTATGGAAATAGAGCAATTTTTGCAAGATGAAATCAATTTTACCACTTCAATATACTGAGGTATTTTGTACACGGACCTAAATAAATTAATTCTACAGCGACTAAATCGATTTAATTGCAATAGTAATAAAAAAAACATATTTCGTACCTTTTACCTAACTATTTTCGGATAGGTACCTATGTATAAGATACTGGAGGGTTAGATTATGGAATTGCAACACTATTGAAAAGTAAGAGCCAGTTCACAAGGCGCGTTGCGTCGTCGCAACGGATATAATTTGACGCATAGCCAGCCACACGGGCGCTGCGTCATCGCAGCGTTACTACACCGGTTTCGCAATGAGTAGGTACACCCCCGCCCGCTTCGTCTCGGTGGTGCAGTTCCGTCGCGAGTGCGTTGCGTCGACGCAGCGCACCGTGTGTACCACCGACCAGAAAAAAAAGGTGTGTACACTGTGATTATTATGAACGACGCAGCGATAGTGCTGCTACGTCGACGCAACGCGCCGTGTGGACCGGCCGTAACTTTCTTATAGAACAAAGTCAATATGTACAAGCTATAACCTATATATGCATGTACCTTTGTATTACTTTTTATTGCTGCATTGGCAGGCCTGGCCTCTGGGTCTGGTCATGGACATCACCATTCTCGGCGTCAAGACTGTCCGGAAGCGCAGATAGCATGAAAGGACGGCAAAAACGTCGATGAGGATGAAATTAAAGCAATCTTAATCAGTAAAACATATTTTATTTTGTCATTTTCTATGGCGTCCTATCACGTTGTGTCGCGTGGCGTCGCTTCTGTTGCTCACCCAAGACAACGGGTCATCTATCAACGCACAGCTCAAACCACTGGATGGATCGGGCTGGATCGTATAGATGACATATCGTAAAATTGCAATAGGTTTTTATTATTTATAGGACGGATGTACTGTAATAGGGGGAAACATCCTTTTCTGTTCCGACATTTTAGTATAGCAAAAATTAAAATTTCATTATCGAATAAATACCATTCGCTACTCATTGAGTTATAGTATGATGTAATTAAAAAAAGTGGTCAAAAAATCGTATAGTAACGGCAGAAAATTATTGGGAAATTCATGGAAATCTCAAAAAAGATCTTATCGCGTTCCGACTATTGTGATTTAATTTGAGACATTATTTAGACAAAAGTTATTTTAAATTGATCGTAAAAGATCAAAAAACACTTTAAATAAATAATATTTTCAATAAAACTTATAGTTTTTTTACAATCTGGTTCCAAACATCCCTCATTTTTACAGCACGAATTTTTCATACAAATTTAGTACGGGCGCGCGCATCACAAAATTTCGTTATATATTCATGAAATACGGCAGTCATTTCCCATACGCCTGCGGGCTCTCAAGGCGTGAGGTTGCGTCCCGTTGCTCCTGAACTGACGTTTGTCACTGTTAGTATCCGTACACAAACGTCAATGCATCCACTACCATTGAACAAAACTAATCATCGATATTTATACGTATAAAAAAAATGTAACTGGACGATTTCTGTACATAAAATATTTATTTTGAAAATTTAATTGGTGGTTATTTTATTATTCACTGAGCCCAAAACGGTATTTTATTCTCTGTCTTATTTTGCCTGTTTTGTGCACGAACTCCACTAAAACTAACTTTGAATGGGTATTTTGGTTCTTATAGCTCAGTCCTATGTGTTATTCCAGACTATAACCTATCCCTGTACCAAATTACATCAAAATCGGTTGAACAGATGGGCCGTGAAAGCGTAGCAGACAGACAGACAGACACACTTTCGCATTTATAATATTAGTATGGACTGAATGATGCTAGCGACTTATATGAATCCACGCAGACGAAGTCGCGGGAATCATCTAGTTCTATATAAATATTTTTGGGGTCTGTATACATAATAAACATTACTCCAAAGATTTATCATAAGTACCTGTAATAGATAGAATGAAACATAACTTAAACAAAACAAAAGTCCTCATAAAGGCACAATTTTTCCAATCCTCTCTATTGTTTTGTATAAAACAAAGAAACGTGCGCACGCCGCCTAGCTTCATCCAATATTTTACTGAACGCGCAGAACTTGCTTCGCAGTTTTCAGTCGCACGTAGGCTGTCAAAATAGCTTCGTCTGATCTGAAGTGATAATCTTGCTTTCTGTCGAGTACAAAAACAATTTACTTCTGCAGTGTGTGACTATTGTAAAAAAGTAAGTATAATTTGTTTTATTAGTTACCTACAGTAATAGTCAGTGTGATTATTTGTAATATTTGAAATAAAAGATCCCTTCAAAAAAAATTTTATATGGCGTCGGCCGCGGTGATTTTCGTATTGTTGCGCTGACTGTTGGGTTTTGTATCACTGTGTGATTTCAAATTTGACGTTTGTTGAAGTAAAACTTTTACAGACACGTCACCACGTACTTTTACAGCCAGCGCATAATATAATGGAGAGTGCAACGCCAGTAAAACCCATGTACCGACACTTTAATTTTTTGACATAATGACGTAAACATACCTGAGGCTTCTATCAAAGCTCAGCAAAATTCATCAGTCCGTGTATTTTTTAAATTATCTAGACATGATCTAGAATGATTTATTGTGATTCATTATTTTTGCAGATGGAAAAACATAAAAGAAGGTCTTCCTATTATAAAAAAGAAAATAAGCCGTTGCATTGAAAAAAAAAAAAAAAAGTATACTCTTATTTCCTGAAATCTTGAAAGCTGTCATCCCATTTCACTTCCACATAATACAACATGCAGATTGCAGAGAAGAAGCAAATAAATGCATTAGTTACCTACATAATTTCTGTACAAGTTTCGCGCTTTATCGCAAAATGCAATTATTCGTTTTTCAATACAAATCAACTAAATTTTCATTTCATTGTACCTGCAACACTTTTCCGCTAATTATCATAGCATCAGAGTTATACTATTTCATGTACCTACTCTCACCATAGTCTGTACACTAGTAAAAAAATATTAATTTATAATTAGTAGACTATACCAACAAAAGACATTCATCTTTCCTATCTAAACATTTTGGTTATTTACGTATTGCATGCAGCTTTGAAATTCTAAACGATGATCAAGTTATAGAATATAAATTGGAGAGCTCTGAACAGCAAGGTAAAAAGCATTCGGCAAAAATAACTAAAAGGTAGGTAAATTACAAAACTAGGTATAAATCCTTATCCTTACTAATATTATAAACGCGAAAGCTTGTGAGTATGGATGAGTGGATGTATGCATGTATGTATGTATGTTTGTTACTCTTTCACGCCTGAACGGCTGAACGGATCTAGATGAAATTTGGCACAGAGATAGATTATAGTCTGGAATAACACATACTACTTACTACTTAATAAAACAGCTACTTTTTATCCCGGAAAATTAAGGGAACATAAAAACCTCATTTTTTGTTGTTGTTTCCAAATTATATCTGTCGGTTTAGTTGATGGGTAAAATTACAATTATAAAGGTTTGAAATAAATAAAAGAGTACCTTTTATTTATTTAAAACTAGCTGCACTATTGGTAACTATCGCCAGGAAGGCTGATTCAGTATTAGGTAGGTGTAGGCTCTCCTCTTATGACGATAGTGAAGGACTGCCCGCATGCTGATGGGGTCTGACTACTTATCGCTTCTCAAAGACGTCTTATGGTTGCCTAAAATTAACAATGACTAGGAAGGCTAACACATCTTTGAGCGGCCATGTCTAGTGAACGGCCCGATGAATAGCGTCAGTTTTTATACTGTTTACATAGGTACTGCGCATACTTTAATACTGTACAAGAATGAGCCTTCCTAGTTATGGTTCATTTTTGGTAACCATAGTACGTGTTTGAGCGGCCATATCTAGTGAAAGGCTGATCTGCATGCAGGCAGACCTTCACTATCGTCATAAGTGGAGAGCCCTACACCCACCTAATACTGAATCAGCCTTCCTGGCGATAGTTAACAAAAGTGCAGCTATCTCATAGTCAGTACCTACATGATATTATAAAAGTTTTTTTGCTGTCATAAAACTTCGGTTTGTCAAAATGTGACAAGGATAATTTTTATTTATGTCAATTATATTAGGTACTTTATACTAATAAACTTTATATTGTAGTAATAAATTGCGGTTTTATTTTCCATTTCAAAGTGCTATAAAAGTTTCACATCAAAAACTAAATAAATAATGGAAATAGGTTTTTTAGGATGAGTTGTGTCATTTATGATGAATCAACGGGACTTTACTTAGCTTGAAAAGGAGATTCTACTGAGGAGAGATGACAATAACTCAGCAGTTTATAAAAAGAAAAAAAATTGCAATAATGTACCTAGAAAATAATACACAATATATAGGGAGCTACATAAATATATGTACATACATAATGTATCAAGTATTACTCTGATTTAGTGGGCTGTTAGTGGATAGTTTCCATGCAACATTAGGAAAATCATCAGTTGATGCTACGTTAGTTGTTACGGATATGTCTCAAACCCACCAGCATCAATTGATTTTCATAGCTTAGCTCTAGGGGAAAGGGGTTCAACTAAGCAACGAAGTTTTTCACATAATGAGGAAAGGTTACACGTCCTTCTAAGTATTTATTACGAGAGAGGGAATGACAGCATGACAGTCACGCAGCTTACTTACGTCCATAATGTTCCCTACATTACACATTATACTAGTTGAAGTATGGAACACAGAAGCTGACTAGTTACTTCTCAAACCACTTCATCTACATCGCACATCTCAGATGGAAATGGAATCTCCTAGTGCTGTCTTACACCGTTTTTATACTATTCATGCAGAACTACTACTAATACTAAGCGCCATTATTAATTTAATTTATTTTTCTACCTAAGCATACAACCTTTATCAAATAAACACCTATATTTACCTATACCTACTCATAGTTATAAATCAGTTCAAAGCATTTCAGTATCAAAGCAGGAATCAGCCGGTTGGTATATTATCAAGAAGCACCTCTACAATCCATACTATGATATTAAAAATGCCAAAGACGTGTAATTGAACGGCCCATTATTTCAACCAAGTTGGTATAGAGTAAGGTTACATCCCGAGGAAGGACATAAGTTACCTTTATCCCGAAAAATTGAGAAATTCCCGCAGAAAAAAAAAAAATTAACGAACGCAGACGAAGCCGTAAGTATCATCTAGCTATCAATCAATAAATAATATTATTTGTGCCATAGTGAGATAGTTGATCGCATATTGTGTGCTCCCGTGGTAGGGGCTGAATCCTTCTATGTGTGCCTGCGTAGACTGTGGTTGTATGTGTATAGAAACAATTGACAGCGGCTGACAGCTACGCCTAGATGTCGGCCAAGGGTAGGACCCATTGCCAATTTTCATGTCTCTAACTTCAAAAACAAAGGACTTTCATGCAAACTTCCAACCCCCATTTAAACCCTTCGGAGTGAATTTTCTCATTAACCGTTTCTTAGCTGATGTCTACACCATAGAAGGAACCTACCTTCCAAATTTCAAGTCTGTATTCTTTATAGCCTTTTACTGCCTCGTTGGTCTAGTGGTTAGCATAGTCGACTACGGATCACGAGGTCCTGGGTTCGATTCCCGGTCGGGCATAAAAGTTAGGTATTGGGTTTTTCAATTAAGAAATTCTCAGTGCCAGCCCGGAGTTGGAAGTTGGCGGTGTTTCACCCCCGTGCCTCGGAGAGCACGTTAAGCCGTCGGTCCCGGTTATTATCACTAACATGATAATAATCGTTAAAGCCCGCCAACCCGCATTGGAGCAGCGTGGTGGGTCTAAGCTCTAATTCCCGCTCTCCTATGAGAGTGGAGGCCTGTGCCCAGCAGTGGGACGTTAATAGGCTGTAGTGACTGATTCTTTATAGTTCCTGAAATTTCGTGATTAGTCAGTCAGTCAGTCAGTGAGTGATAGAGTGGTATTTCGTTTTCAACCGACTTCAAAAAAGGAGGAGGTTCTCAATTCGACTGATTTTTTTTTTTTTTTTTATGTTTGTTACCATGAACTTTTTTTATTTGAAAGGGCATACTTCCCATGTGGTCCCATATACATTTTATCGAAATCGGTAGAGCGGTTTTTAAAATATCATCAATAAAATAAGTACTTTGTATAGCGTGTGCTTGTTGTTGTAAAGTTGGCGCGGGAGTTTGAAGTCGGTTGTTTAAAAAGATTTTTTTATATCAAATTATTATACATTGAAGATTTGAAATGTATTCAGCTTCCTAATTTAACTATATATTTTTATGTACCTAAGTAGGTAGTACCTAGGTCCTAGGTACCTATTGATACGAGGTTAGTATGAGTTGTCACCCATAAAAAACGCTATGAGAATAAATATTTAGAAAAAAGAACTAAAAAAAAATAACTGGTGCACATATTTTGATCATTTTTAACGACGCAAAAAGTGCAAAACATGTTCGCACATGTTTTCACTGCACGGTCGCGTGGCCGCGTCGTTACAGCGGCAAATTCAATCGACACGATGACATAGTTTGGGACTGTGCTGACGCGTGTTGCCAGTGCATCGAGACTCAATAATTATAGGGAAGGTAAGTGCTTACTACTTCGTTTATCATATTATGCTTTAATATTATACATGCGAAAGTGTGTTTGTTTGTTGGTTTGTCCTTCAATGACGCAGCAATTACTTTTTATCCCGGAAATCCCGCAAGAATTTAAAAAAAAATTTAAACCAAGTAGACGAAGTCACGGGACAGCGGGGCTTGTCTAACTAGCGCAAATACCTAGTTCTATTTATTTTATCACTGAATATCTACTTTATATTAAGCTACGCTTAGCTTTTTTATTACTGAATACCTATCTAGTTTTCTAAAATCTTAGCTTGAAAATAGCTAATACATAATATATCTTCGCAAGGTTATCTCCGCGAAGATAATATAGTATTATTTGCGAAGGTTATATCAGTGTTAACTAGTCTAGGTCTGACCTAGACGCGCGTCGGAGGGTAAACAGCAAAATTGCATTGTATGGAAAATACATTTCGTCCTGTCATGGTAGTCTGTGCACCGGGATATAAAAGTGCGCGCGTGCACTTGTAGTACCAGTTCCAGACCAAATGTTTTTTTTTCAGAATAGGCTTGCGCTTGACGACAATCATGCTTAATACAAAGCAATGATGAAGTCTAGGTTGGAGCGCGCTTGCCTAGAAGATGCCTATGCACTCTCTCCTTTAAGGTACTTAAGTTATACGTGGCAAGGAATACATGCGCTGGAAGGGCATTCCACACCTTAGCAGTTCGAATCAGAATCGTACAGCAGAACCGTTTCGTTCGAGCACATTGGACGTCAACCACTTATGGATGCCAATGCTGAGGGATTCCTGCTGTTAATAAACCGATAAGCAGGCGACATTGCGTTTGTGTTGTAAACTGAGCAATTTCGCCTGCGTAAGTGATTGATCGCCAATTATTATCCTTTGGGCACGGCTATCTATCGAGTCCAATGTATCGAGTTGTTACTTGGCGGTTTCTTGCTGTTCTGTGGTAGAACGCTGAAGGAAGAACAAGGTTGAAATGTTCCTGTGCGTTCTGACTGAATAGCGCCGACTTTTTTACCTTTTTCATCTAACCTAACAAACTTATGAAAGTTAAAACTACTCCCGTAAACTGCACTACTCGAACGAGCAGTCCATTATTTTCAACCTACATCCAAAAAAGGAGGAGGTTCTCAATTCGGTGCGTATGTTTCTTTTTTTTTTATGTACGGTGCACATCTCCGTGGTTTCTGAACCGATTTGAATAATTTTTTTTACAATCGTTAGAGGAAGCTCTCGAGGTGGTCCCATACGATTAAAGTTCTAATCCCATAGAGGTACCATAAAGTGTTCTGGTGTGAGGGGCGCGGGTATAACAATTAACAAGGATAAGCAAAGTTGACGCATCAGGCTCGCCCAACTTCAACATGTAGTGTAGAAATCAAAATTATTTTTTCAGTGGCTTTGGAAGTCGGTTTTTTTTACAGACGACGAGAGCGAAAGCATCGAAAAAAAAAAGTAGTTACAGCGTGACATCGACAAATTGAATCAACGCGACGCGACGCTTCGTTTGAAGGCTGTGTAATTTAATTTTGTCGGCATATTTACCAGCTGTTGGGACTAGAGCTATTATCAATATCGTCGGGGAGTGGATGTGAGACTTAATAGTTTATTATAAGGGAAATCTCTAGTAGTCTCTACTCCCTGAGCTGAGGTGCGAGTGCTTGTTTGCGCAGCTCTCATACAAACTGTCGAAGTCCACGTATAGTCCGTTAAACTTATCTGACCCGGTGCCAGCGTCGCTAGTAGATACAGCGCGGGTCTTCTCCGATTGGCCCGTCAAGGCCAAGCGGGGGTACGGGCCTCGAGGCATGGCCTCCTTACCCGAGCGGGGCAACTTTGTACCCCGGTAAATGTCTTCTAGCCGTGAATCGGCTAGGGCCTGCCTTGTAGGCTACAGGCCTCTGGGCAAGTTGCCAACTCCGGAGTTGGGTCCTCGCTGCGGGTGACGTCGTCACCTTCGCGCGTGGGACCCGTGTCAAATGCGGTTACCTCGGCGCCGCGCGCGAAAGTTTTTTTTTTTTTTTTTTTCTAGTAGATAATATGAAAAATAAAATTAGTTCCAATTTTAGCCACCGGGTCAGATAAGTTTGACAGACTGTACATACTACCTACGCGCGAAAATACTACGCTATTATGCGACGCATTTTGCGGTCAACTTCAGACGCGACTAAATGATTTGCGACATATATTGCGATATGCAAAACATTTTTTATTTGGGAATTATATTATTTCAAAAATAAAGTAATTTTAGTAGACCTGTCAAAAGACGTAATATCAACGTCTCCTGCTGATTTTATGTTTGTCATGTCATTTTAAATTGTCATACTACTACAAACCCGTACTCTGGGGCATGCCGGTTTCCTCACGATGTTTTCCTGCACCGTTTGAAACAAGCGATCTATTTAATTTCTTAAAACGCACATAACTTCGATAAGTTGGAGGTGCGTGCTCGGGGATCGAATCCGCGACCCCGTACAACCTTACAAGAGGTTGTGACGTGGTAGGCCGACACAGAATAATTAGGTATAGGTAAAGAAGCAAAGAAAACCCGGGCGTAGGTTCTATCCCACGTCCCTAACGCCTTCCGCTCTGGGATTCCAGGTTTTCAAGGACGGGCTCACTACTCTGGAGCCTGGACCGGCTTTCGAAAGGAAGCATAGAAGTCGTCTATTGTACTTCGTGAGCCTTCCTACGGAGGCAACCTACTGCGTCCGGTCGCGAGCGACGGCCTCTGCTGCTTCTACGGGAGCTGGACCCTGGAGCTGGAACCTGGAGCATCAGCCTACCGTTCAGGCCAGTGCCCGCTCTCTCATTAAAAACTATACAGTGTGGATAGGTGGTGAAGAATTATACGGCTTAGAACCTACGCCCGGGTTTTCTTTGCTTCTTTACCTATACCTAATTATTCTGTGTCGGCCTACCACGTCTCAAGGTCGGCCGTTTTAACTTCTAGGTTATCACTGCTTCCAAAGCGCTTATATAAGAATTTACTTTGCTTTTAAAAGTAAGTATTTTCGATACTCAGATTCAGAAATCAACCCCCCCCCCATATCACGTGTAACGGTGTAAGCAAGGGGTAGACAACCAATTTGCCGTCGTCACGTGGGGGAAAAATTGAAAATAAATTGATCCTGCAACTCGAGCGTGCGAAAGCGATGGCTTAGAAGGAATGGGATTACGTATGCCGTCAGCCAAATGTAGCTTGGCTTCAGAATACCCGGCGTTAGATCGTGATTTCTTATGTCGGTAACTTTTTATATGCGCGACTCGGTTAAAAAGTATTGAGTAAACTTTTTTTTAGATAATAACCTGGACTACGGTTGCTTTACGATGTTCAAAGTCAAAGGCATTATTATATTCATTCAATTTAGGTAGGTTCACTACACTTATTGACGTCCAGTTTATTTTAATTTATTTAGTCCAGTTGATATCCAGATTAAGGGGAGTACAGTTTTCATAATCATTTCTTAATTTTCGGACTAATAAGTTTATTTATATAGCTCCAGTCCATGGTTTTAAGCAATTTTTCTGTCATAGATAAGAGAGTTATCCAGATAAGTATGTCATATAATATCTAGTCACACATATATACCTATTTATTTAACAGATTTTGATGAAATTTTGATCAGAGACAGCGTGCATCCCGGAGATCCATAAAGGCTACATTTTAGCCGAGAAAATGAAAGATTTCTCACGGTCTTTTATAAAAATTAAACCCACGCGAATAAAGTCGCGGCCATAACATAATCTAGTTTCGAATCATTTTCGAATAAAAGCTGAATTAATGTTCTAATTCGAATGAAATTTCTAAACAATTTACAAATAATGAATTCGCCTAACATTCCTACCATTTACTTATACGGACCATAAAGTTTTACATTTATGCGAGTAAACTCGATTCACTGAAATTGAGACCGAGAAATCCGAAATTCTTTTAAAAATTGTCGAAAAAGAAAAAGAATTCAAGTGCACTAAAATGTACTACAGCTTTACAACACTACACTACTACAACACTACAGCAAATGCACTTACAGTATTTTAACAAATACTGTCTATACCTACTCGTCATCATAATATGATGTGTTTATAAAATTCAAAACAAAAAAAAGCCGCGAGGCAAAAGATGGATGAAGAGAGGTCCCAGGTTCGATTTGTGGGTCGGGCCATACATATAGTAATAAGTGTTGTGATTTTCTATCAGCAAATTCTCAGTACTAGCACAGAATAGGTACTAGCCCGGAGTTAGGGAAGTAAGCGGTGTATCACATGACTCGAAGAGCACGTAAAACCGTCGTTGCTGATCTCTCTCCGGTTGGGTCGTATTTGGCGTCCCATCGGGCTGAGAGTAAGGTAAAAGCGAGTGCACCTGTGTTTGTACACACACTTGTGCACTCCACGCAGGTGGCTTATCTTTGTGGAGATTGGCCGCCGTGGCCGAAATTCGATCAGGAGGACATTTTTATGAGAAAATCGTTCATTTTTAGATTAGTAGCCCTCTACAAAGATATTGTTGCTTTACACACACAGACACGGTGATAGAGAGATAATATAGAGAAACAAAATAACGCAAAACGTGAGAACCTGAGCCTGAAAAAAACCTTCGAAGAGCCTCGTAAAAAAACTGTAAACTCCGCTAGTTTGCTCATTCCTTGTTTGAATTGCGAACTGTTAACGACAAAACTTGCGAGATAGATTATTCCCTTTCCAGTTTCGATACTCTTTGTTTGTTTAAGAGCACCCTTTTTGTTTTCGCTTTGAAAGTTTCAGTATCAATCACAGTTCTCTTTTATTTTTTTTATCTGTTCTTTTTTTGAACTTTATATTTTCGCAATTCGAATGTAGATTTGTTTGTTTTTCGCGGATTTATTCCTTCTCAATCAAGGAACAGTGAAATATTCAACTATTTCACTGTTCCTTGATCGGTTAGGTACTTTTGTCAATTTCTGTAGTGATTTAAAGAAGTAGAAAATATAATTCAAAGAAAATATAACAAGGGATGCTGCGAGACAAGCATTCGTTAAAATGTGCAGACGTTTATATAACTAGCAAATGTTTGCCCACGACTTCGTCTGCGTGGAATTATGTTCTTAAAGAAAGAAAGTAGGTCGGCGAGCTCCCATATAGTATTTGACCCAAACTTGAGGTTCACGTTCACGCATCAAACTTCTCATACTTTTTATACTAAACCAGACTAACAAAAAAGTTTATGAAAGTCAATCAAATAAAGTTGGGAGAAAAAATATATTCGTAGTAATAGTTAAAAGTGAGGCTAGATTTCTATTTCATGGTTTTTAAGCCAGATGACCATTTAATAGCTTTGAAAAATATATCAGGCACTGCAGATTAACATTATCTGACTATACCAAATAGTCATACGCTTTCCTACCTACATAAAAACAAGTTACCTACCTGCTGGGTACATTAAACCTACGTAATTCATAACGCGGCCAGTAAGTATATTATGACATACAAATTGATGGTTGTTATAGTATTCTTATTGTTTGAAAAGGGGGGTTAACCCTAACGCTTTTATGCATCGCTACTTTTGGGCGTTAGTCGCATTTACAACGCGCGACAGAAGCAATTCAATAGCGTCGCGAAGCGTGAGCATTTCAGGTGACATCGGGTAAAAGAAGAGCGAGGGGTGCCAGCAGGTACTACAGCGCGGGACTGTATCGATAATGCATCGCGTTTGAATTAAATTAACGTTTTTAATTAATTACAATTATGTATTTATTAATTAATTAATATCGCATACTGTATACGCTGACACCCTGTCTATATCTCTTTCTCTGTCTACGTACTCCCGCCATTGCATAGACCGAATGACACCAACTATTAAAAAAGTTATTTATGAATATTTTCATTGTGATGATTAAACTATTAATAACATAATATGTACCTACATTATAAAGTTAGACTGATATTATTTTGTGAAGACTGCTATATACATAACTGGTTTTGTTGTTAAATATGAGTACTTACTGTAACTAAACTAAGAATAAAACCAAAAATAAATGTGTATTAACTCTAATGAGAACGGTATAAATAATTATAGGTAAACTATAAAACCCTTTTTATTTCAATCCTACCCACGAAGATGCAATGATAATAATAATTGTCCTAACAGAGAGTTGGATTGAAGTACAAATATGTATGTAAAAAAGTATTTTGTAACAAATAAAATACACTTAGTTTCTTTAAATGCTAACTCGAGTTGTGAAACTCGAATTCAATTCCCAGTTACCTGAATTTCAACTCGAGTTAACGTGTTTTTTCCGAGTTGGCACATCTCTACCACGGTCCACGAATGACATTTGATTGAGTTGACAGTAATTATTGACATTTGACACGATAGTTTCTACTTTTATACTCTGGTATCTATACTCCGTATTGCCATTAGAACGACTTTTTTATTGTTTCGTAATTATTTTTATTTTTGATCCCCATCTTCTAAAAATTTGGTGTTTACACAGAAAAATAAATTGAAATATATTAAAAAATATTAAATGATTTCTGAATCTGAATGGTTTTTAAATTAGCTGGGTCAGACTTCGCCGATCTCCTTTCAAAAATCTGTGAAAAACATAAATTTCTTTATTTTTCACCGAAATTAGAATATACCAAGTTTTATGGATATAACTTGAACAGCCTTGGGGTGGTATTTCGATTTTTTTCCTTAGTACACCTCTAGGGTGCTCAAGGAATGTTCAGCCGTTTAGGTTTTCTGTCAGTCCCTCATCGGACATAGCCATAGTAGTTATTAATGATAGTGTTTTGTTTAATTTCGTACAATCTCTTTATGTATCTAAATTTAAACATTATATTTGCCTACTACGGGCGTGGCTATAGTTACCACCCTACCGGCAAAGACGTGCCGCAAAGCGATTTAGCGGTCCGGTACGATGCCGTGTAGAAACCGATTAGAGGTATGGGTTAAATCTGACATGTCCCTAACAGGTTAGCCCGCTACCATCTTAGACTGCATCATCACTTACCATTAGGTGAGATCGTGGGCTAACTTATAGTGGATAAAAAAAAGTTTCTTTTCAGTTCTCATTTAAGAAGTATCCTTCGTGACTTCGCATTGTTTCCCTCAAAGTCCGTGAAGCGGAAACTCGCATGAAAGGTGACTCCTAAAAATTACCGCTCGCGTCCATTTGGGAAAATGATATGAGCACATTGGAACGAGGGTCGGGCCCTCAAGGGAAATGAATTGAAGTCATATCCGAATGCTCTGCCCTTTGTTATTGAAAAAACTATGTGCGGTGGATATTTAGTTTCAATAACAGAAGGGGCTGGCTTATTTTTTGCGCGAAGAGTCAACCTAGCTGTCCAACGCGGAAATGCTGCCAGCACGTGGGCTTGATTTATTAGTAACTAGCCGATGCCTGCGACTTCGTCCGTGGATCGAGGTATTTTGGTTCCCGCTGGAATTCTGTAATTTTCTAGGATAAAAAGTTGCCTTTGTGTTATTCCAGACCTAACTCTGTGCCAAATTTCATCCAGATCCGTCTAGCCGTTCTGGCGTGATTGAGTAACAAACATCCATCCATCCATACATTCATCCATCCATCCATCCACACTTTCACATTTATAATATTATAGTATAGATATAGACTAGATGAGGCCCGCGACTTCGTCCGCGTTAATTGAGTTTTATCCCCGCGGGATTTCCCTAATGTTCAAGGATAAAAGCAATAAAAATATAATATAAGCATTTCAACAATAAAATAAGTCACAAAAATATGTAGCTTTTAAGACAGAGACTTGAAATACCTAACATCCATGAAATTATGAACGTGCCTGCTTTTCATATGAAGATATGTAGGATCACAGAGTTGTCAGATACTAGAGGTGATAATATTCCGCAGTCGTCCTAAAATGGACTTGTGTAAAGTGGTTTAGACGTTGTTTTATCAACGTCCCAATTGTACTCCTCGTATAAGGAAGACGTATTTTTTATAACATTTCATAACTCATTTTTATGTAATTTGGCATAATATTTTGTGATTTTATTTATTATATTGGGCTTTAATTCCGAGTCGGTCCATAATAATAAATTTAAGTACCTATTGGATCTTTCTGACAAGATATTTTCAGTACTACCCTGAAATTTGGGAGCATGGCAGTGTTTTACCCCCGTGCCGTGTCGTACACTGTGGAGATTAGCTGCTGTGCCCAAAATTCGGTTAGGAGGACATTATTATTTTAAAGCATAAATAAATCTGAGTTTAGTTTTTAAAATAAGTATAAATATGCTGCGTTACTTTACTCTGCAGATGTGAGTGGCATTTTATAGTTCTATTACAACTTTGTTTTTGATACCTCAAGTATGAGAGGTAACCTCTTAGTTCTATGCTACAACTCAAAGTCTTGGCTCAATGTGTATAATGTAAAACTATTTCAAGGCGTCAGTTCCAGCCGAGTCTGTTCAAGAGTTCTGTTAGTTTATATGCAGACCTACGTGCTGTTTATACGACTGCCTGAAAAAAGGAGTATATTGTTTTCAGGGTTCATGTATGTATGTATGTATGAGTATGTATGTATGTATGTATGTATGCATGTATGTATGTATGTATGTATGTATGTATGTATGTATGCATGTATGTATGCATCATGTATGTATTATGTATGTATTATGTATGTGAGTTTGTATATTCCACCATAACTTCTATACGCCTGAACCGATTTTGATAAATGAGGTATCGTTAGAATCCCTAGCTTATTCCGGGTGACATAGGTGATCATCTAGATCATCTAGAAAATGATGAGTAGATTCCTGATTCCAAAAATATATAACACTAATGTTTTAACAATTATACATACATACATGAACCCTGAAAACAATATACTCCTTTTTTCAGGCAGTCCTATAAAAATGATGAGTAGATTCCAATAATATATAAAACTATAGCTCTTATAAAAATGTGAATAAGATTTCAAAGGTAATTAATGACTATGGTATCGTTACGTAGTAGCAATGGTACCTGTAAGTTTCCATTCGAAGGGGATTTTTTACTACACGACTGTCCAATAATCTTAATATATATAAATCACGTGTCACAATGTTTGTCCTCAATGGACTCCTAAACCACTTAACCGATTATAATAAAATTCGCACACCATGTGCAGTTCGATCCAACTTGAGAGATAGGATAGTTTAAATCTTAAAAAAACATCAATTCACGCGGACGAAGTCGCGGGCATCATCTAGTTTAATATAAAAAAATATTTTTAAACGACCGACTTCAAACTCCCGCGCCAACTTTACAACAACAAGCACACGCTATACAAAGTACTTATTTTATTGTTGATATTTTAAAAACTATCAAAAATTTATATGGGACTACTTGGGAAGTATGCCCTTTCAAATAAAAAAAGAATCATCCAAATTGGTCCACCCAGTCAAAAGTTCTGAGGTAACAAACATAAAAAAAAAAATACAGTCGAATTGAGAACCTCCTCCTTTTTTTGAAGTCGGTTGAAAAAGGAGTGTTATGTTTTCAGGGTTCGTGTATGTATGTGTGTCTACGGCAGAGCAGTCGTATTTTTAAAGCTTAAGTATACAAGGATTATGGAGGAAGAGACAAAGAACAGCAACTTTTTAATTTTTTTAGAAAAAAAATCAACTGAATCAATAAACTGAACTAATAGGTATCGTTCAACGCAATTTAACAATCTTAAGACTTCAATAGCCTGGACAATGAACATTTACAAAACTGTGCTTACAACATATACACGCGACCATCGGCAACCACAGAACAGCGAGAAACCGTCAGCGTTTTCATCTTTATGTGGTTGACGTCCAATCTGCTCGCACGAAACGTTTTTGCTCGACGTTTCTGATACGAAACGCCAATGTGTGGAACACCCCCAACGCGCACGTGTTTTCTGCCACGTATAACTTAGGTAGGTACTTTCAAGGCATGAGTGAATAGGCATCTTCTAGGCAAGCGCGACGTCATTGCTTTGCACTAAACATGATTGTCGTCAAGCGCAAGTATATCTCGCAATAAAAAAAAAGATCATGACGTCACAACCTGATGGGCGGCGATCTATTGGTAGGCCAAAGGCCAAAACGGGATAAATGGAGTCGACGGAGATGCAAATGCCATCGGATTGTAAAACTGGAGGACATTATTATGCAAAATATGATTTTCAATAGATGGAGAAATCGACCCCGGCCCCGGCCCACTCAGGGCTGTATGTACAGTTACATTGGAATGCAAAAGACGTGCTCTTTCAGTGTACTCAGTAACTGAATACTATACTTCTACAAACTAGTAACTAGTAGATGATGCCCGAGACTTCGTCTGCGTGGATTAAGTTTTTCTGATTCAAAATTCGCCGACATACGGACACACTCTCGCATCCATATTAATATTATAAATGCGTCTGTCTGTCTGCTATGCTTTCATTTCCGTCTGTTCAACCAATTTTGATGAAATTTGGTATAGCGGTAGCTTACATCATGGAGAAGGCCATAGGCTACTTTTATCGCGGAAAGTTAAAGACTTCCCGCGGGAATAAAAAAAAACTAATCCACGCCGACGAAGTCGCAGGCATCATCTAGTGATAATATTAGTATGGATTCTTTCATTACTTTGCTCTCCGAAGATTTATCTTAGTTCCATGATATTTTAAAATAATACGTGAGAGCCGGCGACGTCTCACGAGAGCTCCGTTTTGAATCATGTCGCCATAACGATGCACTCTGTGTATTGTGCGAGCTAGAGATGTGCAATACAGCTCACTGAAATGAGCGATAAGTATCATTTGAGTCAAAGAACCGTATCATCGTAGCGTTGGTAAGTAAGATATAACGGGTACATAATATGCGTAGCAACAATCAAGTCTCATCATCATCATCATCACTACAGCCTATTAACGTCCCACTGCTGGGCACAGGCCTCCACTCTCATAGGAGAGCGGGAATTAGAGCTTAGACCCACCACGCTGCTCCAATGCGGGTTGGCGGGCTTTTGATAATAACCGGGACCGACGGCTTAACGTGCTCTCCGAGGCACGGGGGTGAAACACCGCCAACTTCCAACTCCGGGCTGGCACTGAGAATTTCTTAATTGAAAACCCAATACCTAACTTTTTATGCCCGACCGGGAATCGAACCCATGACCTCGTGATCCGCAGTCGACTTTGCTAACCACTAGACCAACGAGGCAGTCACTATCAACTATCAAGTCTAAGGTCCATAAATTGCAACTTCCATACTTTGCTGCATGTAATAATGATTATATTTGGTAAACAAGTAATTTTGTAATACAAAAAACTGTATTACAATATTACAATACAAAGTGTGAATACAAAGGCAAGTGATAGAGATGGCGGTTTTTCGACGTTTTATAACTCCCTAACACGTACTTCACATACTATAGTCGTGAAAAAGAATTGCTATTTTGTATAACATAATAACATAATATAAGACATAGTGTGGATATCATCAGCTCTACCTCACAATACTGCTGTGAGACACAATTTCGGTGTGCTGATATAAGTGAGCCATTATTTTGTAGAAGTCACTGTTATAGATCATTTAAAATTCCGTTCAGGAACTACCCGAATCTAATGTGAACTTACATTATTGTCGCATTTTTGCCGCTTCTATTTTATTTCGCAGACATTTTTCAATTTCTAAAGGAATGTTAGCAATATTTTCACAATCTGTCCTCGCGAATAGCTTCTAAATATTATATTCATTTATTATTTCGTTTAGCTGGTTTAATTTGATCGCATGCTAGAGGCGAACGTATATTTTTTTATTTGAAGTCAAGACACGCCGATTTTTCACGCCGAAATGATAGGACGTTGGAACGGATAAATAACAATAATAATATATTTTGTATCCATATTCGAGCCAAAAGTATCTTTTTTCTCCACAGGAGATGCTAGAATATCTTGTAGAGTTCACTTTTCTATTAAAAAAAACGGGCACTAAGTGAAAAAACTAGAAGTTTAATTCGCTATAATCCGCCACAGAAGGAAAATCTATGTGGTACAGTGCGTATCTCGAACCTGATGCCCGCGACATTCATCACACCACATAAACACTCAAAAATGCCCTCAACGTACGTTTCACTCCGATATCTACCGGAGCATCTTCGGGAGATGTTGTCTTTAAAATTTACTTTACAATAAAATTGCGGGCATCAGGTTCGAGATACGCACTGTACCACATATATTTTCCTTCTGTTGCAGATTATAGCGAATTAAACTTCTAGTTTTTTCATTGTCATGGACTTCCGCAAACTAACGCCTGCTTCTATCCAATACGGGCACTAAGTATTATTTTCCTATACAGCTATGATTTTAAAAATGGCTGTGACCAACGGTTATGACACACCAATTCTAAATCTATTCTGTGACATAGACTCAGACAGACGGACGCATGCTGTTATAGTTCCTTTTTTATTACGTAACACCAAAACCAAAACTATTGATTCAAACTTTGGCGGTCAACTTACAGCTCTTTAAAGATTTAATAAAATGGCCGTGATTCTGACGGACAGACGTACAGACGGACAGAGGAACTGAACTAAATATAATATTATAGTTTTACCCACTGAAAGTATTATTTTTTACAAAACAACATTAATATAAGGTCTAGTTTCATAACTGCAGTATACGAGAATGGTACCAGGAGCGATCGTTATAAGAGCATGATTCAAAACGGAGGTCCCTTGTGACGCAAGAAATTATTACAGAAAGTCGGGTTGTGGAGCAAAGACATGTTAACGACATGTCGCACGACGAAACGTTGCATTCATAAATAATCATACTGAGCGTGTCCCGTGCAACATAGGGATACGAAAAACAATAATACGGAAAGTCGTCGTTGGATCAAAGGCCCACGTGAGCGACAAAGGCGATTCGATCGACGACATGACACGGCAGTATCAAACAGCAGCTGATCATTCACGTTCATTTTTAATCAACGACTGCGATCTCACTTGATGGTTAGTGATGATGCAGTCTAAGATGGTAGCGGGCTGACCTGTTAGGGGCATGGCAGTTATATTAAACCCATACGGTCATACCCTAGGTTTCTGCACGGCATCATACGTCAAATCGCTTGGCGGCACGCACGTCTTTGCTGGTAACGTGGTAACTAGCCACGGCCAAATCCTTTCACCAGGGCAGACCAGGGAAAATTCAGAAATTATAAATTCCTAAATTTACCCTGCCGGGGATCGAACCCGGGGCTTCCGCACGTTAAGACAATAGCGCTCAACACTGCGCCATGGAGGTCGTCAAACGTTGCCTGCGTTATAGCGTATAGTTTTGTCAGTTTCCCGGAGACGTTTATAAACTACCAATTTTAACCGATTTTGATGAAATCCGGAGATATAAGTTTAAAGTTGCACTACGGAGACGGAAAACGGCTACTTTTTATCCTGGGAAAATTTAAGAGTTCCAACAGGGTTTAAATATCTACGCAGAGGAAATGGTGGTCACCATCTAGTGAGATAATATATAATACTAGCTGATGCCCGCGACTTCGTCCGTCCGTGGATTGAGGTTTTCTGGTTCCCGCGGAAACTCTTTAATTTTCTGAGATAAAAAGCCTATGTGTTATAAAAGACTATAATCTATCTCTGTGCCAAATTTCATCCAGATCCGTTCAGCCGTTCTGGCCTGATTGAGTAACAAACATCCATCCATAAATCCATCCAAACTTTCGCATTTATAATTTTAGTATTAGTATAGATTCAGCATCGATATAAACCATGGGTAAGCTTGTACAACAAAAGTTGCATGTGTGTGCACTATCCTTATACTTATAGAAGCTAGATTCAAAATGGAGGTCTCGCGAGACGTTGCTCGTGTCGCAAGAAATTATTTCAGGACTTCGTGTCCGTTACTTAAAAGAAAAATGGGAATTCCCCTTAACGAGTGGGAGGGAAGGACGCATTTGTATGCGAGAATCTTGTTTGATGTAAGGAATTTAATATCTTTTATATTAATGATAAAGTACCAGAGCGCTGCGATGGCAATATTGTAGTAATTATAACGAGAGTAGTTATTAAAATACTAGAAAATGCTCACGACCTCGTCCGAAAGAAATGAGGCAGTACGTCACTGCCTTTGCACAGGGTTTGAAGTTGAAGCTGGGGTAGGCAATGGTAAGTCAGAATACCTATTACTGACTGTCTTGAAAAAAAATAGCATTGAAGTATTCCCACTTGGGTAAACAGTGCTTTTATGCCTCTATGAACAGCACGTCACTGGATTAAGGATTAAATTCCAGCGGGAACTCTTAATAATTTTCCGGGATAAAAAGTAGCCTATTTCTTTCCTTTAAACAACGTATTCCTATACCAAATTTTGTCCAAATGGTTGAAATGATAAGCCATGAAAGCGTAGCAGACAGATAGACACACTTTCGCATTTATAATATTAGTGTGAACTAGTTGACCCGCCCCGGCTTCGCAGTTCGCACTGATAAGTTAGCTTATGTACAGCCTTTACATAATTTATGTATTCACCATCATCATTTTAATTAATAATCGGCTCACTACTGAGTAAGTACGACTCTCCCCTCAGAATAAGTGAGGTCTGGCCATAGTCTACCAAGCTGAGCATTTGCGGATTGGAAGACTTCAAACAACTATGAGAACATTATCAAGAACTTTTGGGCATGCAGGTTTCCTCATGATGTTTTCCTTCACCGTTGCCGCAAGTGATAACTATTTAATTTCTTAAAACGCACATAAGTCTGAAAAGTTAGAGGGTTGAACTAACCCGGGATTGAACCCCCGACCATCCGAATAGGAAAACGAGCTTCCAAACCACTAGGCTATCACCTTTATCCTATCGCCTTTACCTTACGGTAAGTACATCACTTATACCTTATATACAGTCTCGTCTGTCTCGAGTCATGAAGTCTCGAATCTGGTTACAATATCATAACATTTAATTAGGGTAAAAATATTACTAACCTTTTTAAAAAGTCGTAGATATTTCATACTATTCAAAGAAAAAAATACTTACCTCGAGGATTCTTTACGCTCTTTTGATACAAATTACAAAATGTAGAACACTAGGGAAAAATCTTAGAAAATGTTACAACAAAAATCCAACTACATTTTTTCCAACATGTAACTTGTAACAGCTAGCATATTATAGAAGAAACTGTAGGCTTAGCCCAAGTTTCCTCATCTCGAAAAGGTTGATCGATTTCGAGTAACGAAACATTTATAACGTAAAGGAAGTCAAATTAAACGGGCTCGATTTCGTCACTACATCACACCAAGTGGGTGAAAACTTTAATGTTAGTTTATAGTATTATGCCTACCTACCTATTCAATGAATGAACACTGACAGAGAGGAGTGGTGTTGAGGCGCGGCGTCTTGATTTTATTTTTACATACCAATTTCGACTGTGTGTCAACGTTCCTTACGTAACTATAACAGCTATAAAGGTGAGTTTAAATTTATTATCAACCGACTTGACTTCAATTCACTCCGTCTATAGTCTGTACTCTGTACTGCTGGCTTTTTATATACCATTTTCATGAACGTATAACCATTATGTTCTGAGGTGTTTGAAATCTATCAATGTTAGCGAGACGTGAAATCTCCTGTTAAGGGTACAGGACAGAGTCGTAAGCTAGAATACTGTATTAAAAATCTCTGTAACATCCACACTTCCGTTCCATTACCGCACTTATGTGGAAGGCATTAAGGGCTAAGTGTGTTCGCGGTAATGGCAAGGAAGCGTATAAAAAGTAGGCGCTATGTTGACGAATGGCGACCGCGATCCTTCAGTTACAAAGGAACCACACCATTGTGTTTCGAGTATTACTGTGGGACGTACGTATGGTGTAAGTTGTAAGCTACGGAGAAAAAGTAGTAAGGGTCCAAAGCGATGCGAAGAAAGTGAGAATAATAGATTTATTCATTGTGTAAGTTGCAATGGGAGCAAGATTTTCATAGGTATAGCCCGTTAAATCTATTAACCTTGGAATATTATGTTTGTTTCGAATTAAACTCAGAATAAATAAAAAAATAGAACTTACATGACTGACTGATGAATTTTGCCAACTCAGGCGAGTACATAATAGGAATTCAAAATATAGACACAACTGTGACAATTACGCTTGCTCGCCTTATAGTAAAAACAGCATATTTAGTATTACCTATTTGTTGATAGGTAATATTGTGGTAAGCTTTATACCTACTACGGTGGTCAAAGATATAGATACCTCCAACATGTACACGTTTAGCATCGGACGTTCACGTTTGGCATTAAGCTGGACTCTGGAATTTTGTACTTACCTTTCTAGATGTTTCCAATAGTTCATATCGACCATTTATATACATTTCTATTCGTTCCCATGGTCAATTGGAGTAGTAACTAATGCACGAAATTTTCATCGTCTCTATAGTCGCTGTCACCTAATAAAAATCAATGATAAACAAAACTAAACAGTAATAAAAATTAGTACCAATTTTAGCCACCGGGCCAGATAAATTGATGGGACTCATCATCATCATCGGTGCTAAAGCCCTTTGTGGGCCCGCGCCTGGTCTAGAAGATTTCTCCATCTGTCTCTGTCCTTTGTGCTCGATTTTCAATTTTTTACTCCAAGCCGCTTGGCGTCTTGGTTAACTCCATCTAACCACCGAAGTTTTGGCCGACCAATGCTTTTGGTCAAAGTTGGTGGAACTTTAATGGCATAAAATCACGATCTCTTAATACTTGGGCCACCACACAAGACGCCATGCAACTGGCGACGTCTTTTGAGCTTCGCGCACATTGAAGCCCAACCATGCAAATTATGAGGTACATGCTTGGATACGCACCCTTACACTTGTTTTCAAATTGTTACTGTATGTTTTTACTGTTAATTTTAATATTTTACTGTATACATCTTGGCAGGGTTTGATTATGTCTCAGAATGTTTGTTTTGTGGTTTAAATTGAGAAGGCACTTAAATGCTGGAGATGATTTCCAATTTCATGCAGGAATACATAGGTGCCAAATTTCATCAAAATTGGTACAAAGATGGGCCGTGAAAGCGTAGCAGATAGACAGACAGACTTTCGCAGTTATAATATTATAGTATGGATGCGAAAGTGATTTGTCTGTTTTCTGAAACCGTAACTTTTCAAGGTCATATCCTTTTTTAAACGATTTTGAGATTTGCATTCCGTATAGCCTATATGTGTGAAAATTAAACTTTCCATACGATTTACCCCACCCGCCCATTAAAACCCACGCACCCACCCACGACATAAACCCACGCGAAAAACGTCCGGCTCCATCTAGTATACTATATGTACTTCAGTACATAATTTTGTAAGTTATAGCAAAATAATTTTCACAGCAAGAAAAATTGCATCTATACAAACAACTTTTCCAGAAAATAACAAATATTGGATTGATGTGAGCACTTCACCGTATTATAATATTACTAGACTAGCTAATGCCCGCGACTTCGTACGCGTGGATCGAGGTTTTGTGGATCCCGCGGGAACTCTTTAATTTTCCGGGATAAAAAGTAGCCTATGTGTTAGTCCAGACTATAATCTATCTCTGTGCCAAGTTTCATCCAGATCCGTTCAGCCGTTCTGGCGTGATTGAGTAACAAACATCCATTTGAGGTTATTTTGGTTCCCGCGGGAACATCTTAATTTTCCGGGATAAAAAGTAGCCTATGTGCTATTCCAGACTATATTCTATCTCTGTGCCAAACTTCAGCCAGATCCGTTCAGCTGTTGGCGCGTGATTAAGTAACAAACATCCATACATCCATACATCCATACATCCATACATACATCCATCCAAACTTTCGCATTTATAATATTTATTTGATTGATGATGCCCGCGACTTCATCCGCATGGATTAAGGTTTTTTGTTTACCGCGGGAACTTTTTAATTTTCCGGGATAAAAAGTAGCCCTTGTCCTTCTCCGGGCATTAAACTATCCCTATACTAAATTTCATCAAAATCGGTTGAACAGATGAGCCTTGAAATTGTACTATGCTTGAAAGTGCTTGAAAGCGTAGCAGACAGACAGACAGACACACTTTCGCATTAATTATTAAGTATATGGAATATTGATGAATGACTAATAGGCCTATTACACAGGGCCCTGAAGTAAGGGTGGGCGTGGCGGCTAGTTAGAGCGTCGCTTATTACACGGCAATAAGGACCAAATTAGGGTCCCTTTATCCCTAAATTTTATTACACTACACTGATTCGAGATCAAGGGTCCCTGTGAAAATGAGGGCTACCGTTTTTATGCTCACTAGTTGGCGCCACTTGCGAGTAAGGTCCTGAAGTATAGCTGTATATTCGGTAAACAAGCATATTTCTGAAAAAAAAGAACTCTTTTTTAAATAGTAAACATACAGGAACCAGGGAAATACTAACCTATGAATTAGGTGTTCGAAAGAATCCGCTTAATTTTGCACCTATTTTTCTTAGCTACGCTTTCAAAGCACAGAGCACTGGCATTCTTTGGCACGTATCTTACATCTTCCATAATTAATCGGTTATTGCTAAATATTCATAACATTAATTAAATAATTAGACCCGCGATAAAAGCCCAGTGATATTTGACATTTCGGGGACCTCACACTACACTAGCGCCCCTAGCGGCGTATTTAAACGCGGTAGCCCTGATTGCAGTGTAATAGGCCTATAAAATATAGAAATGAGGTTATTTAAACTGCTCTGAAATCTAGTCTTTTTGAGAGTTTTCCTGGAAAGAGGGAATATTTAAAGAGGACTCATTTCATTATATTTTTATTTGAAATCTGGCTGAAAGAATCTTATTTGCGTATTCATAAACTTAGCCACTCTTAGGATAGAAACTAGGCTACTTTGCTTACTCCATTAAAATATTTGCAAGTTGAAGAGAGGCATTTGGCACAATTCTGTAATACTATTTACAATCTCTAAAATAATGTTAAATGACAGCTCTAAATCATGTTATGTCCCTTTCTACAGAGACCATTATATATTGTCTAGAACTAGATCTACCATCAAATAGTTTTTGACGACCTCCCTGGCGTAGGTAGTGTTGAGCGCTATTGTCTTATCGTGCGGGTTCGATCCCCGGCAGGGTCAATTTGGGAATTAGTAATTTCGGGATTTTCCCTTGTCTGGCCTGTTGGGAGGCTTCGGCCGTGGCTAGTTACTACCCTACCGGCAATGACGTGCCGCCAAGCGATTTAGTGATCCAGTACGATGCCGTGTAGAAAACGAATAGGTATGGTTTTAATATAACTGCCATGCCCCGAGGGTTGACCAAGGCCTAACTAGCTCCGACCATAATGCCATCAGATTTTCCATACACCTCAAAAATTCGATAGGAAACAGACCTTTGAAAACAACAAGAAAATACAATACGCGGAAAGCAGACTGGAACAAGTTCAAGGAGGCCCTAAAAAAGGAACTCGCCGCCAACAAAATCAACGTTTCAGAGATACAAAGGATAACAACATCGACAAGTATGGAGGAAATGACAAAATCATACGTAAATAGCGTAGAAAAAGCGTGTCGTGAAGCGATCCCACTAAAAAAGGGGAAACCAAAATTTGACCTACCATGGTGGACAGAAAAACTCGAAGCCCTGAAGCGAGAAACGATGACGAAGAAGAGAAGGGTCTCATGCGCAGCTCCAACCCGACGGCAGCACGTGGTGGACGAATACCTGAAAGCAAAAAGCAAATATGAATTAGAAGCAATGAAGGCACAAACCGAAAGTTGGAAAGAGTTTTGCGGCACTCAGGATCGCGAAAGCCTCTGGGATGGGATATATAGAGTCATAAGAAGAACCTCTAAAAGATATGAAGACCAACCCTTAGTCGAGAATGGAGTAGCTCTGAGTGCCAGCGACTCGGCCCAGCTCTTAGCGAAGACATTCTTTCCGCAGGACTCTGAGGTGGATGACGACCAATCCCACACCGAAACGCGATGGAAAGCTGAACGGGACGAGGAAGATTGCCAAGAAAACATCCAAGACCCGCCGTTCACGTTGGATGAGCTGATACAAGCAGCAAAGAGTTTTAACCCTAAAAAAGCGCCGGGAGCGGATGGGCTAACAGCCGACATATGCTTGGCTGCTATTAGGGTGAACGAGCAAGTGTTTCTGAGCCTGGTGAACGGGTGCCTCGCCTTATCGTATTTCCCAGTATTGTGGAAAGAGGCAACGATAGTAGTCCTACGGAAGCCAGGCAAAGACGATTATACTAAGCCCAAGTCATACAGGCCCATAGGGCTGCTACCGATCTTCGGTAAGATACTGGAGAAGATGATGATAAAAAGGATTCGTTGGCACCTGCTCCCCAGACTAAACACCAGACAGTACGGATTCGTACCACAACGTTCGACTGAAGATGCGCTTTTTGACCTCGTCCAACACCTACGAGAAAACATTCAGGCAAAGAAAGTCAACATCGTAGTTTCTTTAGACATTGAGGGGGCTTTCGATAATGCTTGGTGGCCGGCAATAAAGTGCCGATTAGCCGAAAAGAAATGCCCCCTCAACTTGCGTAGGATAGTCAACAGCTACCTAAAAGAAAGGAAAGTAAGTGTGAGGTATGCATCCGAAGAGTTCTGCGCTACAACCACAAAGGGCTGCGTTCAGGGGTCGATAAGTGGTCCCACATTCTGGAACGCACTTTTAGACCCCCTGCTCGACAAAATCAGTGATTGCGGCGTACACTGCCAAGCATTCGCAGATGACATTGTTTTGGTATTTTCGGGGTTCAGCATTCCTGAAATGGAGCAGAAAGCGGCTCAGGTGCTAAACCGTGTGTATGGTTGGGGTCTCGCAAACAAGCTGAAATTTGCACCTCACAAAACTAACATGATGGTGGTAACCAAAAAACTGAAATGCGACACCCCGCACATTCGCATGGGCGGCACCCAAATAGAAGTTGTCAACGAAATAAAAATTTTAGGCCTATTGGTAGACAACAAATTAACGTTTAACAATCACGTAAAAGCCGTGTGTCAAAAAGCTACCAATATTTACAAACCGTTGGCAAGAGCAGCAAAAATAAGCTGGGGGCTGAACTCCGAGACGGTCAGGACAATGTATCTGGCTGTAATCGAACCGATAATAATGTATGCGTCCAGCGTATGGGTACCGGCCACACGGAAAATTATGGTACAAAAACAGCTGAACTCAGTGCAACGCGGTTTCGCGCAAAAAATATGTAAGTCGTATCGTACCGTGTCACTAAATGCTGCACTGATACTGGCCGGTCTCATACCGCTGGACTTAAGAGTACAGGAGGCAGCTTGGCTTTACGAGGCCAAAAGGGGGCGACCACAAACCATGCTGAAAGGCGGAGAAGTCGAAGAGAGAGTCAACTTCCTGGACGCCCCGCATCCCTCAGAGGAGGCTGTTGTGGAGTTTCGGTGTCTGGAGGACATGGAGCCGGAAACAGTAACGAGTCACGCAATAACCGGCCTGAGGATATTCACGGATGGCAGTAAGATGGACAATGGAGTGGGTGCAGCCCTAACGTGTTGGAGGGATGGAGAGGAAACTTTGAATAAAAAGTTTCGTCTTCAATCTTACTGCACCGTATTTCAGGCGGAGCTGTACGCCATCCTCCGAGCCACTGAAGTAGCTTTAAAACTTAAAGATGACTCCGTGAATATCTTCAGCGACTCCAGATCATCTTTGGAGATGCTCAAGAACACCGGATCACTCCACCCCTTAGCATTTGCCGTTAAAAGAAATTTATCTCTATTAAAGACAAAGCATAAAAGGGTAAGCTTCTTCTGGGTGCGAGCTCACGTTGGGACGGCCGGAAACGAGAGGGCGGACTTCTTAGCCAGGGAGGCGGTCGAAAAACTAAAGACCAGACCTAACTATGACAGTTGTCCAATCTCATATATAAAGCGTCAGATAAGAAAGGAAACTGTCACTAAATGGTCTGAACGATACAAAAACGGAAACACAGCTTCAGTAACAAAGACCTTCCTGCCATCAGCAGAAATGGCCCATGCAATACTAAAGAAAATCAAACTTACCCCCCTTTTGACTCAAGTTTTCACTGGACATGGTGGGTTTGCAGAGTACCTACACAAATTCAAGTGTAAGGATGATCCCGGCTGTGTTTGTGATGGGGAAATCGCTGAATCAATCCTACACATGCTGATCGACTGTCCACAACACAGCCGAATGCGAGAAGACCTGCATCAACAAATACAAATTAAATTGTGTAGGGGCTCTGTACCCATCATAATGGACAACAACGAAAACAGAGGAATATTCCTCAAATACTGTTGCAAAATAGCACAGATGGCGATAGAAAGGAACAGAACACGGTAATAAAGACACAGTGTTTTATTTATATTATGGAATATAAAAACTAACATGTGTATAAATCACGCGTGTTCTGCTCCTTTTTAGCGCTACAAATAAATACAACAAAAAAAAAAAAAAAAAAAAAAAAAAAAAAAAAAAAAAAAAAAAAAAAAAAAAAAAAAAACTTACTAAAATTAACTAAATGTACAAGAACAAAAACTAAAATAAAAAACGTCTCCGACCACCACACCGGAGGAAGCTGCCTCTTGTCAGACTTGACAAGATTTAAAAAAAAAAAAAAAAAAAAACTGCCATGCCCCTAACAGGTTAGCCTGCTACTATCTTAGACTGCATCATCACCTACCATCGGGTGAGATCGCAGTCAAGGGCTTACTTGTAGTGGAAAAGCCTCAAGTCATGCTTGCCATAGATAAAAAAAAACATGTTTGTAAAATAATTTGCAGTAAAGAAAAACCCAATTTGGATTGAACAGAAAAAGCTCATCAGTACGTTTTTACGTTGCTATCAGATGGAGTCCCAATAAACGGTAATAATTATAAATTCATGAAAAAATAAATTCTAAGAGAAGTCCGAGATTGTTTCCAATTAAGAAAAGTAACGAAGATGGAGCTAACTCAAATAAACAATAGGGGATACCGAGCCACTCCGGTTTATCCCCTAATTGGGAATAATTAGGCACCGTTCTCGTACCAAGTTTTTAAAAATAGACTCTTGACAACATACTTATTTTAAAATAAATAAAAAAACTTTGTATCAAAAATGAACATTTGCCAATTTAGCTTTATGTGGCATTTCAGCTTTCAGCCTTAAGAAGGTATGTCGCTTACTTAAGTTCTTCAACTCATTCTTCTCATTTCTGATCACGTAGAGTAATTCCTATGCTTAACTCCATTATCCATTGAGTGATTCTGAGTTTTTGTGTGACGCTTTTTAAGTTTACTAAATACTAGCATTCACCCGTGCCATCCAATCCATACCGTGTCGTGATATTATCTGTTGGTCATCATGGCAACACTGACTGTGCGGTAACTTAGGTTTTCAGAACCTGAGGAATTTCGGACGAGAAGACGGTCTGGAAGCTTTCCAAACGCCGCCCAGGCGAGCTTTTATTTAAATTATAGTCTCACGCTTGACCACAATCACACGTGATGGGAAGGGATAATGCAGCCTAAATTGGGACGCGCTTGCCTAGAAGATGCCTATTCACTCTTGATTAAAAAATTCCCGGGCTGTAGTTGGTGGGAAACACAGCTTTTTGTAGGGAGTTCCAGACCCTAGCCATTCAAACGTGTAGATGGAACGAAATTCTGAATCTTAAAAATCTGCTTAATGTGAAGTCAGCCTTACGTAATGCCATCAGTTTCAGCACAATCTTAAGGCCTACGCACTTGATTGAAAAAGTTCCCTCCTACTTTTTTCCCACTGTAAGCGGCTTAAGACGGCCTGAAACAATCAATTAAGGAAGTTTCAGCCGTCCCGAATTCTAAATGCGGGACGCACTGTAGGTACCTTTTTTACTTTTTTATTCTTTCAGTCCAAACCATTGATTATAAAGACACGACATCCCGTGATTATAAAGGAAGTAGGTTAATTTTCTAAAAGTGTTCTGGGGCCATACTGCCAACGTATAAAGCAAAATTTTTGAGCAATATTACTCAAAGTGACAGTTTGATGTGACGTACCTTGACGTTCCTAAAATAAGGATTATAATTCTAAAACTCGAAAGTAAACAATATTGAAACAATATGGCTTTAAGCGTTGGCAGTTTGGCCCCCTGTTGGCAAGTTTTGTAGAAATATTCTGAGGCGCATCGCACATCAGTGGAGCGCAACCGTGTGGTAGCTTTTAAAAATAATCAAGGCGAGGCCTGTTTGATTCAAGGCGAGGTGGCCATTCTAGCAAATTGAGAACCTAACCCCTAGACTTATGTGAACCTACCGACCAACATAGACTCAATCGCCACCTATGTAGGTTGTGAAGCTACAAGAGGTTGCTGAAGCGGCATAGGGCAAACTTCAGTTTCGCAACCCGTCGAATCCCATACATAAAATAAAAGTAACCGCAGATGCCTAACTGAAATATTCAAACAAAGATACCAAATTAACGTCTTTGTCACAAACATCGGCGAGAATCTTGAATAAGATGTAACAAAGTGCGACTCCCGACTCAAAGACAACCCCGAGACAGGAGGACTCTTTAAAAGCGAGGAAAAGTGCAAGTCGCATGTTTAAAAAGAGGGATCCGTATTTAGAATTTAATGTGTCCTAGGTACCTTTTATTTTCAGCTCCATACATTAAATCAATACTAATACTACGACGTAGCCCGCCAACCCGCATTGGAGCAGCGTGGTGGGTCTAAGCTCTAATTCCCGCTCTCCTATGAGAGTGGAGGCCTGTGCCCAGCAGTGGGACGTAAATAGACTGTAGTGATGATGATGATGATGAATACTACGACGTAACTTTTCTGTGCTAATACTACAAAAGCGGAATTTGTCTGCCTGTCTACGTTTTCACGGCAACTGTTCAACCGATTTTAATGAAATTTGGTACAGAGATAAGTTGCGCACTGGGGATGGATATTTTACTTATAAGCAAACACCGAGTTTCTTGCTGGTTCTGAATCGAGTGAATCTGTGGTAGATTCACGATTCAAAAGCATTTGTAATAAGTTTATTTGAATAAAAAATATGAGTTGAGTTTAATATTATCCTGAAAAATCTTTGTAATATTTTAAACGATACAAGTTACTGCCATATTTGTATTGATACAGGTGTTACATTATAGGGCTACTGCGTATCGGATAGAATTTTGTTACAAAATTATGGTGTAAATTGTGGTGTACCTATTTCAATTGTGCTACGGAACCCTAGAAAAACGAAATCGAGTGTCGTCTGCAATCTTTTATTTTCGATGCATCTGATTCTGAAGTCAGAAGTGTGCCCTACTATGGGTTTTAGAAGTAAAAAAAAAACTCAGTGTTAAAGTGAAATTGGATTTTCTTTGGGTAATAGTTTCGATAAAAGGTTAAAAAAATATCGCTTCTCCTACCAACACATAGACATAGCTACACTGGTAACATTTATCAGAAACAAGTAAGTGACTTTGTTAGTTGCATCATCCATGCAAAAACGCTTGCATGGATGATGGAACTACGTAACGATACAACTGGACCAAGGAATCAATTTGTTTTATTACTTTATTAGTTATGTCGTATTAGTAAACTCTTAAAATATTTTAAACACACTAACCATATAGTATTTACTTGGATTTACACATAAGGCCTTTTCCTTCTACCTTTTCAATTTCACCAACTCATCCTTCATGTTGAGCTATTGATTTTTCGTAATTGAGGTTGGCAAAGTTTCTTAGTGTATCTAATTACTAATGCCCTTATCTATTGCTATCCGTACGGATCCAATATCTCGATTGGCTCTTGATGTTACTGATTACTCTCATTTGTCTTTTCTCCTTATATCAAGTAGAGTACGATTTGTTATTGGTGCTGATAATTTTTACTTATCTCTTATGATAATAATAGATATTTATGTATAATAATAATTAATAATAATTATTATTAATTGTTATTATACATTACCGCAAGACGTTTAGTTTGCCTCAAGTGAGAAGCAATCTTGGTCACCACGGACCGTTCTATAGAATGTTGTCTCTCGCAAATTGTCGAGAATCTGAATAGTATAGATCTTCTGTGATAGCATCAAAACAATAAAAAAAAAAAAAATGTTTAATTTGTTTTTAATTGAGATGGTTTTGTTAATTTAGTTGTTTTTGTTAATTATTCATCTTTTTTTTGACGTAAATTACGCTGTAGTTATTAAGTTTTTAGTTCTTAATAAATAATTAGTATCCAAATAATATGCATGCCATGTCCACATCGAGAAGATGCAATTATAAATACCTCAGTGAATTTTACTTTTTGTAATTGCTGTCGATTTTATTAACTATTAAAAAAAAAATTAATGCTGATAAATTTGCTGGTGGTTGCGATTTCGTTCGCGTGGATTTAGTTTTTTTAAATCCTTTAGACAGGCATGTAAGTTTCCTGACGATGTTTTTCTGGACCGTTAATTTTAAATTGCTGAAAACGAATAAATAACGCACAACTCCGAAAAATTTACGGTCGGGGATCGATCCCCAGATTTCCCAAAAAGGAGATCCAGGTCACCACTGCCGCTAAGCTACATCCGCTCATACTTACTGGGGACTTATAATTTTTAAGTTGGAATCATTTTTATCTGTCAGGTCAAATATAAAGACAACTATTTCTAATGAGAATGTAGTGAGAACAAGTGGTACTCACGAGTTAATGTTTAAAAGAAAGCTGACGCACTTTGTATAGAGACTCCTTTTTCTGAATTTTCAGAAGAAACATACAAGCTTGAGAAAATTTTGCTGGTTATTTTCAAAATCAAAAGTTTATCTTTTTCAATTGGAAGTTCTTGTTAACGCTGTAGAGCTTTTTTTCACGATGTGTCCCTTTGCCATTGAAAGTAAGTGATATTTAATTTCTTAAAACGCACATAGCTTAGATAGCTGGGGATCGAACCCCCAACCACTCAAATAATAAGCTGGACGTCTAAACCACTAGGCTATCAGTGTTAAATTATGAACGCCATTTTGAAATTTAACAATACAGTAGATATATTAAATCAACTACAGTGCTTGAATTCGGTACGTGAGCCGTGTGACAGTGTAAAGCAACTCTTGGGAGTTACAGTCGTACCAGTGGGAAGTTCCGCCTTTGTGAATACGCGGACAATGCAATTGAGTGAATAAAGGGAGGTGAAATGTTTATAGTTTCAACTGGTTGGAAGTTCTGGGGACCTCTTTGGTAAGTGGGAGTTTTATTCCAGGTTGAGTCAATGTAGGTCAAGTACCTACCTATACAAAATTTACAATAAAGTAACAAGATAAATTTTCCTCATATTTTATTCTACCTATTCTTCCTTTACAACCTTTCCCACTGCTAAGGGTCACTGGTAGAGAGCTCTTATACAGATAAGTTATTGTTCACTATGTTTCTGTTTTTCTACGTATTTTATAAGTTTTTGGTCTTTAAAAAAATACCAAATTCATCACCCTTCATTAACTAAAAACGAGCTTATAATCTTCGCACTTCTGGATACAAATGAGTTGATTCAATCTAGCACTACTACAGACGCATGGGTGTGCCTGAACAGGGTCGGTATGTGTGAGTATTAATTAAGGGCTGAAAATTACTAAAATAGCAGGACAACGACAATGTTACGAAAGAAAATCGTTATTCGTTGGAAGAAGTGGTAGGTAAAGTTGAAATTACTCAATGATATTATAGTAACTTTGTAAAATACTATACTTAGCCCGCAAACACCATATTATAGTCCATAACATAAACATGATGCTATTTGCCACAGCAATAAAAATAAAGGTCTTCATTTTCAAGGAAATGCAACGTAAAACTTCATCCCAATTGGGTTCGGGAAATGCATTTGTATCTAGTATTATGAGAAAAATAATCACATTGCACTGCTCAGCGAGGATTGGGACCGCTGAAATTGCTATCCTTGCGGTGTATTCTCTGTTAGAGTTAGGTCAAAGATTATTATACAAACACCTATAACAGATATGACAACAATTAACTTGTTTATGCCTATGACCGTCATGACTCTATGAGCTTTACGTTTTACAATACACACAATATTTTACATTTTTCTTCATTAGCGTTAGGCCTAAGAGTATAAAACAAACACATGAAACAGAAGTGACAGTAAAACTTTGTTAGTACTTATGACCGTTATAACTCTGAGATCTAACATTTTACAATGCTGCATTTGAGCAAAGAGTATTTTTTGTTATAAGAAAATAGAGGCAATTGTTATCTGGAATGAGCACTGATCAGCAAGGATTGGGACTGCTTAAATTTCTGTCCATACGGTGTATTCTCTATTAGTGCTACGTCAAGGAATATTTTTTAAATATGTCAGCTACTTAAAGGATCAGCTTCGCGTTTGTCGTAACGTAGGACAATGCTTAAAAAAACCTATCGCTTGCTACGTCTTATCCTAGAGACTCGTACAGTAGGTAATTACAGTGCCGCTATCAGTAGTTGTCTAGTTGCCCTTCTGTTACTTTACGTTGATCTATGAGAGAAAACGTTGTTTTCTGAAAATTAGACAGACCACCCTCGCCCGCGGGCGCTTATTTACATACAGAGTGGGTACAAACACTTCGCGTTTGATTATTTCTATTATTTCCGTTTCCCTTTTATGTTATGAAAGGCCCGCTCTACTTACTTTTTCTTTATCAATGGCAAACAATCATAATATAAGGTTCAAAAGCTAAGTTTTTTCGTGTTCATGTTTAATTTTGTTGTAGATTTTCCACTATGTATTTGAGAGTTTCTTTTTTAATTAACAATTAGAAGCCAATTACCGACTGCGGGAGGGTAGGTGGGTATTTAAGATTGCTATATACATTATTACTACTTATGTGTGAGTTTTTATTGATTATATTGGTTCATAGCAAAGTTAAGCAAGAGTCGAACACTTACATAAATGTCGTCTTTGGAGACACATGCTGGCGCGATATAATAAAACGCATTTTCTCTACAGTGTGAATTGTTTCGCGCTGATTTTTGGCCCTGAACCACAGAATAGGTTATAGTCGTTAACCTGTACGGTCCGTAGTATGTGTCACGCGCGTGTGTTTATACCTTTAGTATGTGTCAGTCATGAAGGAACTTACAATTTCTGTTACATATACTTTCTATCTACCAAGTTCTCAGTTCTTAAAAGCAAACGAAATCGCGAACTCAGTTCCAAGGAAAAAGGATTTAAAAAGCTCTCTTTCCTAAGTCGGTTAAAAGTTTAAACTTCTCGTGAAATTTTGTTTCCGTTCCAATTTAAACTGTTAGCTCGGAGTTCTGGACGTTTTCGACTTAACACACAATTAGCTTGATTAAAATAGAACTTGAAGTCGCGGTTTTATATTAAGGCGGAGTGGTTTTTACTATATACCATCATCAACCCATAACCGGTCCACTACTTACCATGGATAATATAGCTTGAAGATAGGGTAGGTATTTTATTTTAGGGTAGGTACATTAATTAGTCAGAATACCTATTTACTGACTGTTATAATGAAAATGTGCATTGACGTATTTCCATTCGGGTAAGCCTTAACTGAGCTGTAACGCCTTTATGAATTGCACCCCACTAGTTAGTAATAAAACGGTTAGTAATAAAACGGTAGGGCTAGTTAATAATAAAACGGTTGATATAAGTAAAGAAAAGTATATGAATATGAATATTAATATGAATAGGATTTTTTTTTTTTTTATGCACTACAAGTAAGCCCTTGACTGCGATCTCACCTGATGGTAAGTGATGATGCAGTCTAAGATGGTAGCGGGCTAACCTGTTAGGGGCATGGCAGTTATATTAAACCCATACCCCTATTCGGTTTCTACACGGCATCGTACCGGAACGCTAAATCGCTTGGCGGCACGTCTTTGCCGGCAGGGTGGTAACTAGCCACGGCCGAAGCCTCCCACCAGGCCAGACCAAGGAAAATTCAGAAATTATAAATTCTCAAATTGACCCCGCCGGGGATCAAACCCGGGACCTCCGCACTTTAAGGCAACAGCGCTACACACTGCGCCACGGAGGTCGTCATATGAATATGAATATGAATATGAGGACCTGGAGAGTGACATAGGCTAGTTTTTATCCCGGAAAATTAAGGAGTTTCCGCGGGATAAAAAAAAAACTTAAACCACGCGGACGAAGTCTCGGGCATCAGCTAGTAGCAAAATAAATTTAATGCTTACCGGTAAATGTTAAAATTCGAATGCTCTACAGATCCGAGGCAAAATTAACAAAAAGGCTGTAATGCTGCTCTTAATGTGATTTTAATGAAAATGCACTCTGTACCTAGGTACATTTTACGAGTAAACGTATAGTTTTTGCGTACAATTAAAATTGATACTTTCAGCTGGTTTAATAGTTGAAGTAGATATTAATATAATTATCATTATTGTTATCTAAAGATGATATATCTGCCACTATATCATATTGAATAACTAGATGATGCTCGCGACTTCGTTCGCGTGGATTGAGGCTTTTTGGTTCCCGCGGGAACTCCTTAATTTTCCGTGATAAATAGCCTATGTGCTATTCCAGACTTATAATCTATCTCTGTGCCAAATTTCATCCAGATCCGTTCAGCCGTTGCGGCGTGATTGAGTAACAAACATCCATCCATACATCCATCCATACATCCATACATACATCCATCCATCCAAACTTTCGCATTTATAATATTTATTTGATTTGATTTCCCGGGATGTAAAGTAGCGTATAACACATAGTACGCATACGCTACTTTTCATCCAGGGCATAATCTATCCAAATTTCAGCCAAATTGACGTGAAAGAGTAACAAACATACACACATAATACAAACTTTCGCTTTTATAATATTAGTGTGATATAAAACATCAAAATAGTCAAGCTCCTTTTTCGCACCCGTTTGAGTAACTCTGTGGACTTTCCTTTTTTTTATTCCACTACAAGCTGGCTAACACTTTGATCTCATGATGGATTAAGATAAGATGGTAGCGGTAACCCGGGGAATGGGATTGGGAAAATTCAGGAATTATAAATTCCCAAATTGATTCTACCTGGGATTGAACTCGGGATCTCCCACTTACGAGTATAAGCCCACACACTACGCCACGGAGGTCATCAAATTGGTCGTCAACTGAATTCTATTGATCAAAGAAAATGAGCCGTAACTACAATGACAAATTGTTACGCAATTAATTGATCAGGGCAGGCGATCAGACGCGGCCAGGGTCATTACTATGTCTGATGAGCGTCCCTGTCGAGCTGTCAATAACTGTCTCATCCATCACCCCGTAATGGCGTACAAGTTAATGAAAAGTATTTTCGAACACGAACATTTTGGGTGCAGGGAACTAATTGGTATAAGATTCCTCTTGTGTCTGACAGAATAATATTTAATATGTGTTTCCAAGCATCGAGTGAGTTGCTTGATTTGTTTTTGAGTTAGAGAAGCCACGTGCATGAGGTGAGACTTATCAGGTAGATATTATCATTAATTTCACGCCTCGCAGCTACCTTAAAAATACTGTGATGTACCTACAAGTCAAAGTCAGGAACCGTCTCTTTTAAATTTCGTAAAACTATAGGCCAGTTAACAAGTATTCCTCTATTTTTATGATTAAAAAAATTGGCATAGTACCTCTGTGGGTGAGAGTTAAATTCCATCCGGATCATCACCATGCCTCAAATTGGCACTTATTCAATTATATTCAAAGTTTATTTATTCAAATTAGGTACACTGTACACTTTAGCAAACTCCAATAAAATTTAAATCATGATGGTGATAATCAATTACGGTATCTTAAAACTAAAGCTATTAGCTAGGGTTCTTAAAAGTGCCCTGGTCTGAGAAGAGCCCACAACAAACTAAGCAGGGCTTTTTTTTCTGGCACGCTACATGCTATGTCAGATTGGCACGCAATTAATTGATCAGGGTCGGCGATCAGACGCGGCCAGGATCATTACTTTGTCTGATGAGCGTCCCTGTCGAGTTGTCAATAACTGTCTCATCCATCACCCCGTAATGGCGTACAAGTTAATGAAAAGTATTTTCGAACACGAACATTTTGGGTGCAGAGTATTAATTGGTATGGGATTCGGTTGAAAGACATATCTCTCCCATAGCTACTTCAGGGACCATCAGAAAATTAAATGGAAGGTCTATTTGTATTTTTCTTTTTGTGTAAAAGGTACTTCAGTAACTTATATTCAAGTTAAATTGAGGTATCACTGTACCAAACATCAAAATCGGTTGAAAAAGTGGGCCGTGAAAGCGTAGCAGACAGGCAGACACACTTGTGCAATTATAATATTGGTATGGAGTATAGTACGTTCCTAAAAACAAACTTACCTCTGGCCACAAATAACCGAAAACGTACAGTGGGCAAGCAAACGATCGGCATCAGTTGGGAGCAATTTATCGCTTCGGAAAATTCATTACCCCAATGCCCGGCGCCGTTTTAACGCATTGCACGTCCACTCTAATTAGAGGCCGGCGATTTAGATGTGCCAATTGGTATGCCTCTATAGCTATAAGGCTCAACGCACACCAGCAATGTTGCTTTGGCGCTGAGTCTTGTTTGATAACAGCTCAAACTTAGGTTTAGCTACTTTGGGCTAATCAAGTAACCAACTTCAACTAATAACTAGCTAATCAAGTTTGCCTTGTGGGAGGCTTCGGCCGTGGATAGTTATCAGCCTACCGGCAAAGAAGTACGCCAAGCGACTTATCGTTCCGGTACGATGCCGAGTAGAAACTGATTGGGAGTATGGGTTCAATATAATTGCCATACCCATAATAGACCTATTATGGGTATGGCAATTATATTATTGGCTACCATCTTAGACTGAACTATCACTTACCATCAAAGTGAGATTGTAGCCAAGGGCTATCTTGTAGTGGCGTAAAAAAAAGGAAACTATCTCAAAACGGCGAAGGTTCAAAAGAAAACCGTGGCGAACGAAGGTACCTAGGTATAATAATATTAGCTCTACTGTTGAAATTTTATGTATGCAGTATTATTTTTAAGATTCTTAAAACTAATACTTACTGCTCCAATTTAGATATTTGACTTGAACTAGAAGAGCAGTGTTAACATCATTCTGTAGTCATGTAAGGTAAACCGTAGGCTTTAACTAGTAAGTAGATAATAACAGCAGGCACAATAATAAATAGTTACAGTTATTTAAAAAAGAAAATATGAAATCCACGCCACGCCAAAAATGCCTCAAAGCAAAATTAATCCCACGTATTGGAAAAATACTACCATTTTAATATTTGTAACAACATTTCCAAATGAAAGCCAAAACGCAGGTTCTGCTTTCAATGTAATTAAAACAGGAGCTTAGTGAATTTTGTTCGCACTTTTATATTTCACGTAGACTGATGAGATCGTTCAGTAAGGAGACTATAGTCCCACCAATTTATCTTGCCCGGTGCAGGCCAAAATTGGAACAAACTTTTATGCCTGTTTAGTTTTTGTTTTTATCTATTTTGCATATCAACTAGCGACACTGTCACCGGGTCAGATAAGTTTGTGGGACTGACCAATTCATTCGAAGTGCTGATTGCACCAACTCCAAGTTACGATTAACCTAAGAATAAAGGTCTAGCCCCATTTGAGATGCGCGGAGCGGCGGGGCACGTAGCGGCAAATATGTATGAGTATTTACGGGACCGTGCTGCGCCGCATAATATGTGGGCCCAGCTTCATACAACCTCATACAAAGAATACTTGTCGCTACATAGTGGGGCTAGACATGTTTAAACAGATGTTGTATCATACGACTTATGTCAAAATTTCAAATTTATTCCTAGGTTAAACGTTATACGGAGTTGGCACGCTCGGTGTCCAATCAGCACAAACTTCAACACTCAACGAGAAGGAAATCTTGGGCTAACTTGTCGTCATAAACTGTGGAGATCCATGCAGGAGACCTTCGTCCAGCAGCTATAGGTACCTACAGACGACGACGACGATTAAACCCAGACACTTTATTGGTTTCCATTGATTTAACCAATTCAGGTAATATACACTTCCATTTATCCATATTTATCCATCAGGAACCTTTTTTTTTTTTTGGTTTACGGGGGGGAAATCTTCTTAAGATGCTGTCTTCCAGTCTTTCAGGGGTCACATGATATTAGGAGCGGAAAGAGCCCCCACCCTTGCCACATTGCCATCGACAGGGGCTATTAATGCAATGGATCAGGGCGTTGGTCACTGCCACCCTGATCTGTCCGCCTCCGAACAGGGTCAGTGCGCTCGCGAACTCGCTCGGCGGTCTCCTTTTTGATCATTACTCCTTCACAAAAGGATACCACTGCCCTCCACGAGTCTTCTTCCGACAGCATTGTTGCTATAACTGCAGGCGGTGATAAGTCTGTCCCTATTTTATTCATTAATCCGCTGCGCTCATGCTCCCAAGCAGGGCCAACTTCAAATGTGTGCTGTGCCGTGTCTTGGTCCTCGTCGCAGTGGTGACATCGTGGTGTGGGCTCGCGACCGATCCGACACAGATACTCACCGAAGCAACCACGCCCGGTGAGTATCTGTGTCAGTCTGAAGGTCACGCTGCCACTCTTTCTCTCTAGCCACGCCTCTAAGTTTGGCAATATGGCTCCCACAATGCGTTGTCGTGCGTTTCTCCCTTCTTCCAGGCGTGCACGCCAGTCCTGTATTGCCTGGCGGTACGCGCGCCGTCTGAGCGTTCCAGGTTCTGCTCTGTCTTCAATACTCTGACCCACAGCGCGAGTCTGGCTATACACCCTCGCGTCCATATCCGCCAGTATGTCTATGGGCGGAAAGCGAGCCAGGATAGTTGCCGCCTCGAAACATATGGTGCGATAGCCTCGTGCAACCCTTGGCTATGGCTATCTTACGTTGCCCTCTATTGAGCTTCACTCTGAGACGTTGAACGCTAGACAGCCTTCGCGACCACACAGGCGCCCCGTAGAGGGCTATCGATCGGATGACCCCCGCATACAGACGACGAACTCCTTCCCGTGGTCCCCCGAGATTTGGAAGCAAGCTGTGCATTGCACCGGCAACCTTCTGTATTCTGGGGACCAGGCGATCAAAATGTTCCTCGAAGTTCTATCTGCTGTCCAAAGTCAGACCCAGGTATTTGAGATGTTGGCCCACTGGAATATAAACATCCCCCAAACGAATTGACGAACTAGGTGGTTCCAGTCGCTTAGGTAGCCTGTGGAACCATAGTGCCTCAGTCTTCTGCGGCGCTATCTTAAGTCCTAGATCATGAATTTTATTCACTATCCATCAGGAACCTGACACGGGTACTTCAACTTATCAAGACCAGTATGGGTGTACCAGTATGCATGTACCTCTCATATTCTGCTGAGCAAATGGATCAAGTGAACAATTATTATGCAAAAAAAGATTGAAGTATGTATTGAGTATTCCTGTAATATGAATAGTTGGTCATACTTTCCTTTGAACGTATTGCACTGTCGCGATACACAGTCGTCTCGGTGTATTGTACGTGTGATGTAATGGCATCACTGAATAATCCAGGCGGGTTGAGCGACCATACTGGTATTAGAAGTCATTTCATGTCATAATTTTACGGATTGTTGAACATTTCAACAATAATAATATACATATTCGTTGAGATCAACGAGATAAAATGTTATATTTTTTGTTTATTATTTTACACTAACTGGATATCTTAAAATATCGTAAATAATTTGATATTGCTCGTGATCGTTTGCTATGCCAAAATATTATATTATTACAGAATATTTTGGCTGATCAAACACGTTATGAGGCTGAGCATACACCTGCTACGTCTGGTCTGGTAAGGTGGTCTGCTTCAGCCTGGTTAGAAATTATGGGACTTTTAATATTATGGTACTAAAAATTTACTTAGCTGGTGTTATTCTCATAAATCGTAAAAACGATAATTTTTCATAACAGCTCTTAATTTAAACTTGGATTGAACTGAGCCAATATTTTACAGCCAAAGTTCAATTAAATATTTTTAAGCAGCGGCCACACTGGATCAAACGCTGCTGTGATTCTACCGTCTTAGTCATCAATAAAGCTTAACTGATGCGATTATTTATGAAATTTAACGCTTAAGCAAGGACTAGATATAAAATAAATCATGAAGCAATTAAGATTTGGACTTATAAAAAAAAAGCCTTTATTCACTATTACGGTAATGTCATATTAATTCATTACAGTAAATATAGTTATATATTAAGATTTACATTAATTTCATTGATAAAAAAATATAATAAACATACAGGTACAATAAAATAATTAGCTTAAAATTTGTCAAATTTACATGCATTTATTTAAAAGTCGTCTCTACGGCGTAGGCCTCCCCCAAATTGGATTTGAACGTATATTATTTTGTTATTCTTTGCTTGAATTTATAATACGCCTTTTATCTTGCAATATAAAATAATAATTGAATTAGGCGCGCCTAAAGAAGCTTTATTTTTTAAATAACATACTTTGTCCTTTAAATTCCTTTTGTGGAGCCTTCACCTTATAATTTTCTCTTTCCAATAACTTAGCGATAGGTAATTAATACGAGAACTTTTTACAAATTAAAAGAAAGACAAACTCGAGTCAGAAACAAGCATTACCGGTTCAGAACTTATTCTTCGAAGGCAATTGATGATATTTTTCTTTTCTTCTTATTAATTTAATAGATTTATTTAATTTAATTTCATCAATAATAAGAATTATTTACGCGCCGAATGGGGAACCTCCTTCTTTTTTGGAAGTCATTTAAAAATGTTTTGGACTATCTTGGGCTTCCTTCAATAAAATAAAATAAAATATATATTTATAGTGAAGCTGATATCATCCAGTTACACTAATTTTAATATTGTATTCAGTGTGACGCCATTTTATTTGTCATATCGTCTCAGCAAACCCCTTTAATTGATACCTATATCCTGGGGTTGCATAAAAATAACTAGTCGCCATAATGGATTTACAATGACGTCACATTGCTAACCACGCATTCGCATTGACATCTAATCTCAATGCGTATGCAAAATTTCACCTCAATCGGTTGTAGATAACTGTTTTAAAATTCAGTTACAAGATTTGACCTAAAATGAACCAAATAGATTGCATGTTAAATAAAAGCTTATAAAAAAGATAAAATTGATTAACAGATACCTAACCGCAGATAGATAAACTTTATTAGTTTTCTTATAAAACTACTAGATTATAATACCATCCTTTATGAAGTCTGTTAGAAACAAATCCGTAGCACAAGGCGGTGAAAACTTGGGACGTCGCTGCAAGTGACGCCCTAAAGTTATAACTTCAACCAATAGTTTAAAACATAACACTCTGTAGAGCTTCGAGTTTGAGCAAACTTTTTGAGATTGGAACTTTGTTTAAGTTTCGGATTGAAGACAACCTTTCTCGTGTCACTATGCTATGCTTTGTGATGGAGAGGTTTGGTTTTTTTATTGTGGTTCGATTTCCGGTTAGGTTATTTTTTATTAATTTTTATTTGTTATTTTACTCCACTACAAGTTACCCCTTGGCTGTGATCTCACCTGATGGTAAGTGGTAAGGGGATGGCAGTTATATAAAACCCATAACCCTAATCGGCACAGCATTGTACCGGAATGCTTATCGTAGAGCCCAAACGGATGAACCGATTTTCGTTTAGTTTTTTTTGTGTCGAAGATAATTCTATCACGATATGTTCTTAGCTCATGTTCATGAAAATCTGTTCTTCCGTCTGAAGGTCATTAGCTTTTTTCTAGACGGGGGTTGTTTTAAATTTGTAATTGATACTTGTTTATTACAGATATTATTCATTTGCTCTGTTATCCCAAAGTACAAAAGTTGTCAATCCAGGTTTATTTGTGTCTCGCTGATGCCCGCGACTTCGTCCGCATGGATTAAGTTTTTTGATTCCCACAGGAACTCCTTAATCTTCCAGGATAACAAGTAGCTAAGCCTTTGTCACTCTCCAGGTCCTCTACTATACCCATGCAAAAAATCAAGTCGATCCGTTGCTCTGTTGCGACGTAATCGAAGGACAAACAAACACACATCGCTAAATACTGTATTTTACAACGAAGGTTTCGATAAATAGTATTTAATATTTATAATATTAATTGTTCAATATACCTACGCACATAGCTGGGCTTAATTAACAAATAGAAAACAAATAAAATCCTGCGAATTTCATATTTGTGTTTCCATAACACTGGAAAATATTTTTCAATTCAATGAACGTTAGAGTAAAAACACACTACGGACTGGACAGGACGAAGTGTCGGTAAGCGCACTTATGGCTTGTCTAATTTAGGATGATAATTTTGACAATTGAGAGGTGTATAGTAATAGTGAAGGACTAGAGTGAGAGACTGAAGCAGTTCTATCCTAAATTAGACAAACCATAAAGATACAACAAGTCCGAGATGGGCAGCAGACTGCAAACTGCAACAACAAAGTACCCCATATTCTTTAACAAAATTCCTCAACCTACCTATTATAAACTTGCCTTTACACAAGTTTAAGATAACCATTAAAAAATGCTCCTGAAAAAAGCTTATTATACTGTCGAAGATTATATTAATGATAAAGGCGCATGAATTTGACTCGCTCCAGCAATGCTCAGGACTGCGGTTACGTATATATCTTTAGATTATTGCAATTATTGTAAACATACCATATATTTTTTTAAAACAGCAACCACCGAGTTTCTTGCTGGTTCTTCTCGGTAGGAATGGCATTCCGAACCAGTGGTAGATTCATTTGACTATTCATAAGCACTTGTAAAAAGTCTATTTGAATAAAAATCATTTGAATTTTGAATATTAAGGCTGCAAACCACAAGAACACAAAGAATGTGCTTGGATCATAGAGTTTTAAGTCTTATATCGCAGTCTAGTGTTTTGCATTCGCGATCTGCGTTTTATGGTTCCAGTTTGTAGTCTGCCGCCCATCTTGGAATTGTACCTTTATATGGAGTTGTACAGAGCTGCGCGACCCGACGGAATGTGTTTTTCATACAATGAATGAAAAATGAAAAAAAAATGAAAAAAAAACGTTTTGCATGGATGTTTTGTTCTGACCTGTCCGTAGTGTGTTTTCGCCCTTACTACGCTGAATTGTCTGGAATTATCCTGAAGCAATTATTTTATTATTACACCCATCAAACGTAAGCGTCTCGAGAATTAATTATGCTTAGTCTATGATCACACTAACGATTTGTTTATACCTATACAAACCGTCCGTTTTCCATCCAACGCGTATTGGCAAGCGCAGCGAGGGACGATCTCCTGACCGTCGCACTGCTGAAGAAAGTAGCAGGCTATGGCTGGATGAGAAAAGTGAAGGACTGTGTGGATCAGAAAAAAGGCTTCAGGTGATGATTATGTTAGTTTGGTGTATTGTTAATAATGATAAAACAACTTATTGTCTCCTGACTCTGTTTCTCGTATCCATCTCAAAGTGGCATTCCGAACCAGTGGTGGTAGATTCACTTAAAGTTTCAAAAGCGCTTTTAAACTTATTTGAATAAAAACGTTTAAATTTCGATCAAAGCATGTAAGTTTTGACAATGGAGTAAATCCGATCTCGCAAAATGGTCTGGAATTTTCAAATCAAGGGTAAGGTGATAAAATATGTGTAGGACTGTTTATATTGATTTCTTGTGATTCGTAAGAAAGGAGTGTCTTGTCATTCTGAAAGCTCTTAGCCCAATTGCACTTTATAAAAAATGTCTTGTCTTGTCTAGAAATGTCTTGGTTGTGTATGAGACCATACATATTACAAGTATTTGAAGTGAAAACTTCTTTAGGTGCGTTGATCACTTTTTGGTAAGGGGTAAAAATGTGGAAACGCGTGACCGACACCTCGCGATGTTACGAAGACAAAAGGTCTTTAATATAAATATAGTACATTTGTAATCAAACTTTAATGTCTTAGTATTAAGGTTTATACCTATTTTAAGTATTTTTTTGTGTCTTTTCAGCCACGCGCATACAAAATATGAGATATAACTTATAAGACACAAGACATTTTCTTATAATGTGCAATAGGGCTTACAGGTTGAGTAAGTACAAGTAAGGCGACGGGACGCTATAACTACCTACTTACGGCTAGCGGTAGCAGCAATAAACTATAACCATATTCTGTGCTATAACGCAGTCTCGAAACAAAAAGTCGTCATTGTGAATGTACCCTTATTCTAAAGCGTGAGGATGATTACAGTTCATATCTAAATTAAATTATGATTATTACGAAACATTTCAGTATAATGTCCTATTATTTCTTACCCCATGTACGCAATCTTGATATGGGTACCATAATTTGCACCCTTGTCATATGTGACATATTTATGAGGATGGCTATCCTTGTAATGTGATTTTATAGTCCGTTTGTGTGGAACTCTCCCGGGTGCAAAAAGTGGTAATAAAAAGAATTGTCGATTTGATTAAACGAGCCCCGTTTTAAAGGAAGTTTATTTCCTATAAACCCAAGTTTGTTACCTGTTAACTTAAGATTTTATCTTAAGAGTTTATTTGTTTCCACGGTAATATAATGCTCTCTTTTAACTCTGTCTATCTATATTTTAATGCTTCGCCCATTTATGTCTGGATCTTGACGATTTGCTGTAAAATTAGCTTGCATCTGTAGACGTAGGCTATCGTACGGACGTAGGATGTAGTCGCAGGCATACCTATTAGTAAAATACATTTTAATCATGTCAAACTAATACTTATTATTATGAATGCGAAAGTTTGGATGGATGGATGTTTGTTTGTTACTTTGATCACGCCAGAACGGCTGAACGGATCTTGACGAAATTTTGCACAGAGCATGATTATAATCTGCAATAACACATAGGCTACTTTTTATCACGGAAATTAAAGCGTTCCCACGGGACCCGAAATACCTTCACGCGGACGAAGTCGCGGGCATTAGCTAGTAACGTATATTTTATACTAATTCATATTTTATTATAAGTCATTAAATATTAAACGCCAAGAATACATTATTACAGCCGTGGCAGTAACATTCCTATACCCCATCAAACACAAGCCACGGCGAACCATAAACGCCCTGAAAGCGTTCTCGTGTTCAAACCGATTTTATTGCCAGTAGTAATTGAAGGCAGAATGTATGGAACGATGGAACGCTCGGTGTTCAATTGCAAGTTGCCAATCGGAATCGATTCTAGTAAGTTTAGTAGGTAAGTAATTATTTTGTAGTTACAATTTTTATGTTTGTGTTTCTTTTTTTTTCTCTGTAGCGTGTAAACTTAAATATTTTTTTATTTATTTTATTAAACCAAGTCTCACGTATGAGGGCCAAAGCACACTACTGGCAAGACATAACAAAACGTCAGCGCAAAACGCCCATTTATAAGATAATACTTAATTCTGTGCCTATGGGATAGGTAAACGTTTGGTCGTGTTGCGCAGGTCTGCGCTATTCAATGCTATAAAAGTAGATTCAGAATATAGGGTCAGCCAAATCGGTTCAGACATTGGTGTCAAGAAGAATAACAAACATCGAAACATATTATAAACTTACAAATTTTCAAGTATGCATCCAAACTTTCACATTTTAATAAGTAAGATAAGTATTAATTTTGAGAAATTAATGGATTAACGCACCGTTTTGAATCTAATTAATTCATTTGCACACATCAAATTTAATGAGAATGAGCAAAAATAGGTCACTAGTGAATGTTAATGTGATGTGTATTCAAACCGATTCCGACTATATGCTTACAATCGCGCCTCAAGCTGTCTTGCCAATAGTCGTACTTACTAGGTGCTATAAAATAATATGAGCTCAAGAGAATTACTTGAAAGCCCATACCGATTGCTTCCATCAACTAATTAAATAGGTAAAGACTGCCAACTATAATCGAGGCTGTTCTGAACAAAGTGGGTCTTTTGTGGAACCATGTCAAGATAATAACCAATGAAGGTCTAGCCCCACTACAGAGGCGCAGCGTTGCGCGGCAAGTAGCAGTTAGTATTCTTTGTGCAATTATGCCGCAGTGCATCTCCGTGCCGCGTCGCTTAAGTGGGCCCAGCTCCTTACAAACTTATACAAATAATATTTACCGCTACGTGCCGCGCTGCGCAGTGCTTCTGTAGTGGGACTAGACCTTGAAGGTCGTGGAAAAATACAACTAGATGTCATCATTGACATTGGTCTGGTGGGAGCATAGAGGTAATACTACCTCTGTGGGTGGGAGGCTTTGGCCGGGGCTAGCTAGATACATACGGCCGGCAACCCTACCAGCAAAGACGTACCGCGAAGCGATTTAGCGTTCCGGTACGGTTTAATATAACTTACATCTCATTTAATAATCTACTATTTTGCTACTTTTCTATACCTTTAGGTTTTTAAAAGTACGATACTGTGTAGAAACCGATAAGGGGTATGTGTTAAATCTGTTAGCCCGGTACCATCTTAGACTGCATACAACTTGTAGTGGAATTTAAAAAAAAATCATTGCTTTTTAACTAGACATGATCTGTAATACGAAGTAAAGCGCTTCGGATTATGACCAATTGTGTAAGGAAATCGTAATCGTAATCGTGTGTCAAACGGATAATTCGACCTGTTTAAGTTCATAGATTTAGCAAGAAAAGAATAAAATTATTTTGCTTTAATCCGCCAACAGAAAAAAAATCTGTATGGTCAAGCATGCAATTAAAAGCGAAGCACCGGTTACCTTCACCAAGCAAGAAAGCTAAGTTCCCAAGCAAGCAATGCCACCACCACTCACATGCACCACCACACAAGACTTTTATACTATTCTCGACGCACGTTTCGCCCCGACACCTTGGAGATGTCGAGTTTTCAATGCAAGATTGTCTAGTGAGTTCATAGATGTCTGCTAGCCTGCAAAGCATGTATGAACTCCTTAAACAGTTCCAGTAATACGTTTTAAGCTGTCAAATGATTACGATTTGCTTAGACAATTGGGCCTCTGGTCTTTTACTCTGAGTTATGTATTAAAAGTTTTCCAGCTCCAGCGAGAAAATAAGCATTCCTTTAGCAAAAAGGCTTTATTAAAACCGTGTAACTTTTGTTTGCATGCGGTTATAAATTCTCATACATTTGCATATCCATATTGTGCCGGCGTAATCCAGTAAAACCTGTATTTACCGGACGTAAACAGACCGTTTCCGGTTATTTGCGTTGATGCGAATGATATTGTATGCGCAGAAGGGGGTAAACAGGTTTTCATTACAAGCTTTTAGGCGTGGTTTTTATAGAGGCTGTTGACCTTACTAGCCTTACTAGCTGATGCCAGCGACTTCACCCGCGTTGATTGAGGTTTTTTAGCTCCCGCGGGAACTTTTTCGAGATAAAAAGCCTATGTTAACAGCAAATTTCATCAAACTCGGTTGAAAAGATGGGCCGTTAAAGCGTAGCGTAGTACAGACAGACACACTTTCGCATTTATACATAATTTATGGATACAGGAATCGTCCAATTACTGTAGCTTGGAATAGCTCAGAATCAGCGTTTAATAGATAACATGCTTTGAAATAGTTGTGTACTTTGTGTAGTTTGCACAAACGGGAGTGGGCAGGCAGAATTCGGTCTGAGTTTGGTTCTCTTGGAAGAACTAAAGCTATGTTTAAACTACATAAGATACTTAGTTGCTACTCAAATACTTGGTTCAGTTATTTTCTCAATGGAGACGTTTCATAATGTTGTGAATATCATATTTAACACAAAGGAAGTAAAATATAGATTAAAACTAATAAATCAGCGTTTTTTTAATCCATCAATAAATTACTGAGAAATTACTATTGAAAAGTTTAATATTTTATGTACACCGATTGCTGTATCTTACTATAGTGAGAAATTTTGTAAGTGATTTTTAATACTCAGCCAAGATTTAATATTTTAAAATTATCTTCACACACAAATTAAGTGCTTTTAATTCAACAAACTCACGTTTAGTCCATTTATTTCTTTTATTCGGCTTTATAAAGTCGGTTGATAGAGAATTATGACGTCACGTCTCCCGTCTTGCAAGCGCAACTTTAAAGTTTCATAACTTTTTCATTTGGTGAGATATTTTAATGATTCTTTCATATTTTTGTTTTATTTTGTCTTAATTTTCATAATTAAAAAAATTAAAAAAATGGTAAACTTCTCCATTTCCGTGATTAAATTTTCGAATTTTTAAGTAGGAACGTTAGTGTAATTCGAAATTATATTTCGATACAAGATTTTCCTCCATAATTTCCCGGGATAAAAAGCCCATGATACAGCCTACCGGTGTTCCTATTTTCATCAAAATTGGCTAAAAAGGTGAGCCGTTAAAGCGTAGTGGGCAGATATACAGACAGAAACAATTTCGCATTTATAATATTTGTATGGATTTAATTAGTAGGTATGAACCGCACCGCTAAGGTGTGGACTTCCGGAGCACGTGTTTCCTGCCTCGTATGACGTAGTACTTGCGCAAGAGTGAATAGGCATTTTTAATTTAACCATTGACTTAAATTTATCGTACACTGTGAGTCGAACGCGTCCAAATCTTCTATATATATATAAAAGCGAAAGGTCACTGACTTGAAATTTGGAAGGTAGGTTCCTTCTATGGCGTAAACGTCAGCTAAGAAACGGTTTTGAGAAAATTCACCCCTAAGGGGTTGAAATGGGGTTTGGAAGTTTGTATGAAAGTCCTTTGTTATTGAAGTTAAAGACATGAAAATTGGCATTGAAGTTAATAATTTAAAATAATAAAAATCTATATAAGCAGTTTTACGAAAATCAACCCCAAAGGGGGTGAAATGAGGGTTGGAAGGTTACATGAAGATTCTAAGTTTTTGAAGTTAGAGACTTGAAAATCGGGATTAAGGTTATTAGTTTTAAATAAAAATAACTTGTACGCGGACGAAGTCGCGGGCGACCGTTATAATCTTCTCTTATATATATATAAAAATCAAATGCTGTTCGTTAGTCTCGCTAAAACTCAAGAACGGCTGGGCCGATTTAGCTGATTTTGGTTTTGAAATGTTTGTCCAGGGAAGGTTTAAACGGTGAGAAAATTAAAGAGTTCCCGCGGGAACCAAAAAAACTCAATCCACGCGGACGAAGTCGCGGGCATCAGCTAGTTTTATAATATAGTGAGAATGGCTACCAACTTCTAAGCCAATAGAAACAAATAATCCGTTCGAGATTAGGATCTATTCAGGACCACGATATTCAGCAATGAAGGATCGATCGAAGAGAGAGACAGAGATTGTAAGTGTGGGTAATTTGACTGTTCCCTAGTCTACAAAGCCTGAAGTTATTTGTAATTTATTCAAGACTATGTAATTTCTATGATATAATTTCTATCCTATAATACTAGAACGTACTTTTACTACCTATGTTATTTAACTACAACAAAATTTATAACACATATTCAGACAAATTCGTTTAATTTACTCATCACCGCTTTGCACTGAGCATTATTGTCGAGAAGCGCAAAGCCTATTTTGTAATTAAAAAACATTGTAATACGGTTTCGACGGTCAAGTTTGCTTTTTCAACTGGCAAGTAAATGTAGAATTTAGATAGCTATAAATAAAACAGAGAATGGTGGACACTTGGACATGGACAGTGCAGGATTGCGGACGTACAGTCCACTTAAAAACGGGCGCGGGTAAATTATGCGCTAGTGTGGAACGATTTACATACCGTGCGGGTTAAAATACAGCTCGTGTAACCCGACTGGAACTAGAGATATTGTTGCTAGCTTAGAATTTTATGTTAGAAACATAAAATGGGCTGCATTGGGCAAACTTCTTCGTCTTTCCATTGCCCATATCACAATGCCTGAAGATTCAATCAATCAATCAAATCATTTATTCAATATAGGTACACTGTAGGTACACTTATTGACGTAAAAAATTACTTACTTATAAAACATGATGGTGATAATTGGATACGGTATCTTAAAACTAAAGCTACGAGGGTTTTAAACGCCTTAAAGTCTTAAAAACTTTCCAGTGCGTCCTGCAGCCTGCTAGCAGTGACCTATTGCGTCCCTCCCTATGGTACTAAACTGCCTCGTTGGTCTAGTGGTTAGCGGATTCAACTGCGGCCAACGAGATCCCGGGTTCGAGTCCAGGGTAGTATAACAAGTATTGGGTGTTTTCTGACAAAAAATTCTCAGTACTAGCCCGGAGTTAGGAAGTTGGCGGTATTCCACCCCTGTGCCTCGGAGAGCACGTAAAGCCGTTAGGTAGCCGTAATAAAACAAAAACTTGTAGTGGAATGAAATAACACTAGCTACGACACGCTTTCCTTCAGGCAGACCTAAGCCAATTTAGCCATTGTTAGACGAAAGCCTCACATACAAGCTAGATACACGATCTGAAATAACCTTAGGGCGTAGTGACATACAGCCTCGACTAAGCCGATCAAGATAAGTGATCTAATCCCACCGTCTGACGTGAACGCACGCACTGCTACTGAAAAATTACTGCGTTCGTCTTTTTTGTTGCTCTTATTTTATGGAACTAGCTGATGCTCGCGACTTCGCCCTCCTGGTTAAGTTTTTATAATTCCCGCGGAAATTCCTTAATTTTCCGGGATAAAAAGTTGTAGAAAAGTAGCCTATGTCCTTCCTCGGGAAACAACCTATCACTGTACCAGATTTCATTAAAATCAGTTGAACAGATGGGCCGTGAAAGCGTATCAGACAGACACACTATCGCATTTAAGTATAACTAGATGATACACCCGCGACTTCGTCCGCGTGGATTGTTTTTTTTATTCCCGCGGGAACTCTTCAATTTTCCGGGATAAAAAGCAACCTATGTCCTTCCCCGGGGTACAACCTCTCCCTGTACCAAATTTCATCAAAATCGGTGGAACAGATACATTTTTGATTCCCGCGGGAACTCTTCAATTTTCCGGGATAAAATGTAGCCTATGTCCTTCCCCGGGATGTAACCTATCTCTGTACCAAATTTCATCAAAATCTGTTGAGTAGTTGGGCCGTGAAAGCGTAGCAGACAGACAGACAGACAGACAGACAGACGGACAGACAGACAGACACACTTTCGCATTTATAATATTAGTATGGATATTAGAATGTGGTTAAAAACCAAGGTAAACAGGTGCTCTCATATGCAACAGAATTTAGAACAGATACCTAGTTTCTTGCTGGTTCTTCTTCGTAAGAGTGGCATTCCTAACGACTATTAGATTTACTCGACGATTCAAAAGCACTTTTAATAAGTTTATTTGAATAAAAAATATGTATAAGTATAAGTATGGAGAATGGATAAAAATCCTATTCTAAAAACACGCCTAATCAAGGCTAGTAACATAATATTACAGAGTGGTACTTGCTAGGTTAGAACAAACCTCGAAATTTTTTCAGGTGTTTATCCCCGACTTCATGAATAAATAAATGTTTAAAAACATATGTTTTAATGGCGAAGTAATCCTCAAACTCGTTTGTTTATTTGTTTATTTCTTCACTAAGCCAAATGTACGTAACATCAACGTGAAGCGTTCACAAAAAACTGGGAATCAGCTTGCTCTCGTCCAGTAAATACCGGTTTTTGCCGGATTAAGCCGGCGCAATCCGCATATGCAAATAAGCATATATGCGAATTTACAGTTGTATGCAAAGTGAAGTTGTGCTGTTTATATAAAAGCTTTGAATATTAAAGGAAAGCTAATCTTTTGTGGAGAAACCACGTAGAGTTTTTGCTTCGAAATAATAATAAAAATATTGTGAAATAAATAAACAGAACGTATTCGACTTTAAACCTAACTTATATAACTTTAAGGTACAATATAGTAGCGTGAAATAAATCTGTAGCAATGTTGATCTGGGACGAGAAAGTTTTGCTGGAAGGAGCAAACATATCACATTATTCATCGTTTTAGAAACCGAGTCAACTAAGTTTAATGTTATGGAATATAAATAGCTGGCTACTTATAGTATACTTCCTGAATAATATACTGACTGTATCACATTTCTAGCTAATTCAAGTTTTTATAATATGCATTTCAAATAATGGATAGAAGCAGGCATCACTTTTCGGAAGTCCATGATAGTGAAAATTTACGATTGTCAATCGTGCATTGTCGAGTCGACATCTCCTGAAAATGCTCTGGTGTCGGAGTGAAACGTACTTAGAGAATTGTTTGGTAGATTTGTGTGGTGTGGTGAATATCGCTAGCTACAAGTGCAAGATACAAACTGTACCACATAGATTTACCTATTGTGGCGGATAGTGAATTAAACTACTAGTTTTTTCATTATTAATATGCGTTTCACTTGAGCCTGAAAATGTCACCATGTGAAAAGGTCCTAAATGTAAGATAAGACAATTTTCTAGCAACAGAATTTGTTAAATTGAATGTAAACAGCTGGGCGGTTCGAGTTTGAAACTTTCTGAACCAACACTGTTACGTTTTCATCTTGATAATTGGATCTATTTTATAGGTATCTGTTATTCGGTGAATTTTAGCAATAACCAGTTTTCTTACACAAGATCAATTGGAAATTACTGGACAATATTCCAAAAACTGCTATATCGCGAACTCTAAATCAAATCACGACCTAGACACTCTCTGTCTCAGTGTCTCAGATCTCTTGAGTCTCCAGAAGAGAGACTGAATTTCTGAATTGTGGGCTCTTCTCAGTCTAGGGCGCGTTTGGAACCCTCGTAGCTTTATGATACCGTGGTTAATTATAACCATCACGTCTTATACTATGTAAACGTGATGTTCAGAAAGTGTACTGTGTAGGTATAATATATACTTTGAGTTTGAGTCTAAAAAGTCAAAACACTCGCACTTCCGTAACAATAGCGTTACCAGCACAGGTTAAATCAAGTGAGATACATAGGTACATGGAATGTGTCTAAAGAGAAGTTCACGCGTACAGTAATACATTCTTGTAATCGTGTTTATAGAAAGTAGAGAAAAATGAATCCGTGCGAAGCCGGGGCGGGCGCAAAGCCGCTAGTTACATAATGAACGCAATTCCAAATTTTCAATTCACCGTCGACGACTACCTAAAGCCAAATCTAATTTTCTTTAAACAAAGCAGCTATCTAATATTGAATTTGTACTGAAACTCAACAATGGCTTTAGGAATCTTTTGTTCATAAAATTATTCTACTTTTCTCATTTTGATCTTAAAACTTGGATCTTAAAATAATAATTTAATCCTATCTTAATAATAAATTGTCGCGGGCATCAGCTACTAATTAATAATTTAAACTGAATTTTCCAAAAAAATGGCATTGAAAATGTCCTATATTTGATATTTTAATGATTTGCACACAAATTTTGCTAGTCTCATTTACCTGTGGAACCTTACACACAATGAGGTTCCACCAATAGATCATCCTGACCCTAAAATGACTGACGATGGGCCAGCGGGCTTAGTACAAGTTGGCACATTTCGATAACGTTGATACATTACGAGCATCGACACACTGTAAAGTCGGTTATGGGCCCGCTATACCATGTGTCTTAATCGAACCCTACAGCAACGACCTCAACTTTCAAATGATATTCATAGTTCACATTATTAGCATGCAATTATTAATTTGTAATTATACCGCTGCCCTATGGAAGAGAATAGATTTAGTTCACCGTTCGGAAGTCTCATACAGTAAAAAGAAAAGTCCTGTCTCTATCAGTCAATGACTGACTCATCAAGGCCCAACCTGAAGTTTTGCACAGATATTCTCCTAAAAGTTAAGAAAGGGAATAAGGCTGGATTTTTTTATTGAATTTTTGAAAGTCACGGGTGATCGCTAGTATTCTATAAACAACTTTACTTTTGATTTCACTCTGATTTTGTACTATTTCGTTATTCGATGATCGATTAACTTCGTCGAAATTTCGTCGCAAGTTGCACTAAAGGTACAGGTGTCATCCGATACAAAGCGTATAGAATGGATGGCCGTGGTCGAAAGGACTATGACAAATTACGCGAGGATATTTTGCGAGGGTTAAGTCTATTGCAAACGAGTGGAGGTGTATTGGTTATATGGTAATAATTACAACCTTTTGTTTGAGATTTGAATATGTTTGCATAAATCAAAACATAGAGTATTACCCAGTGTTACCCAGCAACAGTGATTTTAATTGGAGTATTATTAATTAATCGACTAAAAAATTAACTGACGACTGTAAGTGACCGAATGAAATACAAAAATACTGAGTTAGCGACTACTAAACTAAGTAAGTAACTTTATAACCGGTTTGAGTTAATACATTGAGTGCTTCAAAAATATACCTTTTAGGGTGTTCTATTAGTATTGTTAGGTACTGATAATACTATTTGAGATATTTGTTTTTCTATTTTAGTATATTATTATTTTGAAAATAGCAGAACAGATAAGTTCGTCTCGTACAAAATCTCTGCGTTAAATCTTGTATAATAGCACGCACCGTCTCCAGCGCGCTGGGTCGCCCACTCGGCGCACGACTCCAGCGTATGCTGCGCCGTGTCCTCCGCGTGGCCGCACTCGTGGCACACCTCAGTGGGCTCCCGTCTTGCCACCCTGCACAAGTATCTCCCGAAGCAGCCGTGCCCCGAGAGAACCTGCACGAGGTGGAAGGAGAGGGCCCCGTGCGTCCGGCCGGTCCAGAGCTCCAGGACGGGCCGGATTGCCTCGATCGTTAGGCGGCCGGCAGTCGGCGCCAAAAGCCGCTCCCACCAATGATCGGTGAGATCGGCCTCCGCCAGCCGTCGCCAGACGCGATCCTGCGCCGGCGCAGGGTGTTCCTCCCGGATGCGGCAATCAGCATCAAGGTCCCAGGGCGGCGTCCCCGCCAAATCCCAGGCGGCCTCGCACGATACGGTCCAATACCCCCGTATCACTCTGACCGCCATGAGTCATGACCCTCTGCGGCCTCCGCAGCAGGCCCCGGGTTTGGGCGGTCAGAGTTTCCGACCAGACGGGCGCTCCGTAGAGCGCCATGGACGCCCGTGTACGGCGGCGACACCGCGAACTCGGTCCGCCCAGATTTGGCAGGAGTCGACTCAGGGCTCCAGCGGCTCCCACGAGCTTCGGGACAAGACGCCTGAAGTGCTCTTCAAATGTCCACCGGCTGTCGAGGACGAGTCCCAGGTACTTCATCGTACGCTCGACACCGATAGACATTCCACCCACCAACCAACCAACTCGGACCGGGCGGGAGGCGCTCTCCGAGGCCCATGAAAGCACAGGGCCTCGGACTTGTGCAAGGCCACCTCTAAGCCCAGAGTTCGAATCCTCGCTACGATGTGGGCCACGCCAGCCGTGGGCGGGTTAATATACCTAACTTAAGTTTAAAAAAATGTATTTTCAGAAGCACTAAAGTTTGTAAAATGTACCGACATTATGTAAAATCGCGAATTTGACACATGAATTATTCTTGATATATAATATACTAGATGATGCCCGCGACTTCGTCCGCGTAGATTAAGATTTTTGATTCCCGCGGGAACTCTTGAATTTTCCGGGATAAAATGTAGTCTATGTCCTTCCCCAGGACACCACTTATCCCTGTACCGAATTTCATCAAAATCGGTTGAACAGATAAATTTTTTTGTTTCCCGCGGGAGCTCTCGAATTTTCCGGGATAAAAAGTAGCCTATGTCCTTTCCAGGGATACAGTCTATCCCTGTACCAAATTTCATCAAAATCGGTTGAATAGATGGGCCGTGAAAGCGTAGCAGACAGACAGACAGACAGACAGACAGACGGACAGACACACAGACACACTTTCGCATTTATAATATTAAGTATGGATACATAATTTTGAATATAATGTGAGCCATAAAATTGTCCCTAAAATAGAAAAGTGTTCGCTCAAGAATTATTAAACGGATCGTTCTGAATAACCAGTAACTCAAATTAGTATTTTCAAGTCAACATTTTCAATATTTGCCCACAGCCTGTCGCTAACTTAGTATTTCAGTACGCTATATTCTGTTTTTTTGACACCTATAATTTAAATTTATTTTCGCTCGTTTAAATACTACCCATTTTAATTATATCTTGCTATCTGCCCATTGACACAATATTAATATCATTAGTGTTATTAAACTGAAAAGGTACCTATTGTTTCGGTATCACAGCAAATAATTATCATCAAAGATGTGAAAGTTTTTTTTTTTAAATTTCACGAATAACTATACTTAATAAGTTGGAAATGTAAGTCTAATAAAACGAAGATAGATGCGATAATATATAGAAACCTACGTAAAATATTCATTTCCAAAGAAGTCAAAAACTTTTGAACCCGCAGGTGAAACCAATCACATACTAGCTGGCAAAATCAATGACATTGATATACATAATAACTTAGATACACACTTTGTTTGTTTGTAGTCTTTACTGCACCATAAAATACCATATACAAAAGCGAACTTAATACCTAGATGTATTCTCTTCCAGTTATGCTTTGGTAGTGGGGACAGGGTTACAGAAAGACAGTGCATATGATATAAAGAGATTAGTTGAAGTTGAAAAGTTCGCTTATTAATATCCCGGTAGTCTCCTTTAACTGACGCGGTTTCAGTCAGTCAACTATTTTAGTGGTTCCGATAACATTATTCTTTATTTTTGTGTTCCGTACCTCAAAAGGAAAAAGGATACCTTATTGGATCACCTCGTTTGTCTGTATGTATGTCTGTCAACCACCTTTTTCTCGGTAACGCGTAAAGGTATCAAGTTAAAATTAATATCAAATACTTAGGTCTACGGTCCCTTGGAGCTATAAACAAATCAAGCTTCTAAGTCAACGCAATCAAAAGATACGGCCGTTTATAATACGCCTGTAATAAGTTTAATTTAATTTTTAAATTTTCCTTTTACCTACCAAATTTCATCAAAATCGGTTGAAATGATGGGCCTACATCAAAGCGTAGGAGACTAAAAAAATTGTTTCGCAAACAATAGTATAGATCGATAAGATTTTCTTAGCAATTATTTTGAACAAGAGATATCCGCGACTTCATCACGGCAACATTTAGCTTTTAAACATTCTGTGGGAACTCTTTCATTTTTCAGAACAAATTTGTAAATTACTATACTATCCAAAACTCATCGATCTGTGAGTATTAGTAGGAGAGAGGATGTGTATGATTCATTCATTATTCGATCATGTGTATCTTGAATTATTATATCAGTGCGTATAAACATTCCCACAAGAAATTGAGAAGTTTCCATGCGAATGTTTATATCCATAAATAATTTTATCCACTTTAAGTTGGAGAGCGTGCACTAACCAACTTATATTTTCTTCGTGGAACTTCGTAAATCGTAGTTCGGAAAATAGTGTCACCGACAGGTCAGAGGGCATACTACCATCTCTTAAAGCCGTATTGGTTTAATATTGAAGACGCATTTGACGACCTCCCTGGCGCAGTGTTGAGCGCTGTTGTCTTAACGTGCGGAGGTCCCGGGTTCGATCTCTGGCACGGTCAATTTGGGAATTTTTTATTTCTGAATTTTCCCTGGTCTGGCCTGGTGGGAGGCTTCGGCCGTGGCTAGTTACCATCCTACCGGCAAAGACGTGCCGCAAAGCGATTTAGCGTTCCGGTACGATGCCGGGTAGAAACCGATTAGGGGTATGGGTTAAATATATAACTGCCATGCCCCTTACAGGTTAGCCCGCTACCATCTTAGACCGCATCATCACTTACCATCGGGTGAGATCACAGTCAAGGGCTAACTTGTAGTGGATAAAAAAAATGTTGACGTTCTTGTTGTTGAAGACCCTTATTTTGAGGACGTTAAGGTACGTGACATTAAACTGTCATTTTGAAATAATACGTAGTACTATTATACTTTTTCTGTGATAATACTGCTTTAAGTGATGGTAGTAACCCTCCAGAGTGAATTCGGAACGCGCGCGCTGTTTGAATTAAACAATTGGCTTGAGGAACTATATAAAAAAAGAAATCTCAGATTTTTTATTGAAGTCGATTCTTGAGTTTCGTGATCAAACTTAAAATCGAAAAAACTGAGATACAATTTTTTTTCTTCTTTGCAGGTGTCGAATCATTATGAAGTTGCATTAACGTGTGATGAGAGAGAGAGATAGAAAGATAGAGATGTTTTCCTTCTCTGTATATTTTAACTTTTTGGTGTGCAATAAAGCATTTCCATTTATTCATTCATTCATCCAACCCTTCGTGTAGGCATGATTGTTATTTGCGTGATCAGTACACAAGATACCTTGGCCGTATAATTTTCCGTGTGGGGTGGATGTGATGGCTTTCTGACGAGGGTATGGCATGCGCCTAATAGCTGTTAACACCACTAACTGGAAGTTAACTTTGGTTTGTTTTCTATGAACTATAGCATTATATTAAATGGTAATTCGGGGTTAGGTATGTTATTTTTTCTGATTTATGGTCTAAATAATTCATGTTTGTAAAAAGGAATCAATGTAAAGACTACAATCGTGATCTCCTGTGGATCACATCTCCTGAGGACGCTCTGGTGTCGGAGTGAAACGTACGTTGCGAATAATTTTGGAAAATTTGTGTGGTGTGGTGTTGAGCCAGTGCGAATTGCTGGCTTATTGGTCGGTGAATAACTATCGCAAGCTACACGTAAGCTACACGCTGTACCACTTATATTTGGTGGATTAAGATTCTTGTTCCTTGATTAAACTGTATATCGTAAGCCTGTCTGTCTGTGTCCGCATTTTACACGTACTGTCTCTCTCGCTCTACCACAGAGACAGACAGTAACACTTTTGTGTTTCGCACGATTTTTCCTGTTCATCTGAAACAGCTGCGACGTGAGATAAAGAAATTTGCAGTACTTACTAAAAATCAGACGCAAGGGGATAGCTACCAAAAACGAAGACAGGTGATAGTTTTAGTGATTCGGAAGGACATAGGCTACGTTTTATCCCGGAAAATTAAGGAGTTCCCGCGGGAATAAAAAAACCACGTGTATGAAGTCGCGGGACTCATCTAGTAATTTATATATCAGCTTTAACTTTTTTCAATAGAGATTCATCATCATCATCACTATAGCCTATTAACGTCCCACTGCTGGGCACAGGCCTCCACTCTCATAGGAGAGCGGGAATTAGAGCTTAGACCCACCACGCTGCTCCTATGCAGGTTGGCGGGTTTTAACGACTATTATCATGTTAGTGATAATAACCGGGACCGACGGCTTAACGTGCTCTCCGAGGTACGGGGGTGAAACACCGCCAACTTCCAACTCCGGGCTGGCACTGAGAATTTCTTAATTGAAAAACCCAATACCTAACTTTTATGCCCGACCGCCGGGAATAGAACCCAGGACCTCGTGACCACTAGACCAACGAGCACAATAGAGATTACTTACCATAAATTGTTAATCTTTTTAAAATATTTTTTAATAACGCCAAAGCATTAACACCTCTATAGCTGCTCTTTGTTTAATAAAGCGAGGTGTTAAAACGTTCTACAAGCAGTGCTTTAGTTATGAGCAGTGAATTGATTGCTTTGCAAAATTTAATTAACGAAACACTGTTATTAACACTTGGTACAAGAATTATGAGATTTTAATAACAATGTTGAACGTAAAAGCCGTCCCAGACGCAGCTTTAATCCATGCTAATATAGTAAGTAGGTAAATGCGAAAGTGTGTCTCTCTGTTAGATTTTCAAGATTTTCATGGGCCATTTTTTTACCAATTTTAACGAAATATGTGCAGAGATGATCAATTGCATCTATGAGACACATATATTATGATGCTCATAGATTCCCTGTTCCGTGATTATGCTCTTATCTCGGAAAAACAAGGAGCTCCCACAACTTTTTAAAATCCTAAATGACGGATGAAGTCGTGGGTGGAATCATTCCACCCACTTATACTTTAAATGAACACTATTCGTACCTATAAATTTCTCTCACTGCGTCGTTCCTCATTACTGCAAGTCTTCTTGGGTTAATAATGAGGTGGGCTCCTACGTCCTTCCGCATACGACTCGACTATGTGTACCTAATACCTGGCGGTTTTTTGTGACGATTATTATCAGATGTTAGTGATAATAACCGGAACTGACGCTACGGCTTAACGTGCTCTCCGAGGCACGAAGGAAACGAAAAGGGCTCAACGTTGTTTTACAATCGCAACCGTCTGATATGCGATGTCACAACTGGGTCACTCGTCCCTCAAATCTATGTCTATGTACCTATTTAAAATCTACTGGGAAACCGAAGTAGGTTCACGCACAACGGGCACCTGTGCTTAAGTGCGGAAAAGCCCAGATAAAGAAGAAGAAGTAGGTCGTAAAAGTACACGTTACCCAAACACATACTCGCACGATACACTATAATCAAATAAATAACAATGTCCTCTTAGTCCCATCCTCTTACCGTATATCACGCTATCAATGTTATGGCACTCTTCACCTTGGCAGTTGTTAGTGCCAGATCGCTTGTTGCTACATTTGTCATTGTAACGGCCCCTTTGGGAAACATCGCATGCTTGCGGACATTCGTGGTTTATGAGTCGAATTCCTTGTGTTCTTGTGATTTATTTGATCTTTTTTAATTGTATAGTATTCGCCATAGACATAGAACTTTTTCGCTACGCCACTATAACACGTAAGCCAGTTCTACTTTTATTTATATCTACACTTATAGCTGTTACTAGGCGGTACTGACTAACTGACATAATTTTAACTTACAGCTTAAGCTGCTGGATCAAGAAACTTCAGATTTTAATAGCAATGTCCCTTTTTCTAACTCTATAACATACTAGCAGACTTGTCCGTGACTTCGTCCTCGTGAAATAAGTTTTTAAGTTCCCACGGGAACTCCCTAATTTTTCGGGATAATATGACACTCACAAATAATGTAGCTTTCTATTGGTACCAGAATTTTCAAAATCGGTTCAGTAGATCCAGAGATTACCCCCTACAACGTCACAATTCACAAACTTTACCTCTTTATAATATTAGTGATAACAGGATTATTCCTATCTGTCCCCCAAATAAAACAGGGGGGGACGAATAGGAATTAATTTCAGGGGGACTTAATTCCTATCTGAGGGGAACAGATGAAACTTTTTATTCCTATCTGTCCCCCTGAGGAGACAGATCTCGGGGATTAATCGGAATAATCCCTATAACACGCTATCAATTTTAAAGCACTCTTCACCTTGGCAGTTGTTAGTGCCAGATCGCTTGTTGCCATATTTGTCATCGTAACGGCCCCTTTGGGAGACATCGCATGTTTGCGGACATTCGTGTTATATGAGTCGGTCGCCGTTGACTGTTCTTGTGATTGTAGATCTGTTATATTATAATCATTGGCATACTTCCTATAGCTGATATAAAACGCTAGTGTATTTATATTGGATTTAGGTTTTTAAAATATTAGTGACTAGCTGATGCCCGCGACTCTGTTTGCGTGGTTTAAGTTTTTTTGATTATACTCCTTAATTTTCCGGGATAAAAAGGAGCCTATGTCACTCTCCAGGTCCTCAACTATAACCATGCCAAAAATCACTGCGTCGTTGCGGCGCGATTGAAGGACAAACCAACAAACAAACTGACTTTCGCATTTATAATATTAGTATGATTTATATAATTCACGTAGGACAACTTGTGTCTTGTTTTGTACTTCTACTTGTTTTCGTATTTATTTTATTGGTAGGATGATAATATTCAAGTCGTGCTATATTAATAAGTAGAGCTACGGTTTGTGTCACGAGAGAGTGGTAGCGCCAGAGTAGGTAGGCAGGAAGCGCGTTTTTGGTATTTACAACTAGTCAAATCAGGTAAAACGCGCGCTTAGTAGTTATAGGATTTTGTACAAAATACTGAATTGTGACGTCATCAAAAATCAACGCACTTTTTGACTCTATTCGACAATTTGAAATGGTTGTCAAACATAAAATTAACAGGGGACCTGGATATTACGACTTTTGCAAGATCCTCTATTTAATGATCATAAAAAAATGATTTCACTACAGCGTCCTTCCAACCATGGTAAGTTATCGTTCGAGTATTGCGAACGACGTACGTAATTTAGATAAGTAGACCGCAAGGTAAAGTCAGACGTTTTGCGGAACGTAGAAGTATACTCGAACTGCACTGCGCTTGTTAAATTACTCAATATAAATAGCCTTTCACCAGATCAACTCTCAGCTTACGAGACTGAATTTCTATGTTTCTAAATCGTACAAAGAAAGAAGCAGCAACTATGAAATATCTAAAGGTGACCATATGAAGCCATAAATAGAACAGGGGAACAATTTGGGAACTTATAATTTCTGAATTTTCCCTGTTCTGGCCTGGTGGGAGGCTTCGCCCGTGGCTATTTAACACCCTACCGGCAAAGACGTGCCGCCAAGCGATTTAGAAGTTACCATCAGGTGAGATCGCAGTCAAGGGCTAACTTGTAGTGGATAAAAAAACAAGCACTTAATTGATTTAAATGAAATTCGTGGAGCATGGAAAAAAAAGGTTACCATTTGTAGCGTTGCTTGAAGATGTATGGATTAACGTGTGCTTTAAAACTTGACAGTTTCAACGCTCGAATTCTATGAAAGTTGCCTGTTTTAAAACACATGTGAGGTCTAAAATCTCGTACTAATCATAGTGGTTAGGTGGGAAAGAACAATGAAATTGATTCGATTTAAATAAAGCATGAGCTTGAGTTTGTTGAGAAATAATTTTGGGTTTCTTTTTTATTTCATGAAAATAAATAGCCGAAGCTAGGACTTTAAAGTTTCAATTTTTAAATAAGGTACCTACTTTAAAAAACGATTAAGAAGTTTAGTTTAAATAAATTGTGAAAAATTGAAAGTTAAAATCTACCTGGTAGTTTTTCTATAATAGACGTTTCTTAGTGACGTTTATTCTTGCTATCTGAACTGTTTTTTCCTGTGGCTTCTACGCTGGTGTCTATGTTTTTTTATGCTATTTTTCTTTAAATTTTTTGTTAACCGTTTGGGCCTCAAAAAATAAAATAAATTAGTTTTACAACAAATAAAAACCTGTACCTATGTTTAAGGTATAGTATTTTCAAATAAACGAAGCCGTAAGTAAAAATTAAACAAGTAGAATATGTAGGGATATTGTCAGCAACAGTTTTGGATTAGCAAAGTTAACAAAATCCACCCGAGGCCGCTAACAACTAAACAAATGTTGACGTTAAATAAGGATTACATTAATTAAACTTCTGTCTAGTTTACCTGAGTAAAACCTCTACGTTACGCTCGGTTCACATTATTCTATTTGCTGTACTTATCCAATTAACGGAATTATACTAATATTATAAATGCGAAAGTGTGTTTGTTTGTTAGTTCATTGGTTTGTTGGTTTGGCCTTCAATCACGCCGCAACAGACTAACGGATCGACGTGATTTTTTGCATGGGCATAGTTGAGGACCTAGACAGTGACATAGACTTTTCCCGGAAAATAATGAAGTTCCCGTGAGAATTAAAAAAACTTATTCCACGCGGACGAAGTCGCGGGCATCAGCTAGTTAACGAAGAAAAATTAAACAAGCAGGAATATTGTCAGCAACAATGTACCATCAACCGTTTTGGAATAGCAAAGTTCTACTTACATTAGTCTACGTTAACTATGGGTTAAACCAATTAAACTTCTGTCTAGTTTACCTGAGTAAAACCGTCACGTCCGGTTCACATTATTCCAGTTGCTGTATCCAATTAACGGAATTATTCATAACTAGCTGATGCCCGCGAGTTTGTCCGCGTGGAATAAGTATTTCTTATTTAAAAGAGAATGACCAAAAGTGGGCCATTCTTGCGTCTTAATCAAGTTAACGGTAAAGCATTGGAAATATACTCAGGATTATATAATAAAAAACTCATTAACATATTAACTGGGAGTTTGGAGTAATCTGACTTTTAAGTTTTGAGGTTAAGTTGGGTAATTGTTAGGTATTATTTAGCCATTTAGCTTATAATAATATATTTATCGACATGCAGGTTTCCGAAGTACGTTAGTAAATATTTATAATATAGATAATTATTTAATTTTTATCTTTAAAATGAAAATAATTGTTTGCGCATAAGTTAATTTAGTTTACTTTGTACCATCTAGATGGCACCACTTGAACTCTAGCTCGCGGTAAAGCAAACTAAATTAAAAATAAACAATTATTTTAATTAATTATAATTAGCTAAATGGCTAAATAATACCTAATAATTGCCAAACTTAACCTCAAAACTTAATAGTCAGATTACTCCAAACTCCCAGTTAATATCTTAATGATTTTTTTATTATATAATCCTGAGTATATTTCCAATGCTTTACCGTTAATTTCATTAAGACGCAAGAATGGCCCAAATCTCATACAAAAATGGTCAAGATCCTTTCCAAGATAACTTTTCCCACGCGAACTATTCATAGAAAGTACTCGTATGGTAGTTTGTCGGTTTGTCCTTCAATCAAGCCGTAACAGAGCAACGAATCGATGTGATTTTTTGCATGAGCATACTTGAGGAAATGGAGAGTGGTATAGTCTACTTTTCATCCCGTAAAATGAAAACGTTCCCGCGCGAAACAATAAACCTAAATCCACGTGGACGAAGTCGCGGGTATTAGGTATTTATGTCATAAGTTACTCATTCAAGCGACTTACGTGAGTAAAACTTACAAGTGTCGTGACCATAGAGAGACCACGTCTGCTGACGGCAAATCCGCGCGCCAATTAGCGAAGCTTAGCGTAAATCCGGGAACACGCCGAAAATAACTACACACCACGTGAATAAGCAAACGTAAGGAGATTAGTGCAGGCGGGAACTCGTTCTAATTAAACGTTTTTAATCGCTGTCTGTTTAGTCTGACGGAATCCGTGCTAAAAGTGTGTGTGGACGGCTTAACTATTGTTTTTTTTTGCGAGATAGGCTTGCGCTTGACGACTATCATGCTTAGTGCAAAGCAATGATGAGGTCTAGGTTGGAACGCGCTTGCCTAGAATATGCCTATTCACTCTTGCTTTGAAGGTATTTAAGTATACGTGTTTCCTGACACGTGCGTTGGGAGGGTGTTCCACATCCTAGCGGTTCGCATCAGAATCGTCGAGCAAAAACGCTTCGTGCGAGCAGATTGGACGTCAACCACATATGGGTGCCAACGCTGACGGTTTCTCGCTTCTTAGTGGTAGAACTGAGAAGGAGGAACATGGTTGTGAGGAAGCCTTAACTTTTGTTTATCTTGTTAGAACGAAATGGTTGGTGCTGCTTCAGGGTGCCTCGCTCTTGTTCTTCACATTCACCTCTCATCTGTTAAAATTGTATCATCAATGTCATCCTAAATAAGACGAACCATACTGACTGTACGACATCCCTGGCGCAGTGGTGACCGCTGTTGTCTTAGCGTGCGGAGGTCCCGGGTTCGATCCCCGGCTGGGTTGATTTGGGTATAATTTCTGAATTTTCCCTGGTCTGGCGTAGTGGGAGGCTTCGCCCGTGGCTAGTTACCACCCGAAAGACGTACCGCCAAAAGATTTGGAGATCTGGTACGATGCCATGTATGAAACCGATTGGGGGGCAAGGCTTTAACTTAACTGCCATAACAGATTAGCCCGCTATCATCTTTGACTGCATTATCACTTACCAAGTAAGATCACAGACAAGGGCTAACTTGTAGTGGAATAAAAAAAAACTCCGATTGGGCGATATGGGTTTAATATAACTGCCTCAACATGTTAGCCCGCTACCATCTTAGACTGCATCATCACTTACTAAGTGAGCTTAACATGTTAGCCCGCTACTATCTTAGACTGCATCATCACTTACCAAGTGAGATCGCAGACAAGGGCTAACTAGTAGTGGAATAAAAAAAGCTACCTCGAAGACCGATCACTAATTTACTAAGTAACAACACAATCTTTCATCGCCTTAACTATTCATGCACTTCCTAAATAAGTTATCAGGTGTATCTCACCCGCATCTGTTCGTCCGGTAACTTTTCTCTCATTAGTTAATGGATCTCTTCGCAACACCTGATGCCCTGGTACCAACTATCCCTCGCCCTTCAATAACCAACTTTATAAGCTCCCCTGACTGTTTGAGTTACTTTATCTTTTCTCTTCGAGTTGTGCACCTTATTCTTCATTAGTTAATGATGCTTCTTTTAACACCTGATGCCTTGGTACCGACTAGCTATCACATTACTTAAATTACCTTACAACACGTTAAGGGTACCTTTCCACCAGTCTTGACGTTGCTTAGCTACGCGTGTGAAACCCACCAAAAGGACCGCTTGATTTTTATAGTTGAGATAGGTAATAATTTAATATAAAAAAAACCGGCCAAGTGCGAGTCGGACTCGCGCACCGAGGGTTCCGTACAAACCTGTAGTAAGTTTTAAATTAAATGTTTTTTTTAAATATTTGAGTTGATTGAATGAAAGGTAAATTGCGGTTTACGATTTATGACGTATTAAAAAAAAACTACTTACTAGATCTCGTTCAAACCAATTTTCGGTGGAAGTTTGCATGGTAATGTACAACATATATTTTTTTTAGTTTTATCATTCTCTTATTTTAGAAGTTACGGGGGGGGGGACACACATTTTACCACTTTGGAAGTGTCTCTCGCGCAAACTATTCAGTTTAGAAAGAAATGATATTACAAACCTCAATATCATTTTTGAAGACCTATCCATAGATACCCCACACCTATGGGTTAGATGAAAAAAAAATTTTTGAGTTTCAGTTCTAAGTATGGGGACCCCCAAAATTTATTGTTTTTTTTCTATTTTTGTAAGAAAATCTTAATGCGGTTTACAGAATACATCTACTTACCAAGTTTCAACAGTATAGCTCTTATAGTTTCGGAAAAAAGTGGCTGTGACATACGGACGGACAGACAGACAGACAGACAGACAGACAGACAGACAGACATGACGAATCTATAAGGGTTCCGTTTTTGCCAAATTTGGCTACGGAACCCTAAAAAGACGTGTGGCACTCGGAGACTGCCGCGGTAAAGCTATTGCATAGCATTTTTTATCAACTTACCTAACACTTTGGTTGCTATGACTACTTGTGTTGTTGACTTCAAAGTATTGAAAATAAAAAGACTATTTTTATGAAAAGATGATTTGGAATATAAAGGCGAAATAATTTTAAAGAATTATGTTCAAGAACATAAAAACATAATTCTTTAAAATTATTTCGCCTTTATATTCTAAATCATCTTTTCATAAAAATAGTCTTTTTATTTTCAATACTTTGAAGTCAACAACACAAGTAGTCATAGCAACCAAAGTGTTAGGTTTTTTTGTAACGGAATTTCTGGATTCGGTCTCCACGCTCAAAGCCCGCGATAGAAGCTATGCAATGCCAACTTCCACATGGGAAGTATGCCCTTTCAAATAAAAAAAGAATCATCCAAATCGGTCCACCCAGTCAAAAGTTCTGAGGTAACAAACATAAAAAAAAATATACAGTCGAATTGAGAACCTCCTCCTTTTTTTGAAGTCGGTTGAATAAATCAAATCAAAATCACACTTAACTGTATACAATGTTTCTTGCAAATAAAAGATTGATTGATTGATTGACTTATTTGTTGAAATAGGGAAGGTAAGTTGCCACATTTTTTTTCTAAAACACTATTTCATACACTACGCTACTACGCTATTTGTTCGCTAGGCAAATTTTACATGTGAATTATTATCATCACAAACTTACTAATTAACATTTTAGCAGATGTAGATCAAGGTAGATGTTTTTTTTAGGTAGATGTTATGTAGTTGTAAGGTCAAGCGCTTCTATTGAGTTGCTTGCCCGGGGATCGAACTCACGACACCGTATAGGAGATCTGGTGTCTAAGTCACTAGGCTGTTACCGCGTTAAAAGCCAGGAAAAGTAGTATCCAGTTCATTGGTTAAAACTTGGTTTTTACCTAACACTCTGAGATATACTCGTAGTGTGGATATTAATATTATTAATGCTAAAGTGTGTCTGTCAGTTTAATTTTTTTATTAACGAAACGAAGCAGGCGTAAATTGCTTCTGATTTGAAAATTTAATAGGAAAATTCTCTATTTTATAGGAATCTCTAATTTAATAGGAAAAGAAAGTTTCTGCGATTTAGATTTGTTTACTTTTTCTATACTCTAAGTAAAACTTGAATATAAATGATGTAAACACACCTTAATGGATTTAAATGGCTACGGGAATTTATGTAAAGTAACACTTACACGGCTAAACAAAGCACGCGCCGACAATAAATTGATTTGTACCCTGAGACGCTGAATATTTCACCGATCGCAGCGTAGAAGCTATTAAGTCGAAGCAAAGCTCTAATAATGTAAAGGCAGCAATAAACGGAGTACACGTCCCATGAATATTTAGACGATGCAAACACCTGAAGGTATTGAGCCCCCGTTAAGGCGCGTTTACAGCCAGCGTTTATTTTCCCGTTTACGATCCGACTCGGGTGTTTAGCTTATTTTTTACGAGCGCACGGAATTATGACGCGGCTCAAGTTAGAGGCGGTTTTATAATGCCATTAGCATATTATATTTAATCTGAGGTGCGGGAATGGCGACCCTGCACTGGAAAACATGGCGTTATGAGGTCTCATAAAGAGATCGTGAACTCTTTCATACCTAATTGAATTTAAAGAGCTTACACGTGACTCAATGTCGTGTGGTAGTCGTTGCAAAAAATATACGCCGCGACGTCTAAACGATCGTTAATGGGCATGGTGCCCAAAACACGCGATATATATTTTATAAACCAAGAATATTGATTTAATTATTATTATATCATATTTCGAATTGTAAATAAGCAATCACTAGAACTACATAATGTTATAGTTATAATGTATCTTCGTAGACAATGTTTTATTAAAATATTTGTCACTAATCATTCTTATGTAATAATAGGAGATTGTTCATCAAGGGATTAAAATGAGCCATTTCATATGAGATGTTTAGCTCCCCGAGCGTAGCGAGGGATGCTATAGAAAGGAGTAGAATGGCTTTTAGTCCCGTGGTAAACGCTCTACTTTTCACTTCGATTACGAGAAAATTAAATAAATAACGATTTTTAATTATTTCTTTACCTTTCTGTTATTTTTTTATATCAGGAGTAAGAAGTTTATTTTTACTTGATGATATTAACAAAGAAATAGTCACAGTCACTTTACCTGCATTCACCATTTTTATTATGTAGGTATTGTGTTTTGAAATGGATTAATTATCGGAAAGATCGGCAGTATAGTAAGGAAATTATTATAAAAAAATACTTTAATCCCTAGACCCAAATGCTTTCTTTAGTCCGCCTACGCTAAGGTATAATGACACCTTTGAACGACCGACGTTTGAAAAGAAGTTGCTGATTTGAATAGTTGTCAAATACCCAATTAAGTGCGTTTATTAAGAAATTAAATATCACTTATTTTATCGGTGAAGGAAAACATCGTGACAAAACCTGCATGCCCGAGAGATCCTCAAGATGCAATATGACCTGAAGTAAGTATTCGTCTGCGTCTATAGATTAATGACGATATTTAAAACGCTACAGCTCATAACTTGCAACGGCTCCATACCTAGTAGAGTCATTATAATAGATCTGAATCGGTGATATTAATTTTTACAGCCGCAATAAATTCCCACTGGACCTGATCACCTTCTACCTTCAAGTTGAGAGCACCATAATAGAAGATATATAACCTGCTTTTCGAATAAATTGCAATTTTTACTCCAATATTCTGGAAGGTTCCATTGCAACGCATTCGTTATAGATTTGACATTTTTCTCATATTCTTAGTAAGTTAAGTATGAAAACTTTCTATAAAATATGATTATGGACGTCTTTGCAATCACAATAATTCTGGGAGGAATATTTTAAACTACGTATAAGCGCGTAATCTTGCTTAATATTATTGAACAGGAAAGTTTGTTGGTTTGTCTGATTTTTCTACAACTATCGAAAACAAAATACTGAGTGGTTATCACTCTTCCACTATTGGACGAAATCCATTGACGCAGCAAGAATACCATAAATTCAGACAATCGGAGGTGATTGCGATGTATCAATGATTGATGCAAAAGATACGCGGTCGCCCTGCTGGAATAACACTGTGATAACACATAGGCACATGAAAAGTATTTCATCCCGGAAAATGAAAGAGTTCCCGCGGCAACCATAAAACCTCAATCCACGCGGAGGAAGTCGCGGGGATCAGCTAGCATATTTTAAAGATACACACTTCCAAACGGATATAATGATGACTGTCTTCGTATGTGTTCATACTACTTGCAAAAGTTTTTGCGTTCAGAATTTTAGTTTTCCAGAATTTCTCGGATTAGTTTCGAGACGGGAGTAAATTCACAAGTATTAACTGAAATGCGGTATCTTAAAAAGTTTGTGTGAGTGTAGCTTTGATAAGAATTTCTTTCTATACAGTATACACTTACTAGCAAAAGATTTTGCGAATTGCGAATATACGTTCCATAAGTAAAAGTTCTAGACCGCAAGCATTTCTTCAGTGTGCATCTAAATATTGAATACATACAAGTGTACCTAAACAAAATGACATCAAAGACCATTGCAACGGAACGGAAGTTAAGAGAACAATTATTATTTTTTACGTTAACTTAAACTTTACTTACTCACGTTACTTTTGACCTCCCTGGCGCAGTGTTGAGCGCTGTTGTCTTCACGTGGGAGGTTCCGGGTTCGACAGGGTTAATTTGGGAATTTATAATATCTGAATTTTCTCTGGTCTGGTCTGGTGAAATACCGCCAAGCGATTTAGCGTTCCGGTATGATGTTGTGTAGAAACGGACTAGAGGTATGGGTTTAAATAACTGTTATACCCCTAACAGGTACGCCTGCTACCATCTTAGTCCACTTATACTGCATCATCATTTAGCATTAGGTGAGATCGCTGTCAAGGGCTAACTTGTAGTGGATAAAAAAAGCTCTATTTAACGGAAATCAAGCACAGCATAAAAACAGTTATTATTTTTTTACGTTAACTTAAAAGTTAAATTTAACAAATTTAGTTTATTTCGTTAATTAACGATTAACGGATGAATGGTTTTCCAATTCTGTATTGGTATTACAAGAAAAAGGAAAATTATTAATAATATCATCCCATTAAAATTCTGGTACAAAAAGGTGTTTCATGAAAACGAAACACACTACAAACAAAATTTCAGTTACTTTTAAAAATCTAGTACTTTCATGTTCAAAGGACTCCGTTGTGGTATATAAATATAAAGCTCTCTCCAAAGTTGTGCGAACGTAGCTTAAATTTATTTCAATACACTTACGAGTACTTGCAAAAGATGTAGCGAATTCGTGTCAAGTAAAAGGATTTCTAGTTTGCAAGGGTTACTCGAGTTTGCTTAGAAACACCCATCTACTGTGCTAGTGAAGAAATAAAAAGCTTTAAAGGTTCGGGCAAAGAAACAGCGAAGGAAGAAACTGCAGGGCAGGACGTTATACAGAAGACGCTCGTATGTTTGTACGATTTGTGATTCAAATCAATCTCAAACAGATGGAACGGTTGTGTCGCGGCGCGGATTCTATTTTTTATCGAGTGAAACGCAGCTTATTGACTTTGGCATAGTTTGAAGTTAGTCGACTAGATAAATTACGACGATTCTACTCGACGCACCACCGCTGGTCGCGCCTCGAATCTAGACGCTGCCACCCTGTCAGTCTACGCCGGCTCTAAAGGGCGAAACCGTCTATGCATGCTTCTATATAAATAGCATCATTCCTTCACAGTATTCAGTTTTTTATGACACCATTTAGAAACTGCAATCAAAACGTTTCCGCTACGCGGTATTTATGTTGAACTCCGTTATTTTAATGTGGTATAGAATTAAGTTATTTTTTCACTCATTTATATCGTATAGGTACGTTTGATAAAAATTCTAATCCTCTTGCAAAGACATAATAAGAATTTCTAGTTGGTCAGGATTTATAGAGACCTTCAGTAACCCAAGCACAATCGTCACGACATTTGATATCTCACAACTCTTGCGACGTTTTGTGACGCAAAATCACGAGGTAATCACGAGAAAGAGTCGTGGCACTAACTGTGCTTAAACTGCAGGGAGAAAGAAGATTAAGCCACAAATCTGGAAAATTGAAAGCTAAGATGCGGTATGATTTGAATGAGAAAGAATTTTCCAATTCGTTGCTATAGATAGAACTGTTATTAAACTGTATTTTTATTAAAAAAATATCAGCCGAGGGTTTTAATTCAGTTTTTCCAAATTTCTAGTTTATTTTTACACTAGATGATGCCTGCGACTTCGTCCGCGTGGATTAAGGTTTTTTGATTCCCGCGGGAACTCTTTAATTTTCCAGGATTAAAAGTAAAGTCCTTCCCTGGGATACAATCTACATCTGTACCAAATTTCATCAAAATCTATTGAACAGATGGGCCGTGAAATCGTAGCAGACAGACAGACAGATAGACAGACAGACAGACAGACACACTTTCGCGTTTATAATATTAGAATGGATATAGTAATAGTATAATATAGTATATATACATATAGTATAGAAGTAAGGATGGATTTTTCATACGCATGTACCTCTTATTTGATCCAACGTGTAGCTTGGGCGATTCGACAATGCACGATTGATTCTCGTCGTATTCTCGTCGTGCATTCTCGAGTCAACATATCCTGAGGATGCTCCGGTATCGGAGTGAGTTGAGAGTAATTTGGAAGATTTGTGTGGTGTGGTGTTGTGGCTGTGCAATTTGCTGGCTTATTGGGCGGTGAATATCACTAGCTCACATTGAAGCTTCTTGTTTCTTGATTATCATGTACTTACGTAAAGTAACGCCTGCTTCTATCGAATACAATTTCTATTTTTTTTTTTTTACAAGTTAGCCCTTGACTGCGTTCTCACCTGATGGTAAGTGAAGATGCACTCTAAGATGGTAGCGGGCTAACCTGTTAGGGGCAAGGCAGTTATATTAAACCCATACCCCTATTCGGTTTCTACACGGCATCGTACCGGAACGCTAAATCGCTTGGTCTTTGCTGGTAGGGTCGTAACTAGCCACGGCCGAAGCCTCCCACCAGGCCAGACCAGGGAAAATTCAGAAATTATGAATTCCCAAATTGACCCTGCCGGGGATCGAACCCGGGACCTCCGCACGTTAAGACAATAGCGCTACACAATGCGCCACGGAGGTCGTCAAATTGTATGGTCATATTGTATGGTATTTCAGCCCATTTAGACATTTTCACGTTTATTCCCTAATTTGAGACAGTAATCGAATCTGGGACTTTCCTAGTGTTCACCACTGCACGAATGCTGTATCAGTAAAAACAAACACAAATCATGTATAAATTAAACTCAAACCCTGAAATCCATTTATTTTATTTCGAAGGCATAAATCGATCATCAAAAATACGGAAAAGCCATTTTTCATTGAAGGCAAACTTGCATAACACGATGTTACGGCGATTCTTGTTGTGAAGGTAAATATTTGAACACCTGGCGGCTATGTAGGTTTTCTTGTTTTTATTACAATATTCGCCGTATCGAGTTTCCTTACGATTTTTGGATGATTGTCTGTCAACAAACGTGACGTAGCTTAAGGGCTTGTTCAGGGGCCATACTGCCAACGCTTAAAGCAATACTTAAGCAATATTGCTCAAAATGACAGTTTGATGTCACGTACCTTGACGTTCCTAAAATAAAGATTATAATTCTAAAACACAAAAGTGAACTATTATTATACTTGATATATTGTTATGTCTCTTCCATCTCGGGACCATGTGGACCCGGACCTTGGAAGGCATACGAGGTACGGAAACCAACTCACAGAGGCCCGTTAGACAATTTTACTCTAAAGGAAATGTAACACCAAACGGCGAATATCCCTATAATATGCACTATGCGAATGCACCCACGGACAATCCCCGGTTAATGCAGGACTATTGAAAAAATATATGGGTCTACGAGTTTAGGTTGCTTTAATGGACTGGCGAACTGGGTCTATGGAAATACTATGGCCCCTACCCATTGAATTATAATATGTACAAACATAATACCTCAATGCCCCTACCTGACCAATGTTATATTTTACGACCTCCGGAAACGGCTGTTATAGTACATAGTGACGTAGCGGCAAGGGGGCAACATAACCTGAGGTGCTTGATGAGTGGAGAGGTATTCCACGGCTCTCAGGTCAACTTAAATAACTTGATAATATATTATTACTAGCTGATGTCCGCGACTTCGTCCGCGTGGATTGAGGCTTTTTGGTTCCCGCGGGAACTCTTTAATTTTCCGGGATAAAAAGTAACCTATGTGTTGTTCCAGACTATAATCTATCTCTGTGCCAAATTTCATCCTGATTCGTTCAGCCGTTCTGGCGTGATTGAGTAACAAACATCCATTTGTGGTTTTTGTTTCCCGCGGGAACTCTTAAATTTTTTTATACAAACCTTGTCCTGACTGTAACGAACACAAAAAAATAGAATAGTCAAATTTGGTGCAGTCGTTCGGAAGTTGATGATGCCCGCGACTTCGTCCGCGTGGATTGCGGTCTTTTAATTCAGGTGGGAACCTTTAAATTTTCCGGGATAAAAAGTAGCCTATGTCATTTCCCGGCATGTAAACTATCTCTGTACCAAATTAAAAATTAAATTAAACGCATTTTTTTTTATTTTTTTTTTAATAATTTTTTTTAATATAAAAACGTTCCTTGGAAGATAAGGAACATACGACAAAAAAATTAGCCGAATTGGTCGAACCATTCTCGAGTTTTGCGCTTAGCAACATTCATTTTTATTTATATAGATTATTATACTTCAAAACGCATTTGAATAAACTTACTTCAACCCCACTATACTATACTATCACCGCTTTATTTATTGCAAGTGCGGTGTATATTTTTTTCCTATTCACATACTATTACGTTTTATGATAGCAAATTATAAGTCATTATCATAAAGCTAAGCAAGGCAACTTATAATTAGTGGTGTTAACAACTATTAGAGGCATGCCATACCCTCGTCAGGAAGCCATCGAGTTCCACCCTTTGCGGAAAATTAAGCAGGGGCTCTTGAATACTAACTAGGTCCACACTTATAAAAATATACCTACACTAGGCAATGTGGCCATTTCAAAATTCAAATGTTTTTCTATTTTAAATAAACTTTTACAAGTGCTTTTGAATCGTCTAGTGAATCCCATCACCACCACTGGTATATATAATACTGGCATTCCGAACCACTCGTTATCCAATTTTGTATAACAAAAATCTATAAACTATAATCTAGTTCTGTTCCGTTCTGAACAGGTTATTATGAAAGGATTAGCAATATTTTTAATGATCTCATATTCTCAGTTAAGCTTAGGGAATGTACAACCTTGTACAACAGAGTCGACCCCAATGCCCAAGACGTCATCCGCGTGAATGAATAAGGCTTTAGTGATCAGTGGAAACTCTAATTTTCCGGCATAAAAAATAGGCTTTGTAGGTAGGTAGGCACTTCCCTGAAATGTAAACTATCAATGCATTAAATTTCGTCAAAATAAATGGTGTAGATGGGCCTTAAAAGCGTAGCAGACAGACTGACACACTTTAACATTTATAACATTAGTGTGGATTATTTCGGCTACTAATATTTGCCAACTTCCAACTCCAGGCTGGCACTGAGAATTTCTTATCTAAAAAACCCAATACCTAACAATGCTTATGCCCGACCGAGAATCGAACCCAGGACTCGTGAACCTTCCAGTTGACCATGCTAAACGCAAGACCAACGAGGCAGTCAGTGGCTAGTAAAAATGAAATAAAACACATTGTACAAAATATATTTATTTTGTTAACACTTTCAATTCTCGAATTAGGTGTCTAACATAATTGCGTTTTACAAAACAAAATTATTATAAATAAACTATAAAGTAATATAAAGTAAACACATTTAATAATGTTGCATTTAGATAAATACAAGACAGTTAAAACAATATTAATGTACTTTCAAAATAATTTAACATTATCTAAGATTAGACTATTCTTTATTCAGTTTAGATTCCCAGAATTATTCTCCTTATTATCATTTAAAAATTCTTCTTAAAGAGTTTAAGTAACATTTTTTTTTTCTCTTGGTTAGCTTATGTCCATCTGCGATCAGTGCTACGACTTTAAACAGGTCTTTACATAGTTTGTAACAAAATATTAACTTAAAATTGTATTAAATTATAGGTAAAATATTATTTTTCTGAATTCATAAAATCTCATTGTAGTATAAAGTAACAAATAAGCATACATTTTTACGTGTGTGATATTTAAAACGATGTCTCAATGATATTTTTTGATACACAAGGATATGAAAATGCAAAAAGGTATTTATCGGTATTATCCGATACCAAATACGTAAGTAAAATATAACGAAAGTAATGTTCTTTTGAGACATTTATTTATGAGGAAATCGGTATTTTATCAAAGAAGGAAAATTGCCAAAATATTTTTTTCAGAAGAAAAAGAACTTATTGTGTAAGTGAACGTTTGTTTTGAAGAAGAAGATTATGAAATAACTACCCGAAAACACATTTGATGATCCCCCTGGCGCAGTGGTGGGTGCTGTGTTCCGAGGGAAATGACCTGGGTTCGATGCACAGCAGGGGCAGTTTACAATTTAAATAATTTCCTCTCATACCTGTATAGTCAGTCAGTCAGTCAACGCCACCTTTCAGTTCTTCGTTTCTTTTAACGAAATATTTTGTTTCTACGAACTATTATTTTTTCTGGCAGTGATAAAAAATCAGTAGGTATTGTCTTACAGTGCAAAAGATAAATTATATTACAACCTTTTAGTAACATTAGATTTGAAAATTCCAAGCAACAAAACATTATCCTAATAATAATATAATATCAAACATTTTACTTTTCAGAATGGCAGTGTATCATTAAAGTAATAAACAGACCTAAATTTGATGCTACTTAGATAATATACTTAATTATAACTACAATTATTTACATCGTATCAAACTAAATGATAGCTAGTATGAGTTTTGAATCGTAAGGTAAAATATTTCACATATAATATTATAATATAACTTCAAATTAAAAGTTAAAACCTTAACCAACCATTATCAACCAATCAACTCGGGAGCTTTCCGTACGTATCATTGAGCCAAACGCGAAAATCTGTTCGGATTCCTGTGTAAAGAAGAGGCCAATTTCAATGCCAATTCTGTTGTACACAATCTCTAAACCAAACTAAAATGATACCTCTATTTTTATTGTTATCCTTTTCTCATTACAGCGGAAAGGGGCATCACTAGATTTAGAGTAGTCATTTTAGTTTAGTTTCGAGATTGTGTTAAATATAATTTAGGAAACGCAGACGTTATCGAGTAAAGCAAGACTCATACTAGCCCCGCAGATACAGCCTCAATTTGATTTACTCGTATTCGTAGAACAGAGTTGAATGTTAAAGAGGAAGTTCTTTCACTAGGAGCGGCCAACTTTTACAATTTTAAGACCGAACTCGGAACCGTTCCATCAGTAACTCACAAGTTTGAAGTGAACTAGAGTTCACCTGCAGTTTTTATTATGCAACTTTGCAAACCTCACGACTGTGCCACCGGTTACTGCATTCAAAGGTTTCCCTTTTTTAACTTTTCATCTGGAGAAATTTCTTTTTAAACTTCTTTAATATAGAAGCGGTTTAATAGGAATGCAATTCCATTATATTTTCGCCAAAATGTGGACTTTACTCATGATTTAATTTGAATCCTTTTGGTAAATATTGCACCAGATGAGGCCCGCAACATTGTCCTCGTGGATTAAGGTTTTGAATCTCGTGAGAACTTCTTTTTTAATTTTATGGGAACCGGGAACACTTTGGATGAGCAATCAAAAGGCAAAGCAATGCCAAAGACAGACATAAGGATAAACAGACAAAAATACACTTTCACATTTATCATACTTCATCATACTTAATACTTATATTATAAATGCGAAAGTGTGTTTGTTTGTTGCTTTGTTCTTCAATCACGCCGCAATAGAACGGATCAACGTGGTTTTTTGCAGGGGTATAGTTTAGAAGCTGGAACGTGATATAATATACTGTTTATCCCGGAAAATTAAGCAGTTCTCGTGAGAATTAAAAAAAAACTAAAATCACGCAGGCGAAATCGCGGGCTAGTCAGTTAGTCATAATATTAGTATAGGTTCACTGATTGATAAAGTATTTTAACGTATATGATATTTGTGTAGATTTTAACGAAGGTGTAGTGAAATTCGATGATGAATCAAGAAAATCATTACAACCATCATCTTTGTCATTCTGATAAATACTTAAACTCTACGACTACTATCACCTTGTAACTAACCTATGATCATTCATTTGAAGCATCCATTACATGTAGGGGTAAGTATGTAAGAGTAGCTATATACACTAATTACAAAACAATACACTTGAGCGCCTTACATTAAACCCTCATACATAATAGCAATAATAGAATTTAACAGAAAGAAGACGAGGATTTTGAAGTGATTAAAAGTGCAAAGCCTGTAAAAGGAACTCTAAATTATCCACATGTTCAGCTATCTTAATACAACGATAAACTGCAAAGTGCAATGCTAGTTAACAATTAAGATTCAGATAAGAGTAATAATATCGTATTTATTGCTAATAACAAAGTATAAAATCGTGGTCAAGTTGACAAAAACCATCTTACAATATTTTGTAGGTAATACCAATACGTTCGTGCATGATTTTAATATGCGTTTTTATGATCATGAGTCCGTTAGAGTTCAACAAATGAGGGCTCAGGCGCTCAGTATAGCGTCTGTCAATGCAGACTCCAATCTAAGTGTAGATCTCTCGAAGATGATCTGGAATGTAGAGTGGGCGGTGCATGCGGGGCACCGCGGGCCGCATGTCAGTAGTCCAAGGATTCCTCGTCAGGAGATCGCTTACGGCAGCAAAGACGCCAAGCAGCTCCTAAAGCACACACACCAACAGCAATGGCTAAAACAGCTCCCAATGTTGGCGCTAACCAATCACCACCTCTCGCACTCCTTGCTCCAGCGCATAATTCTGGTGCCTCATCATGTAGCTGACCCAATGCCATTCCACTCAACGAATCCAAATAACCAAGTCGGCGTAAGCTGTCCTCCGAATATGCTTCCCTTGCACGCTTTTCTTCTGCCGTCCAAAACTTTCTTTCACTAGATGTCATATTTGGACAGTTAATGACACCATTGCAGATAAGTCTAGCTGGAATACAAAGAGCTTCTTCTCCGGGACAAATAAAATCGCATCCATGACCAGGGTTTGTTATGGCAGAGCCACCTTCAGTTAAACGTGATGTCATTAAGCTTCCATCAGAATTTTTGGGCAAATGATACAGGCCAGTCCAAGCGATTTTGAAATTTGCTCGCGCTGGAGACGCACTGCCAATAAATACAATTCTAATAGATCTTGTCTTTTGCTTTTCCATTACTAGCGGGTCATCTAAAGACTCGAACCCTAATTCTCCAGCTGATAAGATTGGTAGCTCTTTAGCTAATGAAACGTTTTCTCCACAGACTGATAAGTAAGGCTCAATACGCCCAGGAAGATAAATCTGAATGTTCCCATCGTCACAATGTCGTGAAGCAAATTTAATGCTATCAAAATGTAGCCAAATGTCTCTCTTCTCTTCTATTTCTAAATCCCAAATGCATTGTATCCTTTTAGGAGGTTCAGTATAACCTAACGCTTCTAAGTGGGGGTAAACGATTTCTCCATCTAATGCCGCTGCCAAAACTGGTGGTCCGCATAGAGGGCCATGTACAAATTCATATCTTGCTTCGAAAAGCGGTGAGGGATTTTTGAAGTATGACGCTGCAGCATGAGCATTATCAACTATGAGTTGCAAGTTTAACGTTTCCCCCGAAGATACTACTCTATAAGGTCTTGCTCGGGTCACAGAATTAGCATGTTTAGCACAGAGACATGATCCAATAGATCTTTGTACTGCTAGATGAAGCGGTAAGGGTGTGGTGGTGAAACCCATTGTTGTGTTGAAAGTTTTTGCAGCAGGGAATGGTTCCCAGATGATTAATTTATCAGCTCTATCTTCGTAGCAGTTTTGACAGGTCACAGGTGTGTACGGATGTTCCTGAAAATAAAGTTTTTTTTTAAGAAAATTCAAATTGAATAAAGAAAGTAATGATTGTCATTAAGGATTGCGTTTTACTTTTCGTTTTTGTTTTTAAGAGTTCTGTAAAAATCGTTAGGTTTTGTTCATGTAAACAGCGGCAGCATTTAATATTATTGAGCGAAGAAATTAGTTTGTTAATCTACAATATAACCACTTCCACCCAACTGTTATAGGCTTTGTTTTGTCTTTAGCTACGCAAATGTCTCCATTTATAATGTGCAAAGCCCACAAAGTTGAAGCCGTAACAACCAAACGGCCTACTATTATACTAAAGGTAGATTTTATAGGCAATTTAACGTAACATCGGGTATCGCATTACAGGTTTAAATTTTACGTTGAAACAAAATGCAGTAATAAACTTTTATTCCCATTTGCATATTAAATAGTTCCCTGCGGTGCCTTGTAATGCTTATTCTCAACAACAGAATGCTTATATTAAACCAAGTCAATATAATATAGAGTTTTCAGGTGTGTCTGTATGTAAAGTGGATAAGTTAATTCTTTAAAGAATGTAATACAGCTCGAACTTCCCAACCCTACTTACGCACGCAGTTTGCTTTGCACTGCATCGCATGTATAACCTCAAAAAGACCCCGAAATTTCGGGATTTTCTTGACAAGAAACAAGTTTTAGAGCCATTATTGTATGTATATGACCCCCGTCAAATAAGCCGTAATCTAGTTAATTATTTTTCATGTTTTCTTTGCGAAAGGTTAAAGAGTGTGTTAATTGGTGGTCTATGGTGGTGGTGGTGGACTATGGTGAAACTGTGAATTGACAATTGAATTATTTCAAACTTTATTAATTTTGTAACCAGTTCTAGGAACATAATATTTTCTCTTAAAGATTTATTAAGTTACGAGATTTATTAAGTCACGAGTAACGTCACGGCTTCTTTTAGTTGAGAGTTTACTCGTTTATTCATGAATTCTTTCACGGTTCATTATAATTTTCATATACCCGTTACACGCCGCATGAAATAAGCGAATGAACTCATAAAATGTGGTTATCAACTTAAAGTTCATAACCTTTTTAATATCTTTAAGCAAAAACGCAGACTGTTATTAAAGTTGAAATAATTTGTTGCGCAGCTTTACCAACTGGGTTCAACTTCTAACCTTTTTTATTGCGCTTTTTATATTGCATCTTGATAAAATTTATACTGTCAATTATATTTTTTTCTTTTGCATGTTATTATCCTGTAGCTGTACCGTAAGTAGGTCATGAAACTTGTGCGGACGTAGTACACAATGATACCAACTTTTAAATAAAAAATCCGGCTGAGTTTGTTGTGGGCTCATCTCAAACCAGAGCGCCTTTGGAACCCTTTAGTTTTAAGATACCGTGGTTAATTATTATCACCATCACATCTTGTACTTTGTAAACGGGACGTTCAGAAGATGTACTACTGTGTAGGTATCAATTTTGAATAAATATACTTTGAGTTTGAGTTTGAGTTTGATTTTATTAGTTCTGCTCACTCTTTGATATGCTTGAATTATGGGCTTACAATTAATCATTTCACGCCATGCACAATATTTTTTTACTTTTGTCCAATATCACTAATAACTTCTTTAGTACTTAGTTTATGCCAAGTTGACTTGCAATAAAACTTGCAGAAGTCAGCTCTAGCAAGTTTCTTGCACTTTTGTTAGTACTCGGCCATGCCATTATCAGAACAATAATGTACTTGCTGCGTGCAATTGACATATGGAAGTTTTATTGCTAGTATATAGACATGAAATTATGCATAAAGATTGCTAATTTTATTTGCAAAATATTACTCCGATTATTAGAAGAGGTCTTGGATAATATTGTTATCTTCCAACTCTCAATTTCCTGCTATGATTTAAGCAATAACTGACACTTTCACTAATAAGTTAAAAACTCACCTTGAAATTGACGCTCAAAATGGTCAAAATCACCCTCGCGTAAATCCTTTTATCCGTGACAAATCTATACAAGCAGTGGACATCTTCACCCGGAGGCGCTTGCTTATATACCAGGGTATTGAGGGGAGATCTTAGTCTTCCAGCTCGCTGTTTCCAGGATGCTATGACCTCGTCGCAAGCTGTGTTGGGAACTGGTTCTCCAAATCTCGTGTTGTTAAAGAAGTCGTAATGCGCCCAGTAATAAAGTGATGAGCTGAAAGTTTTGAGGATTTTAGAATTCGGTTATTTGGGATTTAGGGTTCTTTTCGTCTGACACATTCAATTACACACGTATTTTTGGTAGCTTATAATAATTTGGGAGAGAATCGAATCGGACATAATGAAGGAAGAAGAAGTTTAATTCGCTATAATCCGCGACAATAGGTAAATCTATGTGGTACAGTGTGTATCCCGTCTCCTGTACTTATACATCTCTGGAAGATGTTCCGGTATCGAAGTGAAACGTACTTTGAGGGTATTTTGGAAGATTTCTGTATTGTGATGAATATCACGGGCTATAAGTGCATTACTCCTGAGCTAGGAAAAGGAAGATGTCTAATCAATCTCATATTTGCACGTGGTCGTCAAATCCACTGAATAATCCTCATCATGATCCTATTACTTATCTACCTTCATAGCATCAACTAAGTATACGCAAGTATTACAATACCGATTCCCACCCTTCTCCCATTTCTCCCATCAACATGAAATTCTCTCTCAATAACGTTACAGATTTAATACAATCGTGTTCTATTATATTTGTGAGTATTGTAACGTCGGCTTTTGTTGGCATCCCCATTAGCTTCTTACTTTCCTTGTATTCGGGTCGTTAACACGCGATGTGGATTTGACAGATCATTAATAGGAATTACTAGATTGGAGATAATGCCGGTGCCAGCGGGAAATAAACAAGGTTAATGTTACTTAATATTTGGTTGGAGTTTGCTACAGTTAAATATAAAGGTGTTACACCGCAGCACCAATTTTTTTTTGTTTCTCATTACTGAATACTGAGACAATTCTTAAAACATTTAGATTTAGGTTTTTTACTTAAGGCGCTTTCCATGCGCTAAAATAAGTGTCTGTTTTGTCTCAAATATGACTTTATATTCCGACAAACTTATCTGACCCGGTGACAGCGTCACTAGTTGTATATATGAAAAAAAACAATTAAAAAAAAAGAAACAATTTTAGTTCTTACTTAATTTGCCAGAGTCCTCTACTCTGCATGGGACGTAGTAGACTGGAGTATGCAAAACTACTCGCCCAGCTTCATTTATCGGAGATACGACCACTAACTAGACACAGTACTAACCCACTATAACTCCCAGTCTTGCTCTCAAATCTCACAAACATGGCGTTCCCTGTAGACACGAAGTCATGCTTCTCCATAGGTCTGCTGAAGGTGTCGCAGAATGTTTTGATGATCTTCGCGTCATCAGGTCTGGGTGCGTCGTATAATGTGAGGGACTCCCCACAATCGCCCGTCCAGGGTACGATGGGTGACTCGATGCGGTTTATGCGGAAGCTGTTGGAAATATAAGTAGTGTACAAAAAAGTGCACAAATATACATACAAACAAACAAACAAACGCACAACCTCTTAGGGCAAAAGCATATTCCGACTCCGTTCCGTCGTGGGTAAAAAGGGACGAGACCATAGGTTATTTTTTAAAATTTATACACTCACGCTTGCAGGCTACAATCAATCATGCTGGCAAGTGGTGATGCAGCTTAAGGTGGAGCACGCTTACCTGGAAGATGCCTATTAACTTTTGATTTGAAGATACCAATATTAAAAGTGGAGAGAAAATCGGAAGCCGGAAGGGCATTTAATATTTTAGCAGTCCGAATTAGAAACGCAAATCGGTTCGTACACGTCCGTGGAATGACGAATATGTACGAATGCAGACGCTGACAATGTCGCACGGTACGATAGTAGCAATATGAGTGAGGAACAGGATCAAAAAATTCTACAATCTCCAAAACATGTCCCGTAGAATATCGACAGATAGGCGACTTTGCGCTGATGCTCCAACCTTTGCAGCTTAGAATTGACCAATGGGGGGTCATATTCACCAATAAATGTGCACACTATGTTTCTGCTAGATTTATGCAACCTAATAGTGGTGGTTAAAAATTATTTTGACCTGAAAAAACCAGCGTTACTTTTAACCTTCTTTATTAAAAAAAAAAGACGTTTGGCACTCGGAGACTGCCGCGGTAAAGCTATTGCATAGCATTTTTATCAACTTACCTAACACTTTGGTTGCTATGACCAACACAAGTAAGCAACCAAAGTGTTAGGTTTTTTTGTAACGGAATTTCTGGATTCGGTCTCCACGCTCAAAGCCCGCGATAGAAGCTATGCAATAGCTTAAAATTCCAACAAGAACACTGAAACGAACGAACTGAACACTCCTTATAATATAAGAGCATCTCAAATTTTATCTTCAATGATAGTTCTATATATAAATATAACAGGTTTAGCTGACTTAATTTTGTCTGACAGAAAAAATATCAAGAGACACTTGAAATTTAGATAAGCCCTCTTGAATTGTAATGCGACGTTAAAGTTAATTACCTCTAAAATTTATAGTAACGTTTCAGTGCGTATTCGGTCGTAAAAATTCTACCAGCCTCGGAAAATACCACAAAACAAGTGAAGACATTAAGCAGGTTTCTATTTCTTTGTTAAAATACGGCCTATGCTAATAGCTAGCGCGTTTATTGTAGACTTAACAGACTAACAGACAAACATTTACGTCACTTTGGGCATTCAACTTCTTTTTTTCTTGAAGATTCTGTAAATGACTTGACTCGCACCAGCAATGCTAAGGACAGCAGTTTTATGTATCTATATATCACCGTCAGATTGTAAAAACCGTTAGATTATAATCTAACTCGCGAAATTGTAAACTGTCGAATGATTACAATATAACGGATTATATTTCGGTAGATTGTAATCTGTTAGGTTTATTAACCCGATAAAACCTATTTTTATGTCGAACCCTAACCTAACCTACAAGAAAGAGACAAGAAAACGTAAATACAATGAATATTTCAAAAATTGACACGTAAAACATTGTACGGTTCACACAATCTTTCGACTGTTTACAATCTATCGGAAAAAAAGCGTTAGATTACAATCTTACGGTTTTTACAATTTTACGGTGACATAATTACATTGATGAAATTGTAAATAATTTTTTTCATAAAGCATCCACAGAGTTTCTTGTTGGTTCTTCTTGGTAGGAATGGTATTCCGAACCAGTGGTAGATTCACTCGACTATTCAAAAGCACTTGGCATAGTTAACTTGAATAAAAAAGATCTAAATTTGAATTTAAATCAGCGTTCTAAAATTGTACGAACCTTGGAAAATAAAGCCTTACGACTTGTCCAGGGAAACCCTGCATCAGATAGGTGCAGGAGGTATGCGGGGGGTACCAGTGAGCGACGGAGAGGAATATGCCCTCGGTGTCTCCGGACTTCTTCAGCGACTCAGCGGTCAGCAGCCAGTCGCAGCTGCCAATCTTTGAGCCTGGCGCTTCGACGTGGCCTGGCCAGTTGCCCACGTTGAAGTGGAAGCCCGTGTTCAAGAGTGGACCTGCGTGATAAGAACATAATGTCAAAAAAATCAAAATACGCGTAGGGTCACTAGGACAGGATGAATTTGAAGAAAATTTTGAATATTTAATGCAATGCAAAAATCTAGTAAAAAAAGGAGTAAAATCTAACAAAATCAGTTGAAAAGATGGGCCGTGAAAACGTTGGAGAGAGAGGCATACAGACTTTCGCTTTATATTATTAGTAGGGTTATGTAATTATTAGAATGTGAGGCGGGCCATTGGGTTGGAACCGAATTTTGGAATAATCACACACTCTTTATATCCTGCTAGACAATGCCCGCGACTATAGCTAACCTAATATGTCCTTCGCCAGGATACAACCTATTCCTGTACCAAATTTCTTCAAAATCAGTTAAACAGATGAGCCGTGAAAGCCTAGCAGACAGAAAGACACTTTCGAATTTATAAAATTGGTATGGATACTCTAAAAAAATTAGTTTGGACTTTTAACTAAAGCTTTATTATTATTATAAGCTATTTCTACAAAAAACACGAATTTAGTATGATATTATAATATAACGACGGATATATTTTGGTTTAGATTAGCTCTATTTACTTTCTTTATCAGTAAGACATACAAACAAACCAATTTAATTTCGTAACAAAAAAGAACTGGGATGTATTTGTATAGGATCCTCACAGCGGATTCTCTCCGGACAAAGAGCACGCAATGAATTGGAAATAAGCAATTTAGTTTCTATACAAAACTCGGACTGACTTGTCTTCCCTTGTCAAGGATTTACGTTGGATTAAATTGTTTATAGCGGTTATATTACAGTGGTTTAGATACCCAAACGGCAACGACGTGCCGCCTACAGATTTAACGTTCCGGTACGATGCCATGTAGAAATATGTAGAGGGGCATGGGTTAGGGGGATAACCCCGATAAGTACTATATTTGACAGATGAGATCGCAGTCAAGGGTTAACTTGTAGTGGAATTTAAAAAAAACTAGATGTGTGGATCAACTATAATCATTTTCAATTTTATTTATTTATAGACAACTTTGTGGTCCACTTAACTGCCATGTCCTAACAGGTTGGCCCGCTACCATCTTAGACTGCATGATCACTTACCATCAGGTGAGATCGCAGTCAAGGGCTAACTTGTAGTGGATTTAAAAAAAAAAACTTCAGAGTTAGTAACACTATAATCTTAATAACTATGTTAGTACTGTCAATTTAAGGTGTTAGTAACAATTTTTACTTAATCTATGTTAGTACCTAAAAACTAACAGGGATTTAGTTCTCTGTATGAGTTTCCCCATCAGAGAACTATCCATATCTGCCCTGCTGTGCCTGCTATGCAAGTCAGGATGCTGTTGTTGCTCTCACGGACAGCAGTTATGTGGTTTTTTTGCTTCAGATAGCATCAAAGCCGCGCCTGGGAAAACATCTCTGACGCGCTGCAGAACCTAGGTCACCGCAACAGCACCCTGAACGCATTATTATAAAGGACTCGCAGTGCTTTGTAAGCCCTTAGCGTATACCGGAACCACAGGCTCGCATAGAGTTAACTTCACAGTCTCTGTATACATCGGGCAAACTTGTACTAAACTTACCAGCAGGTGAGCTGATGAATTCCACAAACAAGTCCTGTGAAGTCCCAATGATGGAGTAAGGGAACTTCCCCATGCCGCAGAATGTGCCGATCACGGATGCCGACTCGTCCTTGCCGTCGTATATCCTGATGTAGTCATACGGACAGTTTTCTGAACCTAGAACAAGGTATAGCTGATAAAAAACCGGTCAAGTGCAAGTCAGACTCGCGCAAAAAGTGAGACCTTGATTCTCATCGATGTAATATATGTAGGTACTAGATGGGCCCTTTCATAGAAAAAGGTCGGCGTCCGACTTGTAGGGCATGCCCCTAACCTGTATAAGCCTGTCCTTGCCGCCATAGCGCTGTCCCGCTCTTCAGACTAGATGGTAAAATAAGTCCACATTCTTTGTTTGACAGCGCCCGTCTATGTAAATTGAGGTCGTTGTTGATTCTTGCCAAATATTATGATTCTAGGTCAACGGGAAGTACCCTATGGATTTTGATTTATTGGCGAGTGTCAAAATATCAATATATTTAAAAGGAAAAGGTGACTGACTGATCTATCAACGTACAGCTCAAACCACTGGACTAATCATTTTTTTTATTGTAGGGCATTTTAACGCTCATCCAGGGGAGTTATTTTTTAATGAGTTGATTATTGTATGTGACGAGTTCAATTGGGTACCTATTGATGTGAATATGTTGGGCCTGACGTCTAACACCTTTACCTACATAGATCAAATATGCGGGTCTTAGCGATGGCTAGACCATTGTGTTTGTTCTCAGTCGGCTGCTGTCGCTGTGTGCAATGTGTTTGTCAAATATGATGTTGTGTGGTCAGACCATTTTCCTGTTATCTGGGAGTGTAATTTGGGATGTATGACTCCAATAATAGTGAATTCTCATAAAACTATCAATAAAGTTAAATGGAGAGAAAAAAACAGCAGACCAAATCTCACATTACAGTACTGACTGCCATAAAAGTCTCCGGCTAATTGGTTTTCCTAGTGATTTGGAGAGGTGTGCTGATCGACATTGCAGTGACCCTACTCACAGCTTACTTATTGATAAACTATACTCCGACATTGTGCTCGCGCTAACAGAGGCGGCTAGGGCGGGGCGGGAAAGTGAGCGTATACAAGATAAGCGTCGACCTAAAACTATAGTAGGGTGGAATAAACACGTGAGAGACAGTCACAGGGCGGCCAGGGATGATTTCAGTGAGTGGTTGTGGTGCGGAAGTCCATCCACTGGACCTATTTATCAGAAGATGTGCGAGACTAGGAGAATATTTAAGTCTAGATTGAAATGGTGTCAAAAGCATCAAGATCAGATTAAAATGAATATACTTGCCGCTAAGCACTGTGAGAAGGATTTTGGTGGTCTTTGGAAGCATACCAATCAGTTAAACAGTCGACCTGGCCTTCCTGTGTGTGTGGATGGTACGAATGATCCTAAATTAATTGCTTATAAATTTAAAGATAATTTTATCGTAAGGTCTTCATTAGGGCCATCATTGTCACAGACACTGGGTGGGATGAATGGGGAATGCGTAAATACCAGAATAACGGCCAGAGACGTTTCTAACGCAGTTAAATCTATTACAAAGTGCAAGTCCCCTGGCCACGATGGGTTGAGTGTTGAGCATATACAATACGCTGGTCCTCATATATACAGGGTGTTGGCCATGCTGTACAGCCTATGCATATCTCATTCATACCTGCCCACTGACATGATGAAGACTATTGTAGTCCCGGTAGTTGAGAAAAAAAATGGGGATTTATCAGATGTAAATAACTATAGGCCTATATCCTTGGCTACTATAATAGCAAAAGTGTTTGACAGCATTCTTAATGTGCAATTAAATAGGTGGTACTTGCAGTTACATGATAACCAGTTTGGCTTTCGGTCCGGACACTCCACAGAGACTACGATATTGTGCATGAAGAGTGCTGTCAAATATTATACTGATAGAAAAACATCGGTTTACGCTTGCTTCCTCGACCTATCTAAGGCTTTTGACATGGTCTCATATGACATCTTGTGGAATAAGATGAGAGCATCCCAAATACCGGAGGAACTCATAAACATGTATCAGTATTGGTATGGGAACCAGGTGAATAATGTGAAGTGGGCGGGCACCATGTCGGATCCGTATAGGTTGGAATGCGGGGTGAGGCAGGGGGGGTTGAGCTCACCCTCCATTTTTAATCTGTACGTCAATGGTCTAATTGAGGCGCTCAGCAAGCAGCATGTCGGTTGTTACATAGATGGCGTCTGTTTCAATAACATAAGTTACGCGGACGACATGGTGCTGCTGAGCGCCTCGGTCTGTGGACTCAGAAAGCTGCTAAGTATTTGTGAGGGCTATGCGACTGACCATGAACTTATCTATAATGTGAAAAAAAGTCAGTGTATGGTCTTTCAGGGTGGGCCTAGAAAAGTATCAGAAATGCCACCGATAAAATTGAATGGAACTCCGTTGGAAAGGGTGGACGAATTTAAATATCTAGGACATCTTTTAACTCCTATCCTGAAAGATGACGCCGATATTGAACGGGAACGAAGGGCGATGTCAGTCAGAGCTAATATGGTTATACGTAGGTTTGTGCGGTGCTCTGCAGATGTGAAAATCACACTTTTCAGAGCCTACTGTACTTCGTTTTGCACCTGCAGTCTGTGGACTGACTTTACGCAAAGATCTTACAGCGCCCTTCGTGTCCAATACAACAATGCATTCAGGATGTTGTTGAGGCTCCCTCGATATTGCAGCGCATCAGCTATGTTTGCCGAAGCGTGTGTAGATTGTTTCTATACAATTATGCGCAAGCGAGGCACCTCGCTGGTTCGGCGAGTGCGGGGGAGCACCAACAGCATGCTGGCTGCGCTTGCGGATCGGTTCGACTGCGCTTACATAAACCACTGCTGTGGGCTGCACGTTGCGCACTGCGACAGATTATAAGTGGGGCTCATATCGTATAAACTAAAACATAGTATCTCGTTAATATTATTGTATATTTTATTGCTGTAATTTGATGTAATCTGATTAAATTGTGTAATTTGATGTAATGTTCTATATGATGTACTTAAGTTATTATTTTGATTTGTATTTTTGTAATGTGACCGTGTGAAATTAATGAAGGAACCAGAAGTTTAATTCGCTATAATCCGCGACAAAAGGAATATCTATGTGGTACAGTGCTTTTATATATATATTGATTATATATTTTATTAATTTATTTTATATTTATTTACCACACCACAGAATTCCCCCAAAAACTACCCTTTATATATTGATAAATATATATTGATTATATATAATGTATTATATATATTATTATTATATATATATATATATATTTATATTTATTTAACGCACCACAGAATTCCCCCAAAAACTACCCTTTATATATTATAAATATATATTGATTATATATTATTATTTTATATATATATATTTATATTTATTTACCGCACCACAGAATTCCCCAAAAACTACCCTCAACGCACGTTTCACTCCGATACCGGAGCATCCTCAGGAGATGTTGCCTCCACAATGCACGATTGTGAAGGCAACATCTCCTACATCTCCATCACAAGGCAAGGATTTGTGTTGCCTTCACAATCGTGCATTGTGGAGGCAACATCTCCTGAGGATGCTCCGGTATCGGAGTGAAACGTGCGTTGAGGGTAGTTTTTGGGGGAATTCTGTGGTGCGTTAAATAAATATAAATATATATATATATATATAATAATAATATATATAATACATTATATATAATCAATATATATTTATCAATATATAAAGGGTAGTTTTTGGGGGAATTCTGTGGTGTGGTAAATAAATATAAAATAAATTAATAAAATATATAATCAATATATATATAAAAGCACTGTACCACATAGATATTCCTTTTGTCGCGGATTATAGCGAATTAAACTTCTGGTTCCTTCATTATGATGGACTTCCGCAAAGTAACGCCTGCCTCTATCCAATACGTGTGAAATTAACTGTTGAAATTTATGAGTCCTGACACTTGAAATAAATAAATTATTATTATTATAAAGAGGCTAAAATTTGGCATGCAGCTAGTTTCTATGACGTAGACATCCGCTAAGAAAGGATTTTTGCTGTAAAATAGGGGTTTGAAATTTCGTATAGTCCACGCGGATAAAGTCACGGGTATAAACTGCAATCTTGTACTTACTAAAAACAAAGTCGTAAATACAAATAGAAATAAAAAGTATACAATGCAAAATGCTCGAAGACAAATCGGATTTGGGGGAAAATAAACCGTTTCAATCGATCATTTTGTAAGAAAATCGGGTATAATAGGTATCGAGGTTTATAGAAGTTATCAGCTTCGGGTTATAACATAAACTAAAATAACATCAATAAATACATTATTATACAGGATCTTGGGGTATTTCAGATTAATATCATCCTGAATAACGAACAGGATATTGCTAAGATATTCGCAAATAGGCTCTTTATGCGATGCCAAGTATTCAATAATTTTCCATTGTAAGGTTGCTTTTACACTGAAGCGAAGAGAGAGGGGAAGAGCGGAGCTATTAAAATAGTTGGGTGTTTTAAAGCTTCTCTTTTTTAATCAAGAGCGGAGATGTGTGGCTTAATTCAGTAGATGGATTAATAATAGTCTAGTTTTCCGCAATACACAACACACAACACAATAGAGTATAGATTAGATGAATTACAGATACCTTAGCGAAACTTGGAAGTAAAGGATGAGTTGAGTGAGATTTTTTACTCGTATCTCATTATTTCATAGATTACGCGCGGTGACAACGCTGTGCAAAGTGCGTCTTTTACGCATTTCAGCGAGAAATAACATTTTACATTGATTTTTTTTTTTTCTAATTAAACATTATTTGCACCTAAGCCCCCAGTCCACGTCTGTCTATTTAAAGATCTCAAACAATCTCAAAAAGTAGAGAACGAGTTTGTATTGTATGGCATCTTGTCTCTCTCTCCACTTCTCTCCGCTTTAGTGGAAAAGCACCCTTATTCTCTGGAAGGTGAAACCGTAATTTATTGCGTTCATAAATAACGGCCATCCAATAATGGACATAAAATCTCGACGGTTTTGCAGCAACTTTCTGCCAATATTACATTCTTAGCAACTGTCAGAAGTTGGATGTACCCTCGTTACTTTGTAAGTTGAGGCCCTTTTCTCATCTCCATATTACAAGCAAAATGAATTGGCCAAATGCCTGACAATTGTTGTCCACATGACAGTTCTGAAATATATTTATGCGTAATATAATATTATAAATGCGAAAGTTTGGATTGATGGAAGGATGTCTGGATGGATGGATGTTTGTTACTCTCAATCACGCCAGAACAGCTGAACGGATCTGGATGAAATTTGGCACAGAGATAGATTATAGTTTGGAATAATACATGGGCTACTTTTTATCCCGGAAAATTAAAGAGAACCAAAAAAACCTCAATCCACGTGGACGAAGTCGCGGACATCAGCTAGTCAGCTAGCAATATTATAAATGCGAAAGTTTGGATGGATGGATGGATGTTTGTAACTCAATCACGCCAGAACCGCTGAACGTATCTGGATGAAATTTGGCAGAGGTAGATTATAGTCTGGAATAACACAAAGCTAACTATACTTTTTATCCCGAAAAATGAAACAGTTCCCGCGGGAACCAAAAAGCCTCAAGCCACGCGGACGAAGTCGCGGGCATCAGCTAGTACCCTATATGTCTTTCAGACTTTTGTATTGCGTCTGCGAAACTTATCCTTTCATATCCTCAAAAGGTATTAATTTATGGTTGTATTTCACAATGAACTTGGGAAACTGTTTATTATAACAAAGAATTTCCAAATTAGTCGCTTTCAAAACATCCGGACTCAGGATTTCCCAAAAGTTTATTTTAGCCGTCGTGAAATTTGTTCTTAGAAACCTTAAATTAATTTTGCTTATGCTAATCATGCTTTGTTTTGGAGTTCCAATTTTCTATTAAATAACTTTATTAACGACTATCTTTTGCCCGCGGCTTCGCTTACGATACCTAGGTTCGATTTTCATACTTTCAAAGCCTTTCTTAGCGGATGAAAAATTTATTAAATATTATTTGTATGAAAAATTTCATCTCAATCCGTATAGATCAGTCAGTCAGTCAGTTACATTTTCTTTTTATATATTTATATAGAAGAAGGAGGAAACTAAGATTAATGGATGATACGATCAATGAATAAATTATATTATTAATTATATTATAAGTAGATAAAATTAAAAACTAAATTAAAAACTAAAAACTAAACATTAAAAATATCATCTATCCCGCTGCAATGAGGCAGTGTGCCCAGAACGCTGGCTGCGTTACCCCGCTGAATAGCCAAACTTATTTATTAATTATTTCTTAATGGTTGGTTAGTTTGGAGGAGATCACTTTTAATGATAAAACCGCCCTTGCGCACTTTGTTTTCTGAACTTGTTTACTTTATATCTGTATGTTTGTATGGCAATTAAGAATTTATATATCTATCTAAGTACATTACTTTGAACTACAACGTAACGACTAACTTGTAATATAACAATGTTATAATAATATTTGGTTATTTTTTATGTAGTAGTGATATTGATAAGTACCCTTACCTGAAGTAATAGGTCGCATGGGGCAAGTCATAATGTTCTCGCAGCGTTGTCCATCTATATTGAATTCTTCATTCTCTATGTACAACTTGATGTATGGTAGACGTGTGTTCAGATGATATCTGGATGGAAAGTTATTAAAAATTAACATTTTCAAAAACTACTTTTGAGTTTTTAAATTGAATTGGTTTACGGTAGAAGTTTAAACTCTTATTTGTAACTAGATGATTCCCGCGGGAACTCTTGAATTTTCCGGGATAAAAAGTAGCCTATGTCCTTTCCCGGGATACAACCTATCCCCGTACCTATCCCTGTGTTTCATCAAAATTGGTTGAACAGATGGGCCGTGAAAGCGTGGCAGACAGACAGACAGGCAGACACCTTCGCATCCATAATAGTATGAATGCGAAAGTGTATCAGCTGTCTGTCTGTCTGTCAGCTATGCTTTAACGGCCCATCTTTTCAACCAATTTCGATGAAATTTGGTTAGAAGACCATAGGCTATTTCTTATCTTGGAATATTAAGGAGTACCCGTGAGAATACAAAAAATCGGCCAAGTGCGAGTCGGACTCGCGCACCGAGGGTTCCGTACTCAAGAAGTAGGTATAATTACCTTTGTTAATGAACCGCAAAACTAACTTTGTTTGTAGAGGTTTACTGTTAATATCAAAAATTACGTTTGTTGTATGGGAGCCCCCCTTTAATATTTACTTTATTGATATTTAATTATTTATTTTGAAAGGTAATATACAAGTTAATATTCTGTGAAAATTTGAACCGTCTACCTGTTACCGTTTTTAATATTGAGCAAAAAAATACGAAAAAAACACGTTTATTGTATGGGGACCCCCCTTAATATATATATTTTTTTAATTTTTAGTATTTGTTGTTATAGCGGCAACGGAAATACATCATTTGTGAAAATTTCAGCTTTCTAGCTATCACGGTCTATGAGATACAGCCTGGAGACAGACAGACAGACAGACAGACAGACAGACAGACAGACAGAAAGACAGACAGCGGAGTCTTAGTAATAGGGTCCCGTTTTTACCCTTTGGGTACGGAACCCTAAAAAACTTAATCCACGCGGACGAAGTCACGGGCATCAACTAGTATATAATATTAGTAATAATTGTGAAGTACCTGCAGTGTAAGTTTCTGGGATACACCCCGGGATAAGCTGCCGACTGGACATAGCACGTCTGCAATCTGCAATCTCTGAAAACCCTCTCGCAGTATGACCTGGATAACAAAAACAATAATATTATACAAAAGATTAGAAAGTCTATATCTATTGTAATCATACTTCATACTAATATTATAAATGCGAAAGTGTGTTTGTTTGTTGGTTTGTCCTTCAATCACGCCGCAACGGAACGAAGTGATTTTTGGCATGGTATAGTTGAGGACCTGGAGAGTGACATAGGCTACTTTTAATCCCGGAAAATAAAGGACCTCCCGCGGGAATCAATAAAACTTAAACCACGCGGACGAAGTCGCGGGCATCAGCTAGTAATATTATAAATGCGAAAGTGTGTTTGTTTGTTATTTTGTTGGCTTGTCCTAAAAATCACGCCGCAACAGAACAACGGATCAACGTGATTTTTTGCATGGGTAATTGAATACCTGGAGAGTACCTAACAACGCGAAGTCATGCGCATTATCTAGTACCTACAGCACTGTCATAATTCTATCACATAATGGGTATGTTCCGATACACACTGCGAGCACTGTTCAGTGCTCTTACTGGGGAGAAATTTGTTCCGTTATGGACTGAAAGTATACTGCCGCAGTATCCTAGGGAAATATATGGCGTCATAAATCGTCGCCATTTTTGTACTGTGAGCGTTGCTCGTGATAAACAGCTGGACTGCGTTCCGTTTTAAACAGTAACCAGTATAGCTAAATATAAAGGAACGGCTTCGCACTAATTGTCGTCACACCTTACAGTGCTCGCAGTGTATATCGGAACATATCCAATGTGAACTCGTTACTGACAAATCGTTCACAGTGTACAAGTCAGCAGTTTTATAATATAATTGACAACATTCGGCGCGCTGACACCCCGGAATTTATTCCGCCATTACTGTGATATATTCGTGCAATTGTCAATAGCAGCTGTTAATAGCGTGAGCATGGGATATGGATTTATATTATCAATTTTTTTTCGCAGTTCTAGTGGAACCACCAATGCGTTGCAGGCTTTTAAGGATTTTTGATCCACACCTTGTATAATCATAATATAATATATATGTCGCATTTGAACGGCGGCCTATGTCAGAAAAGACGTGACGCGCCGGTAAAGCGCGTCTCATTTTTCTTTTAAATCAGCAGAATCGCTGACCCTTAGTAGGTCATCGTCTCTGCTGTCACTATCTACAGTACTAGAACTGATATCAAAAGTAAGTGCTATGCAAATGAGGCACTGAAGTTAATTATCGAAAAGCAGAACTAGATTAACATCCATCGCGGATTCCCGCGATGCCCGATCTTGACAATATGACCACCGCAATTTCAGATACGTCACAGATTGCAACTGAAGGTTACTATTTGAATGAATGGCTTTAATCACTAATTTTAATAGCTGCCTAGTCTATCACTGGCATTTGCAATTGCAACTATAAGACGTAGATTGTAAGTAATGCTTCTAATAGTTAATCCATCACTGACCTACAAAAACCTTACTATTGTCACAATTAAGAAAATCACTAATAGCAAAGGTGATCAAATGAAATGTATGAATACTACGATAATTACCATACGTGGGTAGGTACGTAGGTAGTTTAATAATAATGATTTAACCTCACAGATTCTAATCCTTAATTACTTAAAAGAAACACCGATTTAGATGTTAAATTCAGATGGTTTTTATTCAAATGATCAAATGCGTCTACCACCAGCTCGGAAGGCCACTCTGACAGAGAAGTGCTGGCAAGAAACTCTGCGGTAGATCTTTTTAAAAGGTTTGACAATAATGTTTTACAATATTAACTTAGTTTACGATATTCAAGACGGAAACCGATTCACAATTATTTATCACAACTTAAACAATAATAAACAAAGTTAGTTTGGTCTAAAATCAAACTAAAACCTAGGCACACAATATAAGTAGAAATTGGTCTTACAACCTTTCGCTTACCAGAGCTCCAACAATTATTATCCTAATCGGCCATTACAATGCTTTTAAAGCGCACTGTCGCACCCCCAACGGCAGCTCGCGGCGTTACAATAGCCGACTCGCCCCGATTGGTGGAACGATATAGCGGGTAAACAATTGAAACTCTTATTATTAACAAATCACTTAACTACAGTGTTAAACGAACCCAACTAATCTCTAAAATTATTAAAACAAATCATTGTTAGATTTACGAGTAATTAAACAGCAAAATCTCTGCATAAAAATAAATAGGAAACTAAATAGTACATGCGGCCAATACTAGCCTTTTAAATCTATAAACTCCTCTTTAAATCTCACAATGTTAGAAACAATTAATAAACTTTAACAATAAATTGCTAATATTATCATAAAACTAATCAGATCGGGTTGAGAGTTCGACGCCCTTCTGGCTTCTCCCCCGATATATATTATACTACATTATTGATAAGCGGAGATATCCTAGTGTTGGCCTTAAGAAATTAAATGTCACTAGTCACTACTTATTTTAAACGGTGAAGAAAAACTTCGATAACTTTTGATAACTTACATCCTGGAAATGGGCATGGCTACTTTTTATCCCAGAAAATTAATGAACTCCCACAGGATATTTAAAAACGTTAATCTATGAGAACGAAATCTCGGACATCGTAACTATTATAGGCTACGATATAAAAGATCAAAGTAAAGGATAACGTATTCCAGTCACTTGCACTTAAGCCATAATAAATCTCTATAAATCATAATCTTATAAATCAAGCTTATCAAGTTCCTTAGGGCTCCAGTAAAGTAGCGTGAGTCATTAGTATCTGGGAGCCTAATGGCCGTCGTTTAGTTCGCTACGTGAGGAAAAAGTGAATAAGTCGCAGAAGACAAGCGGCAAGGTTAGTCTAGCAAGTTATTATGGCGATTTATGTTTTACCCGCGACTTCTTCCTTAATTTTCCGGGATAAAAAGTAGCTTATTTCACTCTCCAGTTCCTAAATTATACCCATGCAAGAAAATTAAAATCAATCGCAATTGATCCGTTGCTCTGTTGCGACTAGATTGAAAACAAACCAATAAACCAACACACAAACAAACTTAAATAATATAATATTAAGTAAAATATTTGTATGAGATCTTATACCCTTCAGATTTTGTTTACATTACATTTTGTCCCCGAAAATATGTTCTCATGGTGATCAAAAATTTTTAATTCACACAGACAAAGTCGCGGGCATTATCTAGTTATAAATAAATATCTCAATTGCTGATAAACTGCCACGTATAATACCACGTATAACTTAAGTACCTTCAAGGCAAGAGTGAATAGGCATCTTCTAGGCGGGCGCGCTTCAACCTAGACCTCATAATTGCTTTGTATTAAGTGTGATTGTCGTCAAGCGCAAGCCTATCTTGCAAAAAAAAAAGAAGCACTAGCTGATGTCCAGATAGATAGTTTTTTTTGGTTCCCGCGGGAAGTCTTTAATTTTCTGGAACAAAAAGTAGCTTGTGTTATTTCTTATTCCAGACCTGTGTCTATCACTGTGCCAAATTTCCAGATATCTATCGCTGTGCCAAATTTCATCAAGATCCGTTCAGACGTTATGGCGTGATTGAGTAACAAACGTCCATCTATCCAACCATCCAACCAACCAACCATCCATCGAAACTTTCGCATTTATAATATTAGTATAGACAGTGGCGTGCACTTCGTTTGAAGCTAGGGCAGGAGGCATTAGAATAGCTATTGACAAGCTGTTAAATGAAAAATGAGCATTAACGTATTTCCATTTGGGTATACATTGATATGCCTCAATGAACTGCACGCCACTGAGTATTAGGAGTATAGATTACGATGACCTGAGCTTCCTTTGATTTATGTCTTTAATCAAGCGCTGATTATTGGGAGCCGCACGATCGCTGAAAGAGGTCCGATCGTGAACGTGTGATGTATAGTCATACGGCTTTGATTTGCACATTGAATGAGTGTTATATGGGGTTTCATTCATTGCGGTACCAAGTTATTTTCTTCATTAGTGCATCCATACCATTTATATCCATACTTTGATAGATAATTACTATAAGGTTTTATAGTAAACCAGGGGCCATACTGCCAAACACTTATCCATATTGTTTCATTATTGTTGACTTTCGTTTTTAGAATTATAATCCTTATTTTAGGAACTTCAAGGTACGTGACATCAAAATGTCATTTTGAGTAATATTGCTTAAGTTTTGCTTTGCTATGGCCCCTGAGCCAATAAAGATTAGTGAAGCAAATTGTACCTATCCACCACCACCACTACAGCCCATTAACGTCCCACTGCTGGGCACAGGCCTCCACTCTCATGAGAAAGAGGGAATTAGAGCTTAGACCCACCACGCTGCTCCAATGCGGGTTGGCGGGCTTTAACGACTATTATCATGTTAGTGATAATAACCGGGACCGACGGCTTAACGTGCTCTCCGAGGCACGGGGGTGAAACACCGCCAACTTCCTAACTAATTGTACCTATAATATGCAGTAAATTGCTCTCTTCGACTGGTACGTCCGATCAAAGTGCAAAAGTACCTAAAATAAATAAGTATTCGTCCCGCGTTTCCATTAATTTGTCCCTCTGTCAGCGATTGGCCCTCGCTCAAACGTCTTGATTACAAACCGTAAATCAAGGGGCGCGATAATTGCCGACCGAAAAGTAGCATCTGAACGCTCACGATCACGATATACGACTTTCAGACTTTTGCCGTCAAGTTCCCGTATAGTCCCACAAACATAACTTACCCGGTGACAGCGTTGCTAGTAGATATGAAAAAAAAAAAACATAACAGGCAAAAAATTGTTCCAATTTTGGCCACCGGGTCAGATAAGTTTGACGGACTTTACAATGCCGGAAATAAATCAATATGAGAAGAAATTTGTATTAACTGCCCCTTTCAGGTTACCAATAGGCGAGATCGTCATCAAAGGACTAACGTAATATAAATATAACAAGCCGTTGGACACCCCGTAAGCACCTCAATTCACGCGGTCAAAGTCGCGAGCATCTGCTAGTAAACCTATAAATTTGTCCTGTATGCTTGTATAAACTTACCCCGCCACCACTTCTCCGCGCCTGTTGGGATACAGCTCTGGATGCTGGCCGTAGCGCAGGTACACCTCGAATTGCTGCTCCGCTCTAAATGCACATATTAATTAAACATTAATGATTAATTTATGATAGCTGAGCTAAGCTATTTTTAAAAAATTTTATCATTCAGTCGAAAGGTACTGAAATTTTAATTTTCCGAAACGACGGTAGATGAAATCGAGACGTAGGTATCAAAAAATACACCGGCCCGATCCTTTGTTGCATTTTGGTATAGGACCTTAAAATCACCTCAAAAATGAGATTGAAAACTGCCACTTAGCTACTGCACCTACCTTGAATCAAAGCTGAAGTAAGTCTGATCCGTGAAGTTATCAGCATGGAACACGATTTTCACGAAGTTGGTCTCCGAGATGAAGGTCTGCGGCTGTTCGATCTCCCCACAGAAGAGACCAGGTTCTTTTCTGTTTGATACGTCCGTTTTCGCGTTGCCATCTACTATCTGAAAAGAGAACGGCAGTTTAGAAAGCTAATAGATGAACAGGAATTAATAGTAAGTATTTGCACTTAGTCGAATAAGTTTTATTATAATACACTTGCTCGTAAACTTGCTCTTACTTCATCGCTATTAACGCTATAATTTAACAGTAAAAACATTTCCGCACAGTATAAACAGTACAGTAGTTTAGATTATAAAATGGCCGCGATTTAAAGAACAGCTGTTCGATGCCGCCATTTTTGTCGAGGTGCTTTTATTTTATGGAACCAAGTATAAAATATTAAAAACTCTTTCCTTACTAACTACAATATCGAAACCATCAAATAAATATGTTTGAGTTTAATAAAACATCATGTAGAAATGTGGACGTAAATAAATGTTTAGCTGGGTAACATTAGGAGATGGGTAACATCAGAAAAAAAAATGGTTTTGCTTATAAACATTGCAGTGAGGATCCTATAGATCCTGGCGCATAAAAATGTGAAAAAAAATATAGAAGAAAATGTGGTTGAATAAACAAACATCGCATCAGGTTACAGTCATGTGACTGTAACCTGATGCGATTGCCAATATTTTTCCAGCAAAAAAACTTCGAATGGCTGCACCCTTTATCGGATTTTAATTTATGATAAATGAAAATGTATTCCAAACATTATGGATGACATAAAAAGAATTTTGAGCGGAAAATTTTTCGTCCGTTGATAACAATTTCGATATTGGTATATCATTTTATGATCCGACTCCTTAAATGCAACGGTAAAAAATAATAGTTTTAAGAAATGGCATACAGAAAATTCTATTTATGGAGAAATATGACTCATTCTGTTGTGCACAATCTAAACTAAAATAAAACGTCTAATTTTGTTGATTTCCTTTTCATATGCTGCCTGTGGAAAGGGACAGCACTAGATTTACTTGTCAATTTAGTTAAGAGATTGCGTTTAAGAGAATAGGCCACATTGACTGACTGACATATCAACGAAGCAACCAGTGATTATACTCTAAGTTCTTCGTTGCGAAATTCAGCTTCTTCGCTAGCTTATTTTAGTTTTTAATGATTGATTTTTCGGAGGGTTTCTCTATCACAATACAATAAAATAATAGACATAAACCGGTATGATCTTATACGCCAGTTAATTTTAATTGTAAAAATTGAGCAGGAAACAGAGAAAAATCGAAGAAAATCGTGAGAAAAGGATGTGGTGCTCCGCTAGCTGGCCTTTTTGCTTCGCACCGGCCAGTGCATACGTCTGCGAGTTATGTACTGAAGTTCGAATATCGAATCGCTGATTGGCAGAAAGCAACGTCGAACGGCCGGAGGATTATTCACTCCAGGCCGGCGAAACTAGGAACAAAAAACTTTTCTATGGACTTTACGTGGCAAATAATGGTGGATATTGCTATCACACTCCCTCAGTGCGGTTTCTCTTTCTTGCAATACTTCCGTCAAGTGTCAGCCATATTGTTGTCAAACAAAACTTTATTTCGAGCCGTGTTTTTTTAAAGTAAATGCTTGTTTGATTGTGGATTTTAATTGTTCAAAGTGCAATTTCCCATCAATATAAGTGACGGGTGATCAGAGGTGTACTTCGAATCAAAATGCCACCGAAAAGACGGTTTATTTCTTGTGAAATTTGTGGAAATCGAGCAAGTCGTTCGAGTCATGAAAAAAGGATGTTTATGGCGAGATTTCCTTTAGATGAAGCCCGGTAAGCACTTAAATATGATACTTTGCAGCCATATTTATGTAGAGTAGGCTAGGAACAAATAAAATTAATAAATTTATCTCATTTAAGTTGTGTGCTAGTGATGTACCTACTGTAACTGTAATATCCACTTATCGATAACCAAGTTGTTGTTTATCATTGAAAAAAAATAAGAAATATAATGTTGCGTGAAAGAGTAGGGGCATAATGTTTTACAGTATATTTGAATGGCGTGCCTACTTAAATGAGCAAGGATCGGAATAGGTTGTGCAATTTTTCAGGGTTTAGAAACAATCTTTATAATGTTGATATGCCACACAATTGATTTCGTGTGCCGAGTACTCAAGTACGCCCGAGTACCTACATCGTAAACTCTACCCAAAGCCTGGCCATTATGTGTTTGTGCCTAACACTCCTGATACCGCCAAAGTGGCGATTATGAGCCCACAAAAATTGTTTGATCCGGACATTTGGGCAGAGCAAAGGTGCATCTATAAGTTTTATATTAAATATTTTTATATTAATATTAATTTTTATGGTCACTCACCACTAAATGCACTTACCTACTTCGATCTTCAGTATCAATATTTATGATTTTAACCAAGAAACAGATTTAATTTTAATTAAAACAAATTTCAGATGCAAACAGTGGGTCAAGTTTGTGGGCAAAGAAGATTTAATATATGTTCCCATTGAAAAGTTGCATACATTAAAATATGTATGTGGAAACCACTTTGAGAACAGAGCATTTAATAAACAAAAAAATCGCCTTAAAAATTGTGCCATACCATCAAAAAATTTGAAAGCTGATCCACTTCCTGATGAAATGTTGCTTGAACTAGATGAAGAAGAGTTATTGTTGAAGTATTAAGTTTAGAGAGTGAGATTTAGAGCAACATGAAGAAGAAGACTGATTGTAAAATTAAATTAAATTAATTTAAATTAAAGTTTAAAAAGTGTATAGTATAGTATAGTGTAGTGTAAGTTAAAGAATACTGATGAAAATTTTTAATGTTATTAATTATTTCGTATGTTGCTTGTTATTTGTCCCTTAATTTTTTGAAAATAATAATCATTTTGCGATCTTTGTGTGAGCTTTATAATATACTAGCTTTTGCCCGTGGCTTCGCCCGCGTAGATAAAATGTAGCCTATGTTCTAAGACAGGCTATAAGCTATCTCCATTCCACATTTCAGCCAAATCGGTTCAGTATTTTTTGCTTGAAAAAGTAATAAACAAACTTACTTTCCCCTTTATAATATTAGTATGAAGTATGATTTAATACGACTAGAGTAAGACTAGAGTAAGATATTTACCTATTCTCACAACAAGGATTCCGTCTGTAGTTCCATATTACAGCTTTAAACTACACTTACACTTACTTACACTTGCATATTACTAGAATACTAGAACATATATACTTATTTCTGCAAACTTTTCAGGACTGCTTGAAAAAACGCCTCCATTATTTGAATTTATACTTGATTTAGACTGTCACTTAGGTCATTTGTAGAGCTCTAAGACTAAACAGAAACCTTATTTATCTTTTTTTTGATTTCTTTGCTCTGTAAATCTGCATTTTCAACTGTTTATAATTGATTGTTTCATTTTCGTGTCGCTGAATAATAGTAATTTAACTTCAGTAATACAATTTTAATTAAATTAGCACAAACAGTTTTTTATTTTATTTCGGGTCCGCATTTAAGTCCAAACTTGTATTAGTACCAAATATCCCCTCATCAACATTGGGCTCATAAATACGGATTCGATACTATTACCTAAAATCAATAAAAAAATATTTAGTAGTGACCTCGATTTCTACCCTGCGTATTTTATCGATATCGATAAAAAGCTATTTGGTAGCACTATTTGATTCGTTAGGTTGGTACTCCTGTTGTTAGACGTCTTTGTGGTATCAGTTGGTATTGGAATGCCATGTAAAATGATTCTATTGGCTAGTATGGAAGTCCCGACTCTTAAAACGTAGTGATTACATTAACGTAGTGATTACATTCTCTCTGATTCACTCTACAGACGCGAACAAGCGAGGTTGACTAGCCTCGCTGTTGGACCCACCGTTCTTTTACCATTTGTCTATACAATGTTATTATTCAATAAGTCATTATTATAATATACTATCATGATAGTGATTATCAAGTGTCTCATTTCAACGCCTACACTTAGGAAGTGAATCCTAACTAGGTAGTTGGTTGTAGAGCGAGGAAACCCAATAACTCCCTACAAATGGTGACCCCGAGAAGAATATTTTCAATAAAAGGTCAGTCTATTTTCAAGTGACCTCAATAAAAGGTCACACTATTTTCAAGTGACATCAGAATAAGGTCAAATCTCGCTTTTTGAGGACGTTTCATATCAAGCTAGAAGAAGAATAATCTTTGAAATTTAATAATAATCTGAAGAATACTTATTTAAACAAGAATATTATTGTGAAGCATCGTTGCCAAGGAGAAACATAAATTCATCGAAGAAGACTTCGAAATTATTTTCGAATAAATAGAATGCTGTGACGGATCGATGGACATTTGACATCGCAGATTTTATTTCTTTTTACAAGATTCAAATATAAGAAGGAAGATTCTAGTTCAAATTCAAATTTTGGAAGAGAAAATTTATAGACAATAGTGTCAATTGTTTTGAATTTGTTTTATAGGAACGTGTCTATCTGACATTTTCAGATATTTTGTAAACAATAATTTATTTTCTTTCAGCGAATTAGTTTTTAAAAAAATTTTAGGATCTTAAATATAAAATAATGGAGAAAATTAAAATTTTGGAAGACGAAAATGAGTCGCTTAAAAGAAAAATTAAGGAGCTGCTTAGATCAGCTATGCCATTAGTGGAAGAAAATAAGTCGCTACGGTCCAAGCTAGCAAGTACCGCATCTGACCCCATTGCAGATGCACCTAAAATTTGTAAGGTTTCAGCAAAACTTTCACCATTTTGGGGGGACCGACCTACAGTCTGGTTCGCTCAAGTCGAGGCGCAATTTGCAATTTCAGGTATCACGGTTGATCAAACAAAATTTGATCATGTTGTTGCACAATTGGATTCGCGTATAATAGGTGAGATTGAAGATGTTATCACTCAGCCTCCATCTGCTGAGCGATATAAATTTTTAAAGAAGGAACTCATCCGTCGTCTCTCTGCGTCTGAAGAACAAAGAGTTAGACAATTAATAAGCGACGAGGCATTAGGTGATCGCAAACCATCACAATTTCTTCGCCACCTACTTTCTCTTGCAGGACATGCATTGCGCGATCAAAGTATTTTGCGTCAATTATGGATGCGTTGTTTACCGCAGCATCTTCAGGCAATTTTAGCCGCTCAGTCTGAGCTAAGCTTGGACAAAATTGCTGACCTAGCGGACAAAATTTTAGAGGTCTCTCCTGGCGTAACTACTCCCTCTACTTCAGTTGTGACTCCATCTCCATCTACTTCTACTTCTACTTTAGAAAAAACAGTTTGCTCATCCGATTCTAATGTAGCTACATTTTCAGGTCGCATTGATGAACTGACCAAACAAATAGCAGCGCTTACCAAGGATAGTAAGTTTTCTAACCGAAGCAGAAGCAGATCCAGAAGACGTTTTAACAATCGTTTATTTTCACCCTCTCCTAACAACAGAAATAACGGTGGTGAGGTTTGTTGGTATCATCGTAGATTTGCATCGCGCGCGACAAAATGCACAAAGCCGTGTTCATTTGTGGATCCGGGAAACCGGCAAGGCAATCTGTAGAGGCGATGCCAGCTTGCCCGCAACGTAGTCGCCGATTATTTATTTCAGAAAGAAGATCTAAAATTCGTTTTTTAATAGATACTGGCTCTGATGTATCTTGTTATCCAGTTTCGTGGGTAGAGCGGCACCCTAAAGTTGCCGATTATAGTATGCGCGCTGCAAACGGCAGCGTCATTAAAACGTATGGCTCAATTCTTTTAGGTTTAGATTTAGGATTACGCCGAGATTTTAGATGGCATTTTGTTATATGCGATGTTAGCACCGCCATTATTGGTGCAGATTTTTTAGCGCATTTTAATTTGTTACCAGATTGCAACACCAGCCGCCTGATTGACAACTCGACTGGACTCTCTAGTACGGCGTCAATCACGGTATGTGAGCAAGATAGCGTGAAGACAGTAAGTAGTGCAAACGATATTTTATCGGAATTTCCGGCCATTATTAGACCTCCAGGCCCAGTGCGCGAGATAAAACACAACACGGTGCATTTCATCAGAACTACTGATGGACCACCAGTATCTTCTCGCCCGCGCCGCCTAGGTCCGCAGAAGCTCGCCATAGCAAAGAAAGAATTTGATAACATGCTAGCATGCAGTTCTGCTAGGCCTTCCGATAGCGCTTGGTCTTCCGCTTTACATTTAGCTCCAAAAGGTGACACTGACTGGCGTCCGTGCGGTGATTACCGCGCTTTGAATGCGCGAACGATACCAGATAGGTATCCCGTTCGTCACATCGGTGATTTTAATCAAAATTTGGTTAATTCAACGATCTTTAGTACGATTGATTTAGTTAAGGCATATCAACAGATTCCTGTCGCAAAGGAGGATATTTGTAAAACAGCAATTATAACCCCTTTTGGTCTTTTTGAATTTCCTTATATGGCTTTCGGGTTACGCAACGCTGGTCAAACATTCCAGCGGTTTATTGATGAAGTCGTACGAGGCTTGGATTTTTGTTTTGCTTATGTTGATGATATTTTAGTTTTTTCTAGGGACCCGCAGCAGCACGCCGAGCATTTACGTTTATTATTCAAGCGCTTAGAGGAATACGGCGTGGTAATTAATGAGAAAAAATGCCATTTCAATGTTTCAGAAGTAAGGTTCCTCGGTTATAGGATTAGTGCTGCTGGTATCAGCCCGCCTGTCGAACGGATCAAGGATTTACAGGACTTTCCCTTGCCGAAAACGGTTCAAGGAGTCCGACGTTTCCTTGGTATGGTAAATTTTTATCGGAGGTTTCTTCCTCACATTGCACGTTATCAAGCGCCACTCATTGATGCTGTGTCAGCTATTCAAGGTAAAGGTGCAAAGCCATTTATTTGGTCACCTGACTTAGAGCGTAGTTTTGCAGCTTGTAAAGAAAGTTTAGCTAACGCAACCCTTTTAGCGCACCCTTTGCCTGACGCTCATCTAGGATTATTTACTGATGCGTCCTGTTCGCATGTAGGTGCCTGTCTGCAGCAAAAGGTAAGACAGGGTTGGCAGCCGATAGCATTTTTCAGTAAAAAGCTGACCGAAAAGCAGTCTACTTGGCCAGCTTATTATAGGGAATTATTAGCAGTCTATGAAAGTGTGCAGCATTTTAGGCACATTCTAGAGGCTCAAACCGCCACGATTTTTACTGATCATAAACGTTTGTTATATGTTTTCTCTCAAAAACGAGAAAAGCTTCCCCCTGTTCAGTTAAATCAAATTATTTTTATTTCACAGTATACTACAGATATTCAGCATGTAAAAGGGGCAGACAACCTCGTTGCGGATGCGTTCTCGCGAGTGGAGGGCATCTCAGCACAGGACCTCTTCGTGGAGCTTTCTCGTTCACAGGCATCCGATGAGGAATTAAGGAAGCTGCGTGATTCAACTTCAATGAAGCTGGCACGCGTTCCGATTCCAGGCACAACAGTTAAACTGGTTTGTGACCTCTCTACTGGAAAACCCCGTCCCTTTGTTACTCAGAAGTTCTGAAGGAATATTTTTGACAGCTTTCATAATCTTAGTCATCCTGGAGTACGAGCTACTTCACGCTTGATAGCTGAACGTTTTGTATGGCCGTCTATGAGAAAGGATTGTCGCATGTGGACACGTGCTTGTCAGGGGTGTCAACTATCAAAAGTTACCCGCCATACAAGTTCACCTTTGTCTAAATTTTCAGAACCATCTAATCGTTTTTCTGTGATTCATATGGATATAGTAGGCCCATTACCTTACTCGTCTGGTTTCAAGTACTGTCTCACCGTCATCGATCGTTTTACACGATGGCCTGAGGTATTTCCAATGCCAGACATTACCGCCGAAACGTGCACAGCTACATTCGTTTCTGGCTGGTTAGCAAGGCTAGGGTGTCCTGAGGTCATTATTACCGACCAAGGGTCTCAATTTAACTCTCATTTGTTTTCTAAGATAGTGGAGTTGACCGGCGCGCAGCATCGCACGACAACTTCGTATCACCCGCAATGCAACGGTATGGTGGAGCGACTTCACCGCCAGCTGAAGGCGGCGATTATGTGTCACGCTAACCCGCAATGGACCGAGGTACTCCCACTTGTACTCCTGGGAATAAGGAGCGCCTGGAAGGAAGACCTCGGGACTTCTAGCGCAGAGCTAGTATATGGGGAATCACTGAGATTGCCAGGTGAATTTTTTAACCCTACTTTTAAGGATCGTCATATTGATCCAGCATATTTTATTGATAGACTTCGCACTCATATGGCGAATCTTTCGCCAACTCCTGCAACTGCACATTGCAAAAAGTTTTTCTATATACCTAAAGATTTATCTTCCGCATCATTCGTGTATTTACGTCGAGGAACGATCAAGTTAGCGTTACAGCAGCCATACACCGGTCCTTTCAAGGTGTTGGAGCGTGGTGAAAAGACTTTTAGGATTGAAGTGAAAGGGAAACCAATCACAGTCTCTATTGACAGGTTGAAACCAGCTTACTTGTCACTCGATCCATCAGATGCAACAAGTACACCTCCAGTTTATACGCGTTCCGGACGTAGGGTGCGTTTTCCGTCGCATTTACAAACTTATTTTTTTTTTTCTTCTCCCGTTTTTTTTTTTCACTCTGCAGGGGGGTGATGTGGTGCTCCGCTAGCTGGCCTTTTTGCTTCGCACCGGCCAGTGCATACGTCTGCGAGTTATGTACTGAAGTTCGAATATCGAATCGCTGATTGGCAGAAAGCAACGTCGAACGGCCGGAGGATTATTCACTCTACAGACGCGAACAAGCGAGGTTGACTAGCCTCGCTGTTGGACCCACCGTTCTTTTACCATTTGTCTATACAATGTTATTATTCAATAAGTCATTATTATAATATACTATCATGATAGTGATTATCAAGTGTCTCATTTCAACGCCTACACTTAGGAAGTGAATCCTAACTAGGTAGTTGGTTGTAGAGCGAGGAAACCCAATAACTCCCTACAAGTAATAGCGAAGGGGTGTCACGATCCTCAAAGTTGAAAGAACGACGCATGAAGAAAAATGTACCTCAGAAATGTAGTCTATAATGTATGTAGTGTAGTATATAACAAAATTGTCAGAAAAAGTGCTCTACTGTAATATTTTGTGAGGAATGTATCGTATTTTCTGTAAACTTAATTCGAATTTCCGAAATCATGGACGGGTCATGATCGAATAATTATCCGTCCAGTATACCCTTCGTTCGCCAAAGTCCGAAGTTCTTTTAGTTGCGAAGTTCGAAAATTAATTAGTTGAATAACTCGGACTGCTGTTCCAAAACTCAATTAGGAACGTTTTTCTGCTTTATGAATTCGCCCAACTTTTTATGAGAGAGTGAATGGATGAATGGTTGAATGGTGATTATTTTTTTAATTAAGTACTCGAGAACATGAAATATTATGACAAAAATGGTTTGAAGAGCCATACTAATATTTATAATAAATGCGAAAATGTGTCTGTCGGTCTGTCTGTTTGCTACGCTTTCAGGGCCCATCTGTTCAACCAATTTTGATGAAATTTGGTACAGGGATATGGTTGTATTCCGGGGTAGGAGTCATGGGCTACTTTTCAACCGACTTCAAAAAAAGTAGGAGGTTCTCAATTCAACTGTATTTTTTTTTTTTTAGTTTTGTTACCTCATAACTTTTGACTGGGTGGACCGATTTGGACGATTCTTTTTTTGTTTGAAAGAGCATACTTCCCATGTGGTCCCATATAAATTTTATCGAAATCGGTCGAGCGGTTTTTAAAATATCAATAATAAAATAAGTACTTTGTATAGCGTGTGCTTGTTGTTGTAAAGTTGGCGCGGGAGTTTGAAGTCGGTTGTTTAAAAAGTATTTTTTATATTAATTATTATCCCGGAAAAATTAAGATTTCCCACGTCGCTCAAGAAATGACTAGTCACTTCATTTAAATGTTAGGATAGCACTAGATTTAGCTTAGAGATTGGGTTTAAGAAATTAGCCACATTTCGTGGGTCAAACCAAAAATTGACTTCAAAATTAATTGCCCCACCCCAATTTTCCATATCTCCGTGAAAACGTCAAAAGATTTCAAGGGTTGAAATTATGCAAACTAAAACAGGGAATCCAAGTTTCTTAGACGAAATCGCCGAGCAGGAGCAAGTTATCAAGTTGGGAACGGTTCACCAATTCAACTAATTAATTTCTTAAGTCGAGAACTTAAAGAACTTTGGAACGATCTGGCTGGATAATGATTGGATCAGTCACCTGACGATTGCCGGCTCGTCGAAAAGTTCAAAGCGAATGAACTTTGGACACCTTAAACGTAAATAAAATTTCAATTTCAACTGTAAGAACCAACTTTAAGAACCTAAAACTAAAGAACCCTTGGATGTTAAAAACACGGGATAGGAAACGTAAGAAAAATGTATGAAATCACGTTCGACTAACTTTTGCGGGGCGAGGGGAGAGTGCCTTGTCATTTTTCTGCCCAATTATTGACACTAGTGCATAGTGCATCAAAAAGTCGATCACTTTATCAACACAAATAATTAATAGCGAATCTGCCACAGTTTGCGGTTATGCGGTTATTTCAAACTTGGTTAATTCATCCAAGATTTTACCACAATGTGTGGTAAAATCTATCACATACAAATCTATGAATTATCAAACACGATAAATGTTAAATAAATGAGGATGCGAGGAATAGATACCTAATAGTACAGCCATGCTACTTTGTGTTGAAGTAATACTTTGTAGAGGTGTTACTTCCAGTCCGTGCCTCGATGATCTGACTCATCCTTAATTTTTTGAGAGGCCGTAGCTATCAGCCCCACCACCAGCGTCACCTCACTTTTCGTTCGGTATTTGGTGTGACCAGCTATTTAATATTGCCACACTATTAAATAATTATTATTAAATACTGTCTTGATGTCTGATCCTATACAAATTATACAACATTCTTTTTTAAAATAAAATCATGACAATCAGAATTGCCATTCTATAAATAATAAATAAATGTTGCCAATCTACACGATCACGACATTTGTACACCGGATCAGAATTGCGTTGCACCTCAAAGCGAACTGGTTCAAAACTAGCCGACAAAAATAATCACTTTCCACAGCCCATCACTGTAACCGACGGTTGTTCAAGCACAGAATAGGGATGGTTTAAGTACATAATACAGACTCCCACATCATTATGTACTAGACGAGCACGGTCACCTCAAGGTGATCACGCAGTGAACGCGTGACAGGCATAAAGGCAAGGTATACACTGGAAAGTGACAGGAGACCAGGCGACCGCGTAGTACCTAAGTCTCGCGCACTACCCTCGACTTATTAGAAATATTTGTTTTAATTTTTCAATACAGACATTTTTAAAACAAACAAAACAAACTTTAACCATACTTTAACCGAGATTGCTTCTGGGAGACGGATATATAGGTTACTATGTGTTCCGCAAAATTAAAAAATTCCTTCGAGATTTCAAAAAAATGCCTTATTGCAGCGGTTTGGATAATATTTTTAATGTTTAGTTTTAATTTAGATTTTAATGTGTATTTCATAGTTTTAATTTGGTGCAAGTAAATTATTTTGGAACCTGGAGACAGATATACCTATAGACTACTTTTTCCGCAAAATCTCTACGGAATTTAAAAACAAACGAAATCCATCCAGAATACGTTAGCGAGTATTTATCCATACTAATATTATAAATGCGAAAGTGTGTCTGTCTGTATATCTGCTACGCTTTCACGGTCCATCTATTAAACAGATTTTGATAATATTTGGTATAGGGATAGTTTTTATCCTGGGAAAGGATATAGGCTACTTTTTATCCCGGAAAATTAAGGAGTTCCCGCGGGAATCAAAAAAGAACTTAATCCACACGGACGGAGTGCCTGGCATTATTTAGAACTAGATGATTCCCGCGACTTCATCCAAGTTTTTTTGATTCCCGCGGGAACTCTTGAATTTTCCGGGATAAAAAGTAGCCTATGTCCTTCCCCGGGATACAACCTACCCCTGTACCAAATTTCATTAAAATCGGTTGAACAGATAATTTTTTTATATTCCCGGAAAATTCAAAGGTTCCCCCTTTGAATTTTCTGGGATAAAAAGTAGCCTATGTCCTTCCCCGGGATACAACCTATCCCTGTACCAAATTTCATCAAAATCGGTTGAACATATGGGCCGTGAAAGCGTAGCAGACAGACAGACAGACACACTTTCGCATTTATAATATTAGTATGGATCTAGTACACTTTGTTAACCACCCTTAATTAGCAAATAAATAAACTTCAAAACTACAGATATAAATAAACAAATAGTATCGAGTCTGAAGAATATTGTCAAGTCCCTCGTTAAACAACCAGAAGCAAAACACATTGATGTTAAAATTCACAAAGAGAGACTGCAAAGACATCATTAATCGAAACAACTTGAATGACACTCGACATCTTTCCGCGACTGCGTTTGAAAAATTGAAAAAGTAAAACCCGCATTCTCGGAGAGTTTCTAGAGATCTTGCGTCAAATATAAATCCATTTTAATGGGAACATTTTCTTGCAAATAGGGAATTTATACTACTATACTAATATTATAAATGCGAAAGTTTGGATGGAAGGATGTATGGATGGATGTTTGTTAGTCAATAACGCCAGAACAGCTGAACGGATCTGGATGAAATTACAAATTTGGCACAGAGATTGATGATAATCTGGAATAGAACATAGGCTACTTGTTATCCGGAAAATTAAAGAGTTCCCGCGAGAACTAAAAATCCTCAATCCACGCGTCGAGAGGAAAGGAAGTAAATGTGTAGCAGAACTAGTAAATAAATGTTTTTTCTTTCTTTTTCTTTCAATTTGTTTTTTAAAATAAAGACCTGTTCTATAAATAAAGCTTATGTTCTTTACCTCTTTAGTGTTTACCAAACAATCGTATTAATAAGCAGGTCTAAATATTTATGAAAAAAACCGTGTGAAAAAAGTGCGAGTCGGACTCGCGCACCGAGGGTTCCGTACAAACTTGTAGGTATATAAGTAAAAAAAGGTATAGTATTTTTATCCCACTTATCTATTTTAATTTCAATTTAATACCTCTACGCGTTCATGCGGAAAGGGGTAGTAAGTTTAAAATTATTAAAAATATTTTTATTATTTGATGTAACTTAAATTTAATGCTTTTCGCAATTTTTCCATTATCTGTGCTATAAGACGTTGCTTCGTACCAAGTTTCAAGATTCTGAGTTCACGGGAAGTACCCTGTAGGTTTTGATTCCCTTGCGAGTGTCGAAAATTGGCATAAAAATATTTTTATTATATGATGTAACCAAAAATTTATATTTTTCGCAATTCTTCCTATATCTGTGCTATAAGACGTTGCTTGGTACCAAGTTTCAAGATTCTGAGTTCACGGGAAGTACCCTGTAGGTTTTGATTCCCTTGCGAGTGCAAGAAAATTTGCATAAAAATATTTTATTTATATGATGTAACTAAAAGTTTATGTTTTTCGCAATTCTTCCTATATCTGTGCTATATGACGTTGCTTCGTACCAAGTTTCAAGATTCTGAGTTCACAGGAAGTACCCTGTAGGTTTTGATTCCCTTGCGAGTGTAGAAAATTTGCATAGAAATATTTTTATTATATGATGTAACTGAAAATTTATGTTTTTCGCAATTCTTCCTATATCCGTGCTATAAGACGTTGCTTCGTACCAAGTTTCAGGATTCTGAGTTCACGGGAAGTACCCTGTAGGTTTTGATTCCCTTGCGAGTGTCGAAAATTTGCATAGAAATATTTTTGTTATATGATGTAAGCAAAAATTTATGTTTTTCGCAATTCTTCCTATATCTGTGCTATAAGACGTTGCTTCGTACCAAGTTTCAAGATTCTGAGTTCACGAGAAGTACCCTGTAGGTTTTGATTCCCTTGCGAGTGTAGAAAATTTGCATAAAAATACTTTTATTATATGATGTAACTAAAAATTTATGTTTTTCGCAATTCTCCCTATATCTGTGCTATAAGACTTTGCTTCGTACCAAGTTTCAAGATTCTGAGTTCACGGGAAGTACCCTGTAGATTTTGATTCCCTTGTGAGTGCAAGAAAATTCGATAATTTGCAGCATAAATGACTGTATCTTTTGATTGTGTTGGCTTTGTAGTTTGATTTTTTCACAGCTCCAAGGGACAGTAGACTTGAGTACTTGATATGAATTTCAGCTTGATACCTCCATGCGTTCCTGAGAAAAAGGGTCTTGGAACACAGAGGGACGGACAACGAAGTGATCCTATAAGGGGTCCCGTTTTTTCCTTATGAGGTACGGAACCCTAAAGATACGTTTTAATTAGTAGATGTCGTCTTTTTAAATTAGACATACCTATTATTTTGGTATATTCCAATGACATGAATAAGTGCTTGCTGTGAGTTAGTTTTGTCTAGGTTTTTAGTTTCTACGAGGGATAGGAGAACCCTTAATTGCTAGATGTAACTGGCTACAGCCGAACGCCTCCTAGCTAAGCCGAAGCCACCCATATGGTAGTCCAAGCTCTTACATACTTAATAACATGGTACGGAACCCTGCACAAACAATCTGAAATCGCTCTTGACTGGTTTTCGCTTGCTTCCGGGAAACTACTTCCCGCGACCTATTAATTTTACGCCCCTAATGATTTGATCGGATTGTAGCACTTATTGACCTCTTTTCTTAGATATTATTATCTTTTTACCCTTGTACCAATTTGTCAAAGGATTTTTACTGTCAATGTTTAGTTTTTAATTGAGATTTAATTTGATATTTTTACCAAATTCCGTCAAAATCCTTTCTGACGCCAAAGATAACAGATAGATACACTATCGCATTTATTATATAAAATAACTAGATGATTCCCGCAACTTCGTCTGCGTGGATTGGGATTTTTTGATTCCCGCGAGAACTCTTTAATTTTCCGGGATAAAAAGTAGCCTATGTCCGGGATACAACCTACCCCTGTACAAAATTTCATCAAAATCGGTTGAACGGATGAGCCGTGAAAGCGTAACAGACAGACAGACACACTTTCGTATTTATAATATTATTAGTATGGATGTTATTTTACCTGCATATATCCTTTATGACACGTAGTCCCGTTTATTAGGGTCCCCACTTTGAATTTCTTGAACCGTATCCTAAGTATCCAGTCCTTCGGAGAGCCTCGGAAAGCTCGAAACCTGCAATACAAGAGCAAGGTTCAATGACCGTTGAATTTATACCAACGTTATTATAGGACTAACGCTTGCACGACCTTTTTATGTAAATCCAGGTCTGAGCTGAAATGAAATAAATAAGGGAAAAAATATTTGTTTTCTTTCTTCTTTAAAGGTTCTATCAAAGGCTGGTAAATAAATACTAAGAGACGAAAACAACACAAAAGTTATGAAAACAACTATCTCTGTGCCAAATTTCATCTAGATCCGTTCAGCCGTTCTGCAGTGATTGAGTAACAAACATACAAAATTTCGCACTTTTAATTTTTTAATATTAGTATAGATGGGCGCTGGTTTTTATTGCTTAAGTATAATATAGAGAAAACAGCATTTGTGGCACAGATTAGATAGGTAATATGATTTGCTAGGAAGTGATTAAAATTAAGGCAGATCACTCAACTCCGGCACATCGAATGTACAAAGACATTTAATATTTTCATTACATAATATTACATTTATGCTGAATTACCAACCAAATGAACGAGTGAAGCTACATAGATAAAATCATATTCATAAGTTGTGTCTTTCAACATAGCCACCGTGATTTTAATAGGCATCCCTTCTTCATATCCCCACATTTCCATCAGAAAGGTTATTTTTAGATTTTCCCCCTTTAAGAAAAAACCGGCCAAGTGCGAGTCGGACTCGCGCACCGAGGGTTCCGTACAAACCTGTAGTAAGTTTTAAATTATTAAAAATATTTTTATTTTAATTAATATTTGAGTTGATTGAATGAAAGGTAAATTGCGGTTTACGATTTATGACGTATTGAAAAAAACTACTTACTAGATCTCGTTCAAACCAATTTTCGGTGGAAGTTTGCATGGTAATGTACATCATATATTTTTTTTAGTTTTATCATTCTCTTATTTTAGAAGTTACAGGTCTATTTTAGAAGTTGGAAGTGTCTCTCGCGCAAACTATTCAGTTTAGAAAAAAATGATATTACAAACCTCAATATCATTTTTGAAGACCTATCCAAAGACACGTATGGGTTAGATGAAAAAAAAATTTTTGAGTTTCAGTTCTAAGTATGGGGAACCCCCAAAATTTATTGTTTTTTTTCTATTTTTGTAAGAAAATCTTAATGCGGTTCACAGAATACATCTACTTACCAAGTTTCAACAGTATAGTTCTTATAGTTTCGGAAAAAAGTGGCTGTGACATACGGACGGACAGACAGACAGACAGACATGACGAATCTATAAGGGTTCCGTTTTTGCCAAATTTGGCTACGGAACCCTAAAAAGGTACAGATTGAAAAGTGCAATTGTACTTACCTATATGTACAAGTAAGAGGTCTGCCGAAGTTCTCGGGTGTCACCGGCGGCGATGACACATCTTCATATATTTCTACTGTCTTGTTGCAATGGTCTCTTTTTGAATCTGGAACAAGTTAAAAGATCATGTTTCAATACTAGAACGTCCAACATTGCCGGATTTGGCTGATTTCGTTTTCAGTTATATGACTGAATAGTGAACAAGAAAGTGCTGACTTGACAAAGTATATAATATAATCCGTTGAGTCGTTCTGGCGTGATTGATTAACAAACATCCATCTATTAAAACTTTCACATTTTATATTATTAGTAAGACAAATAAATTAAAATTAAATAAATTGGAGACCTACTCGGTTCTGAATCGCCTGTAAAGCTAGTGATGTACAGGTTTAGTATCTTGGAATTGACGACCACTTTGGCGCAGTGTTGAGCGATGTCGTCTTAACGTGCGGAGGTTCTGGCTTCGATCCCCGGCAGGGTCAATTTAGGAATTTATAATTTCTGCATTTTTCCTGCTCTGGACTTCGGCCGGGGCTAGTTACAACCCTGCCAGCAAAGACGTACCGCCAAGCAATTAAGCGTATTTGAACGATGCCGTGTAGAAACCGATAAGGGGTAGGTATGGGTTAAATAGGACTGCCGTGTCCCTAACAGGTTAGCCCGCTACCATCATAGACTCTATCATCACTTACCATCAGGTGCGATCGCAGTCAAGGGCTAACTTGTAGTAGATAAAAAGAGTATACAACCGCTCGCACTAACACAACTTACTATAACTTCAGACAAAGTTCAGTCGTCTGCGATTTTATTGCAAAACTTTGTCGATGTTTCATCAAAAGTCTAGTTACAAGAAAACTTCTTAATTATATAACAGTATTAGTTTTATCATTGTCTTTCTAGACCCTGGATAACTCTAAGATATATTACTAGTTTGATAATATCTGTGTATGGATTAAGCAGTAGGTAAGTCCTGTTTTTTTAGTTTTCAGCAGATACTAAGTAATAATCATTAGGGTTTAACTACTGAAAGCAAGTACGTGTACAAAAAGAACTTTTTTTTCCGGATAGGCTTGCGTTTGACGACAATCATGCTCAATATACAGAGCAATGATGAGGTCTAGGTTGACTAGAAGATGCCTATTCACTCTTGACTTGAAGGTACTTGAAGGTTAAACGTGGTAGGGAAAACATGCGCTGGAAGGATCTATTTTGTATGAGTTTTGAGATTTGTATAACCGCTGCAGTGTTGCCTGTTGTATCTAAAATTGTTAAACAATCTACTATAAATGCGAAATTGTGTTTGTTTGTTGGTTTGTCCTTCAATCACGCCGCAACAGGGCAACGGATCGACGTGATTATTTGCATGTGTATATAGTTGAGGACCTGGAGAATGACAGGCTACTTTTTATACCGGAAAACTAAGGAGTTTCCGTAGGAATGAAAAACATTATTCCAAGCGGACGAAGTCGCGGGCATCAGCTAGTGCAACTATAATTTATTTTAATAAAAAAGAAGAGAATTTACGATTTATCGCAAAAGAAAATTGTATGATACAGGTAGTTTTTGGATTAGGTAATACTTTACCTACACTTTAAAATATTTTTTCAAAGCAAAGTTCCCTTTATAAAAAGACAAAATATAGAGACACTGTTTCGAAAAGCTTATAATATGAAAGAAGATTAACAAACCTGAAGCTATGAAAAAATATGTATAATCGGAAGCAGCGTTTTAAAATTGTAAAACAGTTGAAATTTCATCAAAGCGAAAGTAGGAGTCTGTGTTTTGACTTACATCACTGAATTTACATAGGTACGAGTATGCTGCTCTGTGCCGGGTGAAATACTGGTACATTCCGTTTTTTATCGTATTTAGTGGCTTAATTTCTTTTGAGTTTTTGACTGCATAAACTGTGCAGAATTTTAAACCGGGAATCTAATGCGTGGACTTAATTAGGTATCTAATGCAATACAGACATAGTATTATGTACCTATAGTAAGTATCTATAGTACACGTTGGTATTAAGTATTTAATATGGTATTTAGTATTTTCAAGTCTAGATTATTTGTAGATAAGTACAAAGAAGGGCACTTCCTCTGCAGAGCTAGAAAACAATAAAGTCAGTGAATTTGAGCAATAATATAGAATGTTTATTAAATTAAATTGTTTTTTCCTAAAATGCAAGTATAAAGAGATAATAAAGCTTTCATTTGTTATAAAAATATATTATACTAGTGGGCCCGGCAGACTTTGTCCTGCCCTGAACCTCGAACCCGATTGCAGCTCCCCCTATCGGGTCCAATTGTGAATATAAATCAATTGGTCCAGTGGGAGTGGTGGTAATTGGTCCAGCCGTTCACGCGTGATGCCGTGACCAAGGGAAATAGGGATTAATTTTTATATACATATTATTATAATATATAATTATGTCACCGTAAGATTGCAAAAACCGTTAGATTATAATCCAACTAGCGATATTGTAAATTGTCGACGGATTGTGAACCGTTCAATGTTTCGAGTGTAAATTTTTTAAATATTCATTGTATTTACGTTTTCTTGTCTCTTTCGTGTAGGTTAGGTTAGGGTTCGACATAAATGATCAGGTAGTGCCCGGAAGCAGGCCGGGCACTTAGGTTTTATTGGGTTAATATACCTAACAGATTACAATCTACCGAAAAATAATGCGTTAAATTGTAATTTGACGACAGTTTACAATATCGCTAGTTAGATCACAATCCAACGGCTTTTGCAATCTTACGGTGACATATATATATATACACGAGTATATATATATATATATAAGAAGATTATGTCAACAAAATTTGATGTTTTAATTATGTCACTATTTCATCGTAAAAATGTCAATTGATTTCCAAATTCAGTAGTAAAATTTATATTTATTTGTATTACATCGGAATAATTTGATCAAAAGCAATAAATAACAACTGAATTGCTCGTAACACGTGAAATATAGTAATAATTAAATCGTGATGATACTCAAAATTAATTTATTTTAAGCAAATAATAATTATAATATTTATAAACCAATAAAAGCATTCAACGCATCATTACTAAATATTTTATGATTTAACTGTCACTATTTTATCGTAAAAATGAAAATTAAATATTTCCAAATTCATATTATTTTATTCGTAATAAACAATGAACTTGAAATAAATAACAGCTAAATGGATCGTTACATAATGAAATATAGTAGTAATTAAATCGAGTTAATATTCAAAATGAATTTCTTTTTATGCAACGATAAATGCTATGAAAATTTTCAACGCGTAGGTATAATCGGGTCTCATGTGGAGATGCGACTACAACGTCGTTATAACTGCCATTAAACTTGTAATTTATTTATTAATTGTTCTTCGTTATAATAAATATATTATTTGTTTGCGGGTTGTATTGATTTGTAGGTTATTCCGTTGAATAGGTTCTCTCTCTTTGACTTTTTGACTCAATACCTACTATATTAATATTCATATTCCTCACAAACTCTGAGAACATTATGAATAACTCTCGTACATGCAGATTTCCTTTCCTTTCTTTCTTCACCGTTATAGCATGTGATACTTGCATTAAACGCGCTTACTTAACACAGAAAAGTTAGAAGTACGTGCCCGAGGATCGAACACCTGACTTCCTGAATAGGAGGCCGAACGTCTTAACCACTATAATACAATCATTGGGGAAAAAATAGACCCTTTACCCAACAAAACGTGGACATTAAAATATTTTTAATTGAATTTCTTAGGTAGGTACTCGGGAAAATTCCAAGTTTTAAAAAATTTCAAAAGTACTAAGTCACGTACTTTGACGTCCCTAAAATAAGGATTATAACACGAACATCAACAATATTAAAACAATACGGCTTTAAGCGATGTTAGTATACCGCCTGGACTATACTATTAGGCTATCACCACATCATCATACTAACTACAGTTCGCGCGCGAGTTGAACGCAGAGTTAATGCATGTGTCACCATACATTTACCTACTCTGCGTTTAACTCGCGCGCGAACTATATAACAACCGCAACATCGATCACTATATTTCAAAATTTCCACTGAATCCAATGGAGGCACAATATGAGAGGAAGACACATATATAATGTAATGTATGGCTTGAAACAAGTTTTATATCACAGTTTAGCAATCTCGTAGTTCAGAAACCCTTAAATACCTACTTGCGCAGAATAATCTTTTTGTTATGCAATCTTAGATCGAGAAACAAAATTTGTTACACTGTTACACACTTTTTGAACGTCAATAATATAAAGTCTAAGACGTGATGGTGCTAGTTAATTATTTACAGTATGAGGGTTCCAAACGTGCCCTGGTATAAGAAGAGCACACAACAAACTCAGTCGAGGTTTTGTTTGAAGTAAGTGACAAACATCCCAACATAGAAACTTCCAAACATTTAAACTTCTATATTTTTAATATTTGTAGGATATAACAATGGATTTACTAGGTGATGCCCACGCCTACGTCCGTGTGGATTGAAGTTTTTTGGTTCCCGCGGGAACTCCTTAGTTTTCCGGGAAAAAAGGTAGCTCATGTGTTATTCCAGACTATAATCTATCTCTGTGCCAAATTTCATCCAGATCCGATCAGCCGCGAATAGAGCCGCGAATGGCGTGATTAACATACATCCATCCGTACGACTTCATCCGCGTGGACCAAGTTTTTCGATTCCCGCGGGAACTCTTGAATTTTCCGTTATAAAAAGCCTATGTCCTTCCCCGGGATACAACCTATCCCTGTACCAAATTTCATCAAAATCGGTTGAATAGATGGGCCGTGAAAGCGTAGCAAACAGACAGACATACAGACACACTTTCGCATTTATAATATTAGTATGGATTTGATTTGATAAGTAATATAAGTATAGATAACATTGCGATCGTACATTATCATGTCCACTTTCCGAACTATATGGTAGCTAAACTGTGTTTAAATCCCTTCTGAATACGCAGAACAAATAACTTTTTTACTATTTTATTCCATTACGTGGTATTCTGGCATTTTCCGCTACAGTTAAGCGTCAAGGGAGGTCACGTTATGAAATATTAATCCATAGTACTATACGTGCAACCCTTTATTGATTAAATATACTAGCCGATATACATGACTTCGTCCGCATAGAACTGTTAAAAAAATAGCAATGAAATAACCGGATGAGCGGTTCACCTCATGTTAATAATATTGTAATAATATTGATTTGGAATGCAATTTTAGACCCGCTTGCAGTCAAGGCCTTTTAAACTGATATAGTATTTTTGTTTTTTTTGACACACAAAACATTAAAAAGAAATAATAAAAAAGTTATCAAGCAAAAATAAATAACAAGTACGCAAAGGTCTTATCACTAAAAGAGATCTCCTCCAGACAACCTTTTAGATGTAATGATTTTACTTTTTGGAAAAAGCATAATTTTGTTGCAAAAACTTGACAGCTTAAGAAAATTAACTAAATCAATTTAAGAGAGCAAGCAGGCCTAATGTCCTCAAAATGGACTTCTATAATATAATATTATGTATTTAAACTCAAATTTAACTATAACAAAACTTTGTATCTATCATCTACAAGCATACTAATATTATAAATGCGAAAGTGTGTTTGTTTGTTGGTTTGTTAGTTTGTCCTTCGATCACGGCGCAACGAAGCAACGGATCGACGTGATTTTTGGCATGGGTATAGTTGAGGACACAGGAAAATGACACAGGCTTCTTTTTATCCCGGAAAATTAAAAAGTTCCCATGGGAATAAAAAAACTTGAACCACGCGGACGAAGTCGCGGGCATCAGCTAGTATAAAAACTTTTCCAAAACACCGACTTTTTGTAAAATGGATTTTTATTTTTAACTTTTTAGTTTCAGGGTTGAGGATTTGGTGTCAGAAACCACCTCGAGAGCTTCCTCTAACGAATGAAAAAAAATATTTCAAATCGGTTCAGAAACCATGGAGATATGCACCGACATACATTAAAAAAAAAAAAGATACGCACCGAATTGAGAACCTCCGGTCCTTTTTGGAAGTCGATATAAAATGTAAGCAAAAGGACAATGCATACCTACACGAATAATATTGATTTTTTTCGCATTCATGCTCCAAAAGGGGATCGGAATATACATAAAAGAAATGGGGAACAAACAAATAACTTTGAAGCAAAGCAATTATTGTGTCTCTGCCAGCCGCAACGAGGGCCTCCGCCGGCATAATTAATATTGTTTGAAGGCAGCTTAAATAGTTTGAAATAGGATTTGAACCGGGAAATTACAAAGTCAATTTGCGTTTCTTGCATACAAATTGTATAACATAACATTGTAATGTGGGACGCAACATTTTTTTTTCTGGATGAGGAGGAAAAAATCCCTACGCACTTCTGCCTGCTGGCAGGGTGTGTCCGGTTTGCGCGGACTAAAATAACCTCCAATTGTCTGCGAGATCAGCACGGAACCGATAATACATTTCTTCATGCTGACCCTCAAGTGGTATTTCTCTCCTCTTTTTCTTGTTTTTCTCTCTCCTCTCTTCTCAACATTATGGCCATCAACATCTGGCTGTATCTATGCCACTCGTCCTCACTTGACAACATGCGACTGATTAGGGTTTGGGTATCCACACACTCGCTCGTTCCTCGTGCTGCTAGTCTTAGGTCTAGGGGTGTCCTCCTCTCCACAGAAGTTGCAATTTTCGCTTGTCCCATTGCCGGACGCAACATGCGTAGACACATTGGCCCCGTGTCATATCAGGGAGACAGCATCAAGGCCGGGAGCCGCAGCAGAAAAGGCTGAAACCGGCAAGCGGCGGAAGTATGCCTCTCTCATAGAGATTATTATTTGTTCCGTTCGCCGTGGAGACCCCGTGGAGTCTTAGTGGCAAAAATTTTTGCAAGATATTTCACCGCGGTTAATTGCCTGGTGATAGAAGGGCAGGCTTATCATATTTTGCGCAAAAGTGATCCTTCAAACTGAAAATATCTTATAGCATTAAGTAGCGTGTTTTGTTATGATAAAAGAAACTAAAATTAAGTTCAATTTATCAAAAATTGCTAGCAAGACCTCTTTATGCCTGACTAGCTAAAACATTGTACGCTTTGATGAAATTTCACCTGCGTCACCATTTTTAACGGTACACTTTGTCTAACGTTTTACCTCCGCTATTCATTTTAATTAAGTCTGACGGAGCTTCCCTTTGCTACTGAATTTTAGAGAATTATCTTTCATCTTACCAATATATTTTTCTCGTTATTTTTTCAACCTCATTGAGAAGGGTTTAGGCCATAGAATTTCAAGCTGGCCAAGTGCGGATTGGCAGCCTTTACCTTTGTGAACATTGTCGAGAACTCTCAGGCATGCAGTCTTCTAAAGCAACATATGATATTTAATTGCTTTAATCCTCGGGCTCAAGTTTTCGGGCTTAACTTTCAAATTAAATCGAAGTAGGTATATTTATTAAAAATTGGTACCTACGCAGTACACATTTTGAACGTCGATTGTAATATAATAAGACGTGATGGTGATATTTTTTTTAAAATATAGGCTAGCGCTTGGCTGCAATCAGACCTGCTTGCAAGTGGTGATGCAGCCTAGGGTGGAGCGCGCTTGCCTTGAAAATGCCTATTCACTCTTGATTTGAAGGATTAACGACGATATCTTTAATTACAGTTACTAGGGTTCAAAACGCGCCCTGGTCTGAGCCCACTTTTCCGAGTTATATGCTTTTAAGCAGTTAACTATCGCGAGGAAACCTGCATGTCCAAGAGTTCTCTTCATAATGTTCTTAAAGGTCAGTTTATTCGCACTTAGCCAGCCGCGGCCAAACCTATTCTGGTTGGCGATAGGTTGCTATGTAAGTGAATTGATTAAAAATTAAACCAGACAAAAAATCAAACCTGAAACTTTTTCTTGAGACTATTTTAAATTTGTAAGTTACTTCCGTTTCGCACTTTTGGCGAAACAGAACTGGTCCCAAACTTTAAAATAGATGGTGTATAACACCAAAATTTTACCTGCTCCACAGAGAGTATATCGGTTCGTGTATTTCACGGACAGTTTATGTTATCAAAAAACTTTTCTCCCTGGACACCAATAGAAATATAGTGGGACGGAAACTATAAAATTTTCAACAACTTTTACTATTAAGATACTATAGGTGTTTTGGAGTGTGAACATAATTTACTTTCGATCCCTATGCGGGAAACATAACAACAAAAATTAAAAATTATTTTACGAACTCGTGATGATGGCCAGCCTTCTACACATTTGTTTCCCGCGGGAAATCCTTAATTTTCTGGGGTAAAAAGTAGCTTATGTTACTCTCCAGGTCCTCAACTATAACCATGCAAAAAATCACGTCGATCCGTTGCTCTGATGCGGACAAACCAACAAACAAACACACGTATTTATAATAATACTAGATGATGCCCGCGTCCGCGTCCGCGTGGATTAAGTTTTTCAATTCCCCCGAGAACTCCTTCATTTTCCGGGATAAAAAGTAGTCTATGCCTGTCCCCGGGATACTACCTATCCCTGGTCAAAATCGGTTGAACAGATAATTTTTTTGATTCCCGCGGGAACTCTTGAATTTTCCGGGATGAAAGTAGCCTATGTCCTTCCCCGGGATATAACCTATCCCTCTACCAAATTTCATGAAAATCGGTTGAGCAAATGGGCCATCAAAGCGTAGCAGACAGACAGACAGACACACTTTCGCATTTATAACATTATCATGGATGTATGGATGCTTTTTTGGGGATATCGAAAATGTATAGATTTACTGCCAACACAAATTGCCAACCGATGATTCCAACCACCGCATCCCCGACGCGACTGCGACTAGCAACCGCGAACTCATTACTGTACACAATTTATTGAACCCCAATAAATACATCCTAATTTATTCGCTAATTGCTCTTGTCACGATTTAACAAAGCGAAAATTGGTATATGAAATCTCTCAGAAAAATAGTGGGGTAAAATATATTCTGTATATTTTGGGATATCGAAAATGTATATATTTACTGCCAACACAGATTGCCAACCGATTATTCAAACTACCGCATCACCGACGCGACTGCGACTAGCAAGCGCGAACTCATTACTCTACACAATTTATTGAACCTCAATAAATACATCCTAATTTATTCGCTAATTGCTCTTCACGATTTCTTCTGTCACGATTTAACAAGGCGAAAATTGGTATATTAAATACTAGCTGATGTTCGCGACTTCGTACGCGTGGATCGAGGTTTTGTGGTTCTCTCTAATAACTAATCCGCGGGAACTCTTTAATTTTCCGAGATTAAAAGTAGCCTATGTGCTATTCCAGACTATAATATATCTCTGTGCCAAATTACAGCCAGATCCGTTAAGCTGTTGGGGCGTGATTGTGTAACAAACAGCCATATATCCATCCATCCATCCATACATCCATACATCCATCCAAACTTTCGCATTTATAATGTTAGTAAGATCTCAGAAAAATAGTGGGGTGCGTCTTCGTAAAATATATTCTGTATATTATATTTTAGGATATCGATTTACTGCCAACACAGATTGCCAACCGATTATTACAACCACCGCATCCCCGACGCGACCGCGACTAGCAATCGCGAACTCATTACTCTACACAATTTATTGAACCTCAATTATTTATACGCTAATTATTGTATTGTTATTGTCACCATTTAACAAAGCGATAATTTGTATTTAATTAATTAAATTATTAATTTTAAAACTGTATCTATGGCATTGTTGTACGAAAATACCATAAATTTAGCCACGGTTGATTTGGTGACAGAAGGGCTGGCTCATTCTCCCTTCTCGCAGGCATACTTTGTATATTATAGTTAAGTTAAGGCTAGCTAGCTACCAATTAGTTCTATTGTAATTTTTTTAATAAATGTTTTTTTTATACAATAGCGAATGTAGGTATCTATGTTCTAACAAGCTTAGCCATGTGGTGTCCAACGACAAGCTTGTTTCATTCTGTTTCATACAGCGAAAGCTAAAGAAAATATCTAGCCATACAAAAATAGATTCAACATCAAACAACACGGAAACTGGACCGAAGTAATTTCAAACTTCTACGGCTTTTTAATTTAAAAGGCAGCAATCTCGAACTAAAAGTATCATAACCCGTTTCCTATTGGAGAAAATAACTCTGGAAACTCGATATGGAAACTGAGGCATTATGTTTCATAGACCTGCGCCTAACTAACGCCCGGAACGCCTTAGTAGCGATATATTGCAATATCGCACTACTTTTAAAGGCCCATATAAAGGAACTTGTAAGTCATCATAATATTCATAGCTCGTAGAAATAAATATAAATACATTTTCGCTTCAATACTAGAAACATGGTTACGGTAGAAACGGGTGCAAGAGAGCGGAATAACAGCTGTCGGTGGTTTGACTTGCATCGTTCAATTTACATACATTCGGAACGTAGCTGTTTATCATTCACTCCCTTACCCCATCCGTAAGGTTACTATGCATAGTTATTTGCGTGCAAAAAAGTAAATGGATCTTTTAGAAGTTAATGCCTAGTGGATTGAGGTTTTTGGTTCCCGCGGCAACTCTTTAATGTTCTGGGATAAAAAGTAGCCTATGTGTTATTCCAGACTATAATCTATCTCTGTGCCAAATTTCATCCAGATCTGTTTAGCCGTCCTGGCTTGATACTCAAACATATATCCATCCATCCATCCAAACTTTCGCATTTATAAGTTGATACAAGGAGTAGGTACTAGATGGAAGTTAACATTCCGTTTATTTTCATATTTTAATTATAGGTTTGCTCATTGGTTCACGAGAATAATAATCAAAGTCGAATGACTGAGTCGAAGGCAGCTGAAGGTTAAGCAGGCTTACCAATACAATGTCCACTAAATAAGGAAAAACATTAATTTGGTTTAAAGTTCGCTATTATTATAGAAAATAAGTTCGTCTGTAAAGCTAACTTTTCCTCCATTCAGCGTCTCCTAAATTACATGTAGGTACGCTACAAAAATAAAAATAAAGTAAACACTAATCCGAAAACTTCAACGGGACAAAGTTGGTGCAAAGCGGACGAAGTTTTACACTTCCACCCAGAGTTGTAAAGAAAAAGATCTTCTCGCCCAGAGTGTAACTTTTATTTACTGTTTTAGATAAGCTAGCCTCCCATGACATTTAAGACTCTGACACACACAACGCGTGGCGTTATACGTTTTTTGAAGTTATTTTGGCGAGTTAGGGAAAAATTATTAGAGTGAAATTTACACCGTACCCAAATTCGACACCTTGACGTTAGTTGGTTAACTTGCAGAAAAAGCAAGTTTTGCAGAAAAAGCCTACCAACAAAATAAAAATAAATAGGTACATTAACTGTATGTTGGGTGAGAACTGATAACTATATTGAAGATATTTATTATTTGCTATCATAAAGTATAACTTCTTGCGTGCGTACACGCACACATGAGCACGCATACATGATCGACAAATATGACAGCGCAACTCGGTAACGCTGCGCGACAGTATAATAATAATGTCCTTCCGACTGAATTTCGGCCACGGCAGCTTATCGCCAGAGCCAGAGAGGTTTTAACCTGCGCGGGAGATATTATAGTGCACAAGTATGCGTGCTTACACAGGTGCACTCTCGTTCCTTAACTCGTCATGGCCCGGTGGGACGGAAAATCAGACACGACCGGAGAGAGATCAGGCGCAGGACCGACGGCTTTACGTGCTCACCGAGACACGGGGATGAAACACCGCCAACTTCCTAACTCCGGGCTAGTACCTACTGAGATTTTTTTGTCAGAAATACTTTTTATGGCCCGACCCGGCATTCGAACCCGGGATCTCGTCGGCGGTAGTCTAACATTTTAACCACTAGACCAACGAGGCAGTTAAAAACAGCGACAGCATAAAACAGTAGCTGGCCCTTCACGTGGCCTGCGTTGATACATAGACTCGCTCAAACATATTACGAACAAAAATCTTTGTTTTACGTGTACGGCACATTTTCGCTGTAGGTTATATTTGTTTGAGTCCTTACTTTGCTAATATAATATTATGATATAACAGATATTTTTGTTTGGGGCTTTTGCGTCTTCTTTAACATAAATTTTCTCGGGTAACTTTGTTTTTTAGCATTTTTTCCCTTGATACGTTCCACGCTTATCATTCCTAAACCAGATGTCGTAAAAACATACACTGGGGGATTAAGTTATAATGTTATACATTCTAATCCAAAAGAAATGAAAATAGCTGAATTTTTTTTTGTTACCAGATGATGCCGTTACCCGCGTGATTTTTTTTGAATTCCCGTGGGAAATTTCATTTAACGGAATAAAAAGTATCCTATGTCAGGTTGACACATGATATTTTTTTGAACTTTCATGGAAAATGATACGAGTATAATATAGACAGAAGTGTGAACAAATGCTTAAACGGACTCACTGCGAAGGTGTGTCTATCTTTCTGTCCGTCTGTTTATCTGTCTGCCCGGGTTTTCAACCAATTTTAACACTAGCTAATAGCTAAAGTATTGAAAATATTGAAAATGTAAAATAAACAAAAGCATGGATTTATTAGGAATAAAGAAAAATATTTACGCATCGGGATTAGCGAGCTAAGTAAATTACCGAATCCACTGATGAATAAATAATAATAAAAGAGCGTTAACAAAAGGCGGAATAGCTATTTATGCAACTGTATCGTAATGAGGGTCATTTTAATTCGAGTGCTGTTTTTTGATACGAGGCTTGCCGAGTATCAAAATAGGATAGTACGAGAATTAAAATGACTAATTACGTACAGTTGCATACAAGATTTTATCTACGACAAGGACGTCTTTATAATTTCCACCATCACCATGATGTAGGTATGGCTCCTCTACATACTAAGAACTCTGTGGTTGGGAAAGTGCCAGAACCCAGAGCCGCTAAGCTATAGGTATCCTATTTATGAAGATAACCATATCGATACAGCTACGACTCATAACGATACAGCTCCCATACAACGAACTGTATCGTTATGAGAAGCAAACACGAAAGAGGGTTCAATTCGATATAGTTGTCAAATTGGAACTTTTCGATGCTGGAGTAGATAAAATTAATTATAAATCCGCCGACGAGAGTATTATTGCATAGCAAGTATACCGAGTAATCCCGAACGCTGGATGCTTTCGCTGTAAGACGTTTACCAGACATAGATAGATAGATAGATAGATAAATACTTTATTGCACACATGAAAGAAAAAGAATACAGAGTAAAATTAACTATAACTAGGTATGCAAAGGCGGCCTTATTGCTTACTGAGCAATCTCTACCAGGCAACCTTTGGTGAGAGGATTGAACGAGATGTGTAGGGTAGTGTGGCACAATAAAATACACGTTATTATTATTAGTTGAGTAAATAATATAAACATACTAGACAAAATATATATTTATACATTACATATAATTAAAATAAGTAAATATAGATAACAATATATATTATACATAAACATAAATAAATAGTACATGCATAATGCATACATAATTTACACATACCTATTATATAAATAATATTACATAAGCATAGTAATGAATTACGATAGAAATAATATAATTATTTAGTTATTATGGCACAACTTGGTTAAGGAAATATTCTTTGAGACTTTTTTTAAAAATAGATAAGGATTTGGAGTCTCTAATATTTTTGGGTAAAGAATTCCATAACTGCACAGCATACACCGTGTAAGATTTGCTGTAAAATTTTGTACGATGGCTAGGAGTTTTGAGTTTATTATCCATGGTAGAACGCAGCTGCATATGGCGATCAACAGCACCGAGAAAGTTGAAACGTTCTTTAAGATAGCTGGGAGTATGAGGAGCATATAGGATAGAGAAAAGTAAAGAAAGAACATGAAAATTTCGTCGCAACCTAATTGGAAGCCACTTGAGACGAGCACGATACGCACTAACATGATCAAATTTCCTCAATCCATAGATGAATCGAATACACATGTTCTGTAAGCGCTCAAGCTTGTTTAGTAACTCCTCAGTGAGATCCGTGTAACTGCTATCGGCATAGTCCAGTATAGGTAAAAGGAGTGTTTCAGCTAAGGATATCTTAGTTTTGACTGGAAGGAGATTCTTCCAGCGTTTTAGAGAACCGATAGCAGCAAAGAGACGTCGGCTGACGTGGTTAACTTGCGGTACCCAGGAGAAGGAGGAGTCAATAATCAAGCCGAGGTTCTTAACAGTGTCACTAAAGGGCAAGATCGTCTTATCCAGCACAATTGGTTCTATGAAGTTAACATCAACCTTACGGGTTTGTGCTGGGTTGCCGATAATGATAACCTGTGATTTACTAGCGTTAATATTGAGGCCATACGACTTACTCCAAAAGCTTACTTTACATAAATCTGAATTAATTTTACTTATTCCAGCTGTAATTTGATCTGCAGGTACAGAAGTATATATTTGCAGATCATCGGCGTAAAGGTGGAAGGGAGAGGAGAGGAAATTGGAAATTGTATTAATAAAAATAGCGAAGAGTAAAGGTGACAGGACACCCCCTTGTGGAACGCCAGCCTGAACATAAGAAAAGGAGGAGGACTCATTGTTAACACGGACACATTGCCCACGATTCCATAAGTATGAACGAAACCAGCTGACTACTTCCTGCGATATATTATTAGACTTCAGAATGGCTAACATTAAATCAAAGTCAACGGTGTTGAAAGCGTTACTGAAGTCCAACAGAACAATAATTGTAACGAGCTGGTTATCAAGCCCATATCGTATGTCGTCGCAGATCTTTGTGAGTGCGGTGACAGTGCTGTGTCCTGGTCGAAAACCTGACTGAAGAGGATTAAGGAGGTTATTATAAGATAGGTAGATACGAAGTTGAGAGGAGACTATTCGTTCAGCGACTTTGGATAAAAAGGGTAAGATGGAAATAGGTCGAAAGTGAGAAAATGACGAAGGAATAGCAGTTTTAGGGACGGGTATAACAAATGCTGAGCGCCACACATTAGGAAAGGTACTAGTTGACAAGGAGTAATTAAGAATATGACAAATAATTGGGGTCACTCTTTCTAAAGCCAATAGCACCATTTTTCGGCTTATGCCATCACTCCCAATTGCATCGGATTTAATTGCAAGAATGTGTTTTTCAACTTCATTCAGCGTAACTGATTTAAACTTAAAGGGAGGGAAATTATGGGTAGCCGATGCACCTATACAGGCTATGGTGTTAGCTTTAGTTAGGCTATCCATCAGAGTCACGGTAGTGAAATGATTATTAAGATGATCTAAGTTGACGTTCTTGATGGTTTGATTTCGCTGCTTGCCAATACCTAGCGAGGCCAGAAACTTCCATGTTTTTACAGGATTGCCATTGTCTATGGAGTCATGTATATAATTGCGCTGCGCATCTCGGCAAAGTTTACTACAACGGTTCCGAAGTTTTTTGTATTTAGTGAGATTCTCATCGGTAGGGTTTAATTTATATTTAGCTTTAGCTGAGTTGCGTTTAGCCATTACAACTTTTATATCTTTAGTCAGCCAGGGAGCAGGCAAGTGTTTCAGCTTGATTGGCCGTAGTGGTGCATGAACGTCAAATAGTTCAGTTAGCATTGAGTTAAATAAATTTACTTTTTCGTCCACTGTAGCTGCAGTATAGATAACATCCCAGTCTATATTATGAAGATCTTGTAGAAATTTATCATTATTAAAGTTTTTGAAGCTGCGTCGCATGACAATAGTCGGCTTCACCTTTGGAGGACGTATTTTATATGAGACATAAATCAGATCGTGGTATGAAAACGCTTCAGCTGGGAATTGACCATGTAAATTGACATGTTCTAAGGAGGAGACCATCATCAAATCCAACCGAGAAGGTGCGCAGTTAGGAAAGAAGTGCGTAGCCGAGGAAGGGAGCATCAGCAGGTTAGAACTATTTACGATGTCAGATAAACGTTTGGCACGCGCATCTCCTTTGAGGAGACACGTGTTAAAGTCTCCCATAATTATTGTATGATCAACTGTGGGTACATATTGTTCAAGCAGAGTTTCAAACGATTGGAAATAATTTATATGTAGAGAAGGACTGTAGTATACGCCAAGGAGTAGTTTCAGTTGACCAAACAAAACTTCAATAAAAATGTGTTCAGCAGATTCGGAGTACATACTGGGTGACTTGTCCAGAATAGTAAATGGAATATGGTTACGAAGATATATTGCCACACCCCCTCCCCCCTTACCCGTGCGATCATTCCGTATCAAGTGAAAACCATTAATGGAATAGGAGGAAGAAGGCAAACAAGGTTTAAGAAATGTCTCAGAGACTAGGATAGCATGGATGTCGTTGTTATTTTCAAAAGAAGCAAGGAGATCAGGAAAGTGAGATGGGATGCTTTGAGCGTTAATATGAACAGCGTTGAAGTTTTTTGGAAACAATGACAGAGTTGAGCTAAGTTGAGAATGAAGGGATAAAGTGGTGCTGAGGAAACTACCGTCGGATGTGTCGGATCGATCAGAAGCTGAGTAAAATTCGTCATCAGAGCAGCTGTGCCAGCTATCATTATTAGCCATTTTTATAGACTAGTTACTTAATATAATATAATATATAAATAAATATTATTAAATACAATACAAAAAATATATATAAGTATATTATAATAATACCAAAAGGTGTTTTTGTAGTATCGGTCTCGTTCTTTTACCCACCAAAAAATGTGTAAAGATCGCTTTGTAATAATTAAGAATAGTAATGTAATACGTACATGCTTATTATTCTAAATTAAAAATACCTATATAATATCAACCACCAGAGAGGCAATGAATCAATATAAGAAAAATAAATTAAATAAAAATAAAATATAAAGGTAAACTGAGATGACAAAGTATGTCTATTCACTCACAATCTATGGTAATTAAACTTTCTCTGTCTACGCCTAGCATAGACAGTAAAGTACATCATCTTGCTTGTCATAGCTTGCCATTGTCAAAACATGTCAAGTGTCAGTAACAAATAACAATAACAAAGCTAATTTATTTTTAGATTACCTCTATACAGGTTTTATTTTAAATTTTTAAAGACAATGTTGTTTTGACAAGACAGACTCACATAGTGCTTTCACTGGTAACCAATTAATATCTCATCATAGGTAATAATAGCAGAAAATATAGGCCGGACACTAAACAACGAGAAAACAACATAAGACTTATTTTTTGCCGGCCCTCTTGGATCTAATATTCAGAGGAGCTGCTGCAACTTTAGGGGTTCCTGGAGCAGACTTGGGCGCACCAACTGCAGTCGACGGAGCAAGGGTTGGAGCGCGAATATAATCAAGCTCAGCGACCGTACTGATACGATGCCGCGAGCCATCTTGCCCAACCACGTAGATTTGCCCGTCCTTAGTCCAACACTTGGTGACTCCAAAACGTTGGCGTGCCGTCACGAAGACGTTATGACGTTCCTTAGTGAGGAACTCGGATAGAGTTATGCCAGAGTTCCTTAGAGCAGTCTTAGCAAACCACAACTTATTTCTGAGTGTAAGGTCGTGAAACTTAATGAGCACAGCTCTTGGCTTCTCCGATATTGAGTGGCCCAGGCGATGGCAGCGAGTTACACTCCCAGCATCAACCGGAATCTTTAAGAGGTCCGTGAGCACCTTAGTCGCAGCACATTCTACCTTGTCGTCTTTGGTCTCCGGTATGCCATGAATCAGCAGAAATAGAGTAGAGACGACAACGACACAATCTAAATATTCTAATTATTACTTACGTATATGTAATTAAAACCTTGCATTTGAAAAGACCTGTTGGCTAAATAGCTATAATAAATATATAAATAGTAATAAGATAAATAAAAATAATGAGACTAAACATCCAATAAACTAAACTTTTCCTAAAGAGCATCACCTCAGCATTCAGCCTTCATCATCCAGCTACTTCCCGTCACCCTTTTTATACAGGGCTAATTTAAAAATACTAGTGATGGGTAGCTTCTTTACAAAGACTGCACAACTTTTGTTCTGTGACTTAAAAGAATTTGTTAAAAATTTCCAAAAATAAAAATATTTGAATTGGCTGCTCTGTTGTCGGTCGACTAGAGCTTGACTATAATACCGATTAGTATCTACTAACTATTATTTTGAATGCGAAAGTTAGGATGTTTGTAAGTTTGTACCTATTTTTGGAAGTTAGGCACAACTCCTTCACGCAAGAATGACTGAACGGATTTGGTTAATATATGAAATGAAGATAGCTAGGTATGTGAATTATTAGCACATAGGTTATATTTTAGGAAAATTTAAGTGTTCCCGCGGGAATCAAAAACTATTCCACGTGGACGAATTCGCGGTCTTTATCTAGTGATCCATACTAATATTATAAATGCGAAAGTGTGTCTGTCTGTCTGCTACACTTTCACGGCCCATCTGTTCAACCAATTTTGATGAAATTTGATACAGAGATAGATTGTATCCCGGGGAAGGACATATGCTACTTTTTATCCCGGAAAATTAAAGAGTTCCCGCGGAAATCATAAACATTAATCCACACCGACAAAGTCGCGGGCGTCATCTAGAGTGTCGCATCGTATAGTATAAACGCCAATGTCTAGAACTTATCTCATTATGAGGGACTGCATTAAAATATGGAAATAGTTGAGGTTTGCAGGATTAAAGGCAGTCAATCCGATGCGTAAGCTCTTCGACGATTGGCTTCACTTCTGTTTTATTTCGATTGGAAAGCTCGAAGCAGCAGAGCTTTGACTATGTTTTATTATGTTACTAGCTGATGCCCGCGACTCCGTCCGCGTGGTTTAAGTTTTTTCTGATTCCCGCGGGAACTCCTTAATTTTCCAGGATAAAAAGTAGCCTATGACACTCTCCAGGTCCTCAACTATTATTTATTTATTTATTTATTTATAAAAGCCTATACTTGGTAAGATTTAAAATTGGTAAATTATTGTTACGATGAGTTATATATCATCCCACTGCTGGGCAAAGGCCTCCCCCTTCTCCTTCCACTCCTTCTTATTTTGGGCTGTGCGGAACCAGAGTTTTCCTCCAAATGCATCTATCTCGTCCCTCCATCTGATAACAGGTCTTCCTTTTTTCCTTGTTAAATATCTTGGTAACCAAGTTGTAGTATTTTTGCTCCATTTTTCATTCCCTGCCCTTGCAACATGTCCCGCCCAGTTCCATTTTCCAGTTTTTGCTGTCCTCATTACATCTTTTAGTTTACTCCTTTGTCGTATTTCCTGTTTTGGAACTTTGTTAATTAATCCAATTTTTAATAAATTTCTTTCCATGTTCCTCTGCGCTACTTTTAGTTTTTTAACTTGGTTCTTACTGAGTACCCAGGTTTGACAACCATATGTGAGTGTCGGTATTATGCAACTGTTGAATGTTCTAGCTTTTAAATTGTTTGGTATGTCTTTATTTTTAAATATATGTTTAAGGGCCCAATATTTATTCCAACTTCGTTGTATTCTTTTTTCAATTTCTTCTTCTTGCCAATCCTTAAAGGCAATAGTTTGGCCAAGGTAAGTATATTTCTCAACCACTTCCAAGTTATGATCTTCTATGGAAATGTCAAGGCTATTTGCACTATTTTTCATAAGTTTTGTTTTAGACATATTCATTGACAAGCCCACTTTTCCGCTTTCCTTTTGTAGATCCTGTATCATTGTCTTCAGTTCTTGTGGATTTTTAGAAAAAAGAACTATATCATCCGCGAATCTTAGATTAGTTATATTTTGTCCATTTATGCTAATACCAAAAGTTTCCCATTTCTTCTTAAGTTCTAAAAATACATTTTGTAGAACTGAGTTGAAAAGTTTAGGAGACATGGGATCTCCTTGTTTGACACCTCTTCCTATTTTGAATTCCACTCCCTTACTTTCGAGTTTCACTAAAGCTTTGCTGTTTTCATAGATTTTTTTAATTATTTTAATATATTTATTGGGTACTCCATCATTTGTCAAAGCATTCCATAACGACTTGTGTTCAATGGAGTCGAACGCTTTGTTAAAATCTATGAATGCTATATAAATTTCCATATTATATTCGTTAGCCTTCTCAACTATTTGCTGAACACTTTGCAAGTGATCACATACTGAGTAACTACTACGAAATCCCGCCTGCTCTTCGGGCTGTTGTATATCTAGATAATAATTTATTCTTTTTGTTAATATTTTTGCGAATATCTTGTATAAGTTAGAAATCATACTTATGGGTCTGTAGTTGTTAATGTCTTTGTAACTTCCTTTTTTGTGGATTAAAGATATTTCAGATTTGTTCCACTGAGCGGGTAGTTCTTCATTATCTAGGATTTCATTAAAAAGATCGGTCAAGACCTTTGCAAGAATGCTTTTTCCTATTTTGAGGCTCCGAGCACTAATTTTGTCTGGCCCCGAAGCTTTATGTATGTTTAGTCCATTCAATGCGGTTTCAACTTCTCTTGTAATAATTTTTGGTATATCGTCTTCATTAGTGTTACAGTTGTTATCTGTTCCCAAATATTCTTTTGCATCTTTAATCGTGCTTGTATATAAGTTTTTGTAGAATTTTGTGGCTAGCTCAAGTATTTTGTCTCTGGATTTTACATCTTCTCCTGTTGTTTTCTCTAGTCCAGTAATCCATTTTCTATCTCTTTCTAGAGTCTGTTGTATTAGTTTAGTTGATCCTGATCTTTGTAATGTGTCTATTATAACAGCTGTTGATGTCTGTCTCTTTTCTTTTCTTATGAGTCTTTTAACCTTTTTGTTTGTATTCTTCAGTTCTAGTTTGTCTTCTTGTGTTTTGTTAGACTTCATACCTAGAGTAGCTCTTTTTTGTATTAAAAACCTAGTTTTATTTGAGAATTTATTAATTTTGGAATTTAGCTGTGGTATATCACTTTCTTCTGCTTTTTTAATGCATTCTTCTATTTCTGTGTAATATTCTTGTACGTTTCCCTTTATCTCGTGAGGGATGTTTTGTATTAAATGTTCTAGTTTCTTACAATATTCTTTTTGATCTACCTCACTATGTGGTTTAGTTCTTGGTTTAGGTCTTTTCCTTTTTGTTAGGTTGTCGGTAAATATCGTGGCTCGTAGTAATCTGTGGTCCGAGAAGAATTTTATATTGTTTACTACGTATACATTTTGGAATATGTTGGATGTCTTGCATAGGAAGAAATCTATTTCATTTTTGGTTTTTGAGTCTGGTGATAGCCATGTCCATTTCCTGTTATTACGTTTTTTATAAAATGTGTTCATTATTTTTAAGTTGTTCGTTCTACAAAAATTTAACAACATTTGGCCTCTAGCATTTCTATTACCATAGCCATGATTTCCAATATGTCTGGATTCTTCCTCAAATTGTCGTTTTCCAATCTTACTATTGAAGTCTCCTTGTATTATGATTGTTTTACTATCTATGTTTTCTAGAATACTGGAAAGTTGGTCATATGTATTGATTATTTCTTCATCGGTATGATCACTTGTAGGCATGTATACTTGTAGAATGGCCATTGTTTGTTGTTTTGAGAATTTTAGTTTTAGTAATCCGATTCTATCTGAGAATGCTCTGAATTCAACAATTTGATTCTTCCATTTTGAGTTAATAAGAAAACCTATTCCATTCTGCTTGGTATCTATCCCGTAGTAATAAAATATGTGTTCTTTGAGTTCAATAATTTCTTCTCCTTTTCTTCTTATTTCACACAGTCCTAATATATCGCATTTTATATGCATAATCGCTTCCAAAAGCTCTGTTAACCTTTCTTGTGTTTTTAAAGTTCTCACATTGAATGTTCCTATGTGTAATTTACTAGTATTATTCTTTTCCTTAAAACGTGGTATATTTACAGTAGTTTCTTCTTTTTGGATTATAGAAGGGGGGCATTGGTCTTTAGATAACCCCTCGGTGACCAGCCGTCTTGGGGTTAAATGGGTGTTGTTGTTCTTATTTGTTTTTGATGTTGATTTTTTTTTATGGTTAATTAATTGCTATTGTTTATTAGGTTTGTCGATTGTGATAGAATTGGATCTGGTCCTCATGAAGTCGAAAGCATTCATTCTATTGACTTTTGATGAAGGTTTGTCAGTTTTCTTGTCTTCAACAGGCATTTCGGCAGAACATTTGTCGGGAGTTGACGATGTCCTCTTCCTTTTAATAAAACTTCCCTTTTCTTTGACTACTAGTTTATCGTATTTGATTACTGCATAGTTCCCCTTTTCTCTCTCTTCTTTAAGTTTATTTTGAAGTGAGCGTCTTATTTCCAATACTTTTTTAGGGTAGTCTTCTGTTATGTATAATTTACTCTTTTTATTTTTATTCTTGAGGATCTCATATTTTTTCCAGTTATTGACCATTGAGATTACCACCGGTCTTGGTTTACCTTGGTTTTCCACTCTTTTTCCAACTCGTTTTGCCTGGTTAAAGTCGCGGGTATCTAGGTCAATGTCTGAGCTTTTTAATTCTTCTGTTATTTTTTTAGTTAGTTCTACATTAGACTTTTCATTTTCTTCCAAGCCAAAAACAATTAAGTTATTAGCCTTTCTTTGATTTTCCATTTTATTTTCTAATATTTCCAAAGACTGTTTTAATCTCCTATTTTCTTCCACAATCGGCTTAAGTTGTTCATCCATTTTTTCCATAACGGTTTTTGTTATTTCTTTAGTTTGCTGCTGCATTTCTAATTTAAGTTTATCAAATAAGTTTTGTAACTGTGACTCCATTTCTATGAGTAGAACGGAACGCTATCGGGGTTTTTTGTGTTAGCAACCCTAGATAGAATTGATTGTTTATAGTTCTATGACACTGGCAGTAGCACTGACAGTGACAAGTGTCAGTTGATGTTGTTCATATAGTCACTCAGATAACCTCAATATTTTAATTTTCACAATTTACAATGATTATGTTGTTTTTAGGATTATAATATATCTTTATAATATAATATAATCTGATAAGTTATGAGTTTAAGCACTTTTTGACACTTGGACTTGATACTAATTGTGACAAAGTTGGTAATAATGGGTGCACTCGTAATAGATGGTCTTTGTTTTTTAAGTCCTAATTATTGTAGTTTGTGCTTAATACTAGTAACGCGTAGTTCTGTTACACTTTCCACCGAATTAATCGGGTGCAAACACTTCTGTAGTCGCAAAGTTCGCCTTATTTCAAGTTTTAAAGTTCCGTTAACTGACGGATTTTGTTACGTATTTAACACGGTAAGTTTTAATATTAGGCAAGCGCTAACAGTTATTGGCCGATAAATCAAGGTTATTCTTTGCACTAATTCACTTTTTCACTATTTTTGTCCACAAATACTATTTAGTTTAGTTTATTTCTCTAGCACAAGCAATATAACGTATTCACAGTTTGACAGTTGACAGCTCAACTATTACCATGCCAAAAATCACGTCGATCCGTTGCTCCGTTGCGGCGTGATTGAAGGACAAACCAACAAAACAACAAACAGACTGACTTTCGCATTTAAAATTTTAATTAGTATGATTTATATTATTGTTCTGAATATATTTAATAGTGCCTTCCACGAATAATATGATGTACGATAACTTAGTTATTTTATTAATCGCTAGCCGATGCCCGCGACTTCGTCCGCGTGCAATAAGTTTTTTTTAATTCCCACAGAAACTTCTTAATTTTAGGGGTTAACAAGTAGCCTATATCACTCTCTAAAATAGGTTCTCAACTATACCCATGCCAAAATGACAGCGGCGTGATAGAATGACATTTATAATATTAGTATGAAGTATGATTATTCATTACAGGGATTTTCTCACAACCATGTAGAGGTCATCACTTAATCATACTAATATTATAAATATGTTTCTTAGTCTGTTTGTCCTTCAATCACGCTGCAACAGAGCCCGCAATCGTCCGCGTGGATTTAATGTGAAATCTGTGATTTTTTGAGAGTATCCTCTTTCCCGAAATTCAACCTATCACTGTACCAAATTTCGTCAAAATCGGTAGAACAGATGGGTCGTGAAAGCGTAGCAGACAGACGGACAGATAAAACACTTGTTTCCAAAGTGTTATTATCTGTCCATATGGATAAAAAATATCTAGATAGTTTATTGGATGTGAGAGTTCAAACAGAAGTAGCTGTATTGAAACTTTAATTTAGAACCGTCCGGGATGAAAATGTTCAACCGCAAGACATCCAAATCTATCCGCTAAAAGAATTCTAGAATGTATTCGTATTCGTTGAATGTTAGGCTAGATTCAGACTCAAGCTTGATCATTATTTTTCCGTAGGCATACTACAGCACACTCTTTAATCTCTATCCTCATATTATTACAGAGGAGGATAAATAAATTGCTCAAAAGCCAGCAACGCATTAAATTCATGTAAACTGTAAAATCATACTATAATCATAAATGCAAAAATGTGTGTGTTGGTTTGTCATTCAATCACGCCGCAACGGAGTAACGGATCGACGTGATTTTTGGCATGGGTATAGTTGAGGACCTGGAGAGTGATATACATAACATTAATAATTATATAACTACTAACTGACCCGGCGAACTCTGTTCCGCCTTAAAGGCAATAAATAAGTCGATTTTCGAATTTAGTAAGTTAATTTTATTCTTTGAAAAAAAAAATGAAGTACATTAATCATTTATTATTGTTTCTGCATTTCAGTACATAGGTTGCTCCTCACTTAAGTACCTTGTGATACACGACATTTTTTGTTTTCTTATCAGGCGCAAAAACAAACAACGCAGATGGTCTTCCGACCCGTGAACAATTACCTGACGTGACATATAATTGACCATGGGAAAAACATGGATGTTCTAGATTCAAACCACAAACTTTTAAGGATTGGCCTTGTGATTTGTTGATGGTCATGGCAAATGCAAGACGGATCGGAAATTGAAATCTTTTAAATTCAATCGGCAAAACGGTTGTGATTATCGGATCATCATCATCATCATCAAATTGTCATCCATACGTCCATTACATAGCTGTCATTTGTGTTTTCCAAGTCTGATTCTTTTTTGTTATACTTACCACGTTTTATAGTGACTGATGTTTTATGTCAAATCACGCGGGAACACTGTCGAACGGAATAAATAGTATCCTATGTCCGTCTCCTGGCTCTAAGCTACCTCCTCACCAATTTTCAGCCATATTATCGGTAAAGCCGTTCTTGAGTTATAAATAGTGTAACTAACACGACTTTCTTTTATTAGGGTTCCGTACCCAAAGGGTAAAAACGGGTCCCTATTACTAAGATTCCGCTGTCTGTCTGTCTGTCTGTCTGTCTGTCTGTCTGTCTGTCTGTCTGTCTCCAGGCTGTATCTCATAGACCGTGATAGCTAGAAAGCTGAAATTTTCACAAATGATGTATTTCCATTGCCGCTATAACAACAATTACTAAAAATTAAAAAAATATATATATTAAGGGGGGTCCCCATACAATAAACGTGTTTTTTTCGTATTTTTTTGCTCAATATTAAAAACGGTAACAGGTAGACGGTTCAAATTTTCACAGAATATTAACTTGTATATTACCTTTCAAAATAAATAATTAAATATCAATAAAGTAAATATTAAAGGGGGGCTCCCATACAACAAACGTAATTTTTTGATATTAACAGTAAACCTCTACAAACAAAGTTAGTTTTGCGGTTCATTAACAAAGGTAATTATACCTACTTCTTGAGTACGGAACCTTCGGTGCGCGAGTCCGACTCGCACTTGGCCGGTTTTATATATAGATAAATATATACCCACAGTGCATTGATATATATATATATATATATCTAAGTAGAACAAAGTACAATCACAGAAAAAATAGTAGTAGTTTTAGAGCTAGCGAACATCAGGGCTTAAAAACTAAGCCTTCTGAACGTGCCTTTAAGCAAACTTGTTTGAAATGTAATTCTGCCGTCGGAGCACCGCGCGGCGTATAGCAGCCGTTCGATTTATTATCGCATGTACGATGCAGGGGAGGTGGCAGTTTTATATGGAGCGGTAAGTGCATTGTCTGAAAATTCCGGAATTCCTTTGACGGGATGGAGTTTGGAGGGAAAAAATTCGATAGAGCACCGACGTTTGGAGTTACACGTGTTCCTACGAAATGTTGGAAATGTTTAGGTGAAATATCAAAAAGAACATTCTTTTGTATGGCAGCACGGCGTATGGAAGCTTAGAATCAGTTGTGGACGTCTATCTGTTAATTGAAACGACGGCTCTTATCAATTAAAATATTGTAGATTGTGGCCAATTCTGTATATCTGTCTGAAGCGACGATAGCCCAGTGGTTAAAACTTCTATTCAGAGAATCCGGGATTCAATCTCCGGCAGCGCACTTGTAAAATATTGTATAAATGTTGCTTCGGTGAAGAAAAAAAAATTCAAAAAAAAAAATTCAAAATTCTTTGTTTGCAGAAACATTTTTTTCAACAATGAGATCTTATTTGTTTTTTTTCCAGTAGAAATGAAATGTTGCACCTTATCAGGCTTGCAAAATTACATACATGCAAAATTACAAACATATTTTGTTTATTACTTTTCTGAGAGTTCTCCATAATGCTCTCAAAGATGTATGAATTCTGGTAATCTCCTCTTAGCCAGCATGGTGGAAAATCGCCTGAACCATTCGCATTCGGAGAGGGAAACTCAGCAATGTACCAACGATGCCTTGATGATGATGACTTACAAAATAATGACGCATCTAAAGATCGTTGCTTGGTTACTTAAAACAAGTCTCAATTCCTGTTACAAAACCTGCTCCGGATCCTTTTAAAATATTAACCTACTAAAAGGAAAACACTCAGAAAAGTAAACAGTTTTAATTCAATTGCAAAACTCAACTTATCCATTGCCCATACATTTTCATTCGTACGTTTACGTTCACTCGAACTGCACGAATTGTTCTTTACAGGGAATAAAAGTTGCTCCTAGCAATCAGCTGATTAAACCAACTCAATCTATAGAAAATGAACTCTAAAATCCAAGTCATAAAGTCTATTTTTCGTTACTGAAAACCCATAAGGCGCGTTAGGATAGTGTTAGCGCGAACGCTCTTGCCAAGAAAATTAGATGAAAGCTAGTAATTTCGTTTAAATTAGTAGATTTCAGGACTAATTTAAACCAGGGAGGGGCATTATCTGAATGTGTTTTCTCACTTTAATGGTTTTAATACGATTTTTTGGTGCGAATATTTACTTGTGGTTGAGATTTAATTAGCAGATAAATGTTATGCTGGGGTGACGTATCTAAACATAATATAAACGATGCCCGCGACTTCATAAGCGGTGCGCAAGGTTTTTGAAAATTCTGTGGAAACCCTAAAAAATCCGGGATAAAATGGCGTATGTCCTTCTCCAGGTGCAACCGTTTTGAGTGGCAAAATGTTGTCAAAATCGGTTGAAAACACAAGAAAAAGAAGGAGACTAAAGGCGCATCTTTGTAGATTAAACGAATTATTTTTGGTAATAAAAAAAGATACCATCTGCTAGATACTTTTTCTTTTTTTATCCACTACAAGTTAGCCCTTAACTGCGATCTCACCCGATGGCAAGTGATGATGCAGTCCAAGATGGCAGCGGGCTAACCTTGTAGGGGCATGGAAGTTATATTAAACCCATACCCCTATTCGGTTTCTACACGGCATCGTACCGGAACGCTAAATCGATTGGCCGTCTTTGCCGGTAGGGTGGTAACTAGCCACGGCCGAAGCCTCCCACCAGGCCAGACCAGGGAAAATTCAGAAATTAAAAATTCCCAAATTGACCCTGCCGGGGATCGAACCCGGGACCTCCGCACGTTAAGGCAACAGCGTTAACCACTGCGCCACGGAGGTCGTCAATACTGTGTAAATGCTTAAGATCACCTGGAACATCTAACACTAAGGTACTGGAATTTGTTCACAAAAAACAGAGAACTCATGTGGAGAAAACTGGCTTTCTTCAGACATCTGCAAAGAGGAGCCCAATTCTCACTTCCAAGACTAGTTTTGAAAGGAAGGAATGCAGGCAAGAGAGCTCCACGTCGTCAAAGGCGCAAGTGGTTGGACGATATGAGGGGGTGGACAGGACTTAGCTATCCAAGGCTAAAAGATGATTGAGAGAGATACTGTCTCGCTCTAGTGCAATTTTTCAACCTTACTTTAATAGTTTGCTATGCCGAAGTTGTTAAATTTTAACCCGGTATCATCTGCAAGTGGATCTTTACAGAATAGGTAGACAAGGCTAACGAATCATAATAATATCAGCTGGCCTCTGACGAAGGTTACGAAAATATTTAATATTTTTTTCGTAAACAACAGTTTTTAGGGTTCCGTAGCCAAATTAGGCAAAAACGGAACCCTTATAGATTCGTCATGTCTGTCTGTCTGTCTGTCTGTCTGTCTGTCTGTCTGTCCGTCCGTATGTCACAGCCACTTTTTTCCGAAACTATAAGAGCTATACTGTTGAAACTTGGTAAGTAGATGTATTCTGTAAACCGCATTAAGATTTTCTTACAAAAATAGAAAAAAAAAAAAAAAAATTTGGGGTTCCCCATACTTAGAACTGAAACTCAAAAATTTTTTTTTCATCTAACCCATAGGTGTGGGGAATCTATGGATAGGTCTTCAAAAATGATATTGAGGTTTGTAATATCATTTTTTTCTAAACTGAATAGTTTGTGCGAGAGACACTTCCAAAGTGGTAAAATGTGTGTCCCCCCCCCCCGTAACTTCTAAAATAAGAGAATGATAAAACTAAAAAAAATATATGATGTACATTACCATGCAAACTTCCACCGAAAATTGGTTTGAACGAGATCTAGTAAGTAGTTTTTTTTTAATACGTCATAAATCGTAAACCGCAATTTACCTTTCATTCAATCAACTCAAATATTAAAAAAAAACATTTAATTTAAAACTTACTACAGGTTTGTACGGAACCCTCGGTGCGCGAGTCCGACTCGCACTTGGCCGGTTTTTTTTATTTATCTATCCATTCTATGGAACGTGCGAAGGTCGTTAATTTAAGGCCAGCAGTGTCCTTCGTCGACCGGCCATTGTCTGACTTTTTATAACGTCTTTATGGAAATTGTAAGGGTGGGGTTTCACAGGTGGTTTTTGTTGTTGGAAGTTTTGTCTTGTACAGTCCAGTGTCTTCGCCGGGACAGGAATTATTATTGTACAACCATATTATGTGCATCGCGATGAACAATATCCAATGAATTATATTTTCGACGACCTCCCTGGCGCAGTGTTGAGCGCTGTTGTCTTAACGGAGGTCCCGGATTCGATCCCCGGCAGGGTCAATTTGGGAATTTATAATTTGTGAATTTTCCCTGGTCTGGCCTAGTGGGAAGCTGCGGCCGTGGCTAGTTACAACCCTAAGACGTGCCTTTGCCACGGCAAAGACGTGCCGCCAAGCGATATTTTAGCGTTCCGGTACGATGTCGTGTAGAAAACTCTTAGGGGTATGGGTTAATTATAACTGCCATGCCCCTAACAGGTTAGTCCGCTACCATCTTAGACTGCATCATCACTGACCATCGCGTGAGATTGCAGTCAAGGGCTAATTTGTAGTTGATCAAAAATAATAATATAGGGAGTAGATACATTTTGCTAGATAGAGAAGGCTCAGAGACTTTATAGGTGATATAAACTGTACTATTTTTTTTTCGAGTATAGATTACTACACCAGAAACTAGCTGTAGCGGACGAAGTCACGAATATTTTAAACAAGGTAAGTACTTTATTTAAATGAAGGCGACTTATACAGATGCCAGAAAGCTATTCTTTTGTTTCACTGTTTATTTGCAAATAGACACAGGAAACGGGCAAAGAAGCCCGCTCTAGACGACTTAACTGCATTTCAATTAAACTATCTCTAGGGAGAAATTTCTTTAGAATCGAGGGCTTTGTATTGCCAGTCTTTTATATAGCGATATGGTAATTAAAGTGTAAAATACATTTGCTCACAAAGTTGCATTTAATTCACCTCTATCAAACTATAATGCTGATTTTTCCAGATAAGCCTAACAAAGAATATGGTAATATTCGTACTTATGCAGTTATTTAATGGCTGCCATGCAAACAAACAGCTGTTTCGATGCCTCCATCTTTGTCGAGATATGTTACAGCAAAGTTTATGCCTCGAATGTAATTTTCATTATACTGCACTAGTGACATAAATAACTATTGTACATTCATTTATTAGTCCTTGTGGTTCTTTTCTATGTAATTACTATTATAATTGAAATTTTAATAACACAATAAGGATTTTAACACTTTCTAACCACGTAAAGCAATCTAACCGTTTGACAGCGTACAGTATATTTTCAGCCATGATCGATACGGAGTGGTGGAACAGTAAATTAGCTCTTTCAGTAACAAACTAGCACATCTGAAAAGTGGTTACCCGATAATGAACACGATTTATTCGTGAACACTTTCCAACACAAAATAAGCTCTTTTCTCTGGTAATAGAGTTAAAATTCCTTTGGTGAATCAAAACAAATTGTCGCATGATTGTTTTTTGTATGCAATCAGTTGTGTGGCGTGTATTGTATTTGGATGTGACTCTCAAATAATATTATGAGGACCTATTGTTTGAATAAACCTCTGTGTACTTACGTTTGAATAATGTAGGTTCACTAATGTAGAGACCACTAATGAATAAGTATTCAAAGTTATAGTTATTTTGTAGCAATTTGGCATTTTGATTATTAGTCAAATCAGCAACTCTTTATAAAGGTCTAGAGTTAGACTCTAGCCCCACTATGAGCGACGCGGCACGTAGTTGCAAATATTATTTGTATGAGTCAGTAAGTCGGTATATTTTTTTTTGACATTGAATGAATTAATTCCTTGTTTTTAGTGTTCCGTACCTCAAAAGGAAAAAACGGAACCCTTATAGGATCACTTCGTTGTCTGTCTGTGTGGCAAGACCCTTTTTCTCAGGAACGCATGGAGGTATCAAGCTGAAATTCATATCAAATACTCAAGTCTACTGTCCCTTGGAGATGTGAAAAAATCAAACTTCAAAGCCAACGCAATCAAAAGATACAGCCGTTTATGCTGCAAATTTTTGAATTTTCTTGCACTCGAAAGGAAATCAAAACCTACAGGGTACTTCTCGTGAACTCAGAATCTTGAAACTTGGTACGAAGCAACGTTTTATATCTGTATATAGGAAGAATTGTGAAAAACATAAAATTTTAGTTACATCATATAATAAAAATATTTTTAATAATTTTAAACTTACTATCCCTTTCCGCATGAACGCGTAGAGGTATTAAATTGAAATTAAAATAGATAAGTGGAATAAAAATACCATAACTTTTACTTATATACCTACTGGTTTGAACGGAACCCTTGGTGCGCGAGTCCGACTCGCACTTGGCCAGTTTTTTCCCGTGTAGTCGTCAATAATTGAGCACTAGGTGTAAAAATAAATTGTTCACGCTAAATAAACCAGACTAAGAACAATGGAACGGGGCCGAGCGCCTGTAGAACGCAGGGTTTTTGAGTCAAGTGTCACTTGGCGGTTTTTAAGGACAGTGGGTCTGTAAGGCCTAATTCATATTGGGTCAGTAACTAAGTCTCTCTAAATAACCAAATAATAGTTAATGTAAAACAAGCAAGGTAAAAGCGCCTAGATGGACGGATGATCTCAAGCGAGTAGCTGGAAGCCACTGGAAGCAAGCGGCATAAATACCGTGGATATCCATGCAGAAGACCTTTGTCTAGCAGTGTACTCGTACGTCTATTGGTTGATACGACGACGACGACTGCAAAAGAGTGTGCGGTAAAGTTAACGTAACAATCGCCCATAAACAATTTAGATACCTACGAATCGGGTGAAGTATTGTCTGTTTATGAGTTAGGTACATACCAAACTTTAATTCGTCCAAGATACCAAGTGATAAAAAAAGGAACCTTGGATTTCTTGAGTACCTAAGTATTCATCGAGTTGATATATTATATGGCCGTGGATTTCTTGACTATGTAGTCAGTGAGCTGATATATTATGTGAAATATATAAAAATGCAAAAATATATTATATGATCCTCCTCGACGTATCCGTCAACGGCGGACCTGGCTAGTAGACAAGGTCCTTCTGCGCGGGAGTTGTTTTAGGTGAGTAAGCAATTGCGCAGGTACAAACCCACCCTCTCGTCCTACACTACCAGTGCCCGGTGATCCGGTTACCCGGGACGACCGGTGGTAGTAAGGATGCAGTGAATTGGTCGCTTACTGAATAGTTCTAAAGAACAGGTTGGTGGCCTTAAAGGCACATCACATCACCCTGTTGCATCGTCATGAGAACTAGGCGTTGCACAAATTGGATTCCCTTAGTCGCCTCTTACGATCACCCACGGTAGAAGAGAGGGTGGCCCTATTCTACTCTGCCGGAACAACACGGCAAAAAATCCATATCCATACTAATATTATAAATGCGAAAGTGTGTCTGTCTGTCTGTCCGTCTGTCTGTCTGTCTGTCTGTCTGCCTGTCTGCTACGCTTTCACGGCACATCCGTTCAACCGATTTTGATGAAATTTGGTACAGGGATAGGATGTATCCTGGAGAAGGACATAGGCTACTTTTTTCCCGGAAAATTCAAGAGCTCCCGCGGGAATCGATAAAACTTGGTCCACGCGGACGAAGTCGCGGGAATCATCTAGTATATTATAAAGTAAGTAAGTAGGTATGCAAATGGTTCATCCGTTACACCGATTTTGACGAAATTTGATACGTACAGAGATATTTTTGCATTGCATCGGACATCAACTAAGTACCTACTATTTTTCCCGGAAAATCAAAGAGTTTCTACGAGATTGCAAAAAGAGCTATAACAGCTCGCGGACTAAGTCGCGGGCATTATCTAGTAAGGTATACAGATTAAACACATTCAAACACATTGTATTTACATTAATTTGTCTGTTCCCGTGTCAAACAGAACTACGTTTCCGGATAGCCATTGTTCTCGAAATATCTCGTTAACTACGCCACTAATGGTTCGGGCAGGGCAATTTATGACGATTGTTTGCTACGAATATTATGTAGTACATACGCTTCGCCTAACACTAAATTGCTAACTAATGTCTTACTGTGTATTTGTATTAACTAGATGATGCCCGCGACTTCCGCATGGATTTCAATTTTAAAACTCCTGGGGGGCTTTGATTATCTGGGAATGTAGCCTAGATGACAATTAAATGAAATGATATGAAATGATTTATTTATTTCATGTAGGACCACTTGTGTCACTTATGATACGTTAAGACTCTACCACCGGTTTGGAAAGCTGTTTCTATTGGGAATTTTTCTTAAAAAAGAAAAAGGTTAGAATATGTAAACAATACAACACATACATCAATTATTACACTAACTTGTGGGTCACTGGATGCGAGGAGGGTTGCTTCCATGCAACTTTGTCAGTGAGACTAGAAGTAGCCAGGTCCACTATAATGTCTATCACCCTACGGGCAAATCGTGTGGAATATAATTAATATACAACTGGCACTCTTGTTAGCCCGCTACCATCTCAAACTGCATCGTCCCCATACCACCAGGTGAGATCTCAGTTATTGGCTAAGTTTTAATAAAAAAAGCGGAGCCAGCGAAAAAGCTTCAGAAGGAAGATCTGAATAAAGCGAGCCTACGAGAATAAAATAAACTCATATATAAATAAGAAGGGTGACGAGCGAAGCGAGCTGGTGACATCCATAGCAAAACGAAAAAGTTGAATTCAGTTGTTACTATTCGTTATTCCATTAAGTAGGTTGGAAACACCATAAGGATGATGGCTTTAAGATAAAATAATGCGGATTTCAATTCCCCAATCAACTTACAAAGTTGAAAACCTTTGCGCAATATAACCACTCTAGATCGGTACCAAAAGAAGTCCCACAGCTCGTTACCGAGTTCATTATACGTAGTAAAACGATTTCACGTCCACTGGGCATTGCAAATTGTTTCCCTTGAGCTAAGTAGCTCATATTAAGCTAGTAATTCACCGTAGCCATGAACCGGGATTAGATTTTCGGTGTGATTCGATTGATCAAAAGCCAGGAAATCGGTATGAAAGTAGTAGAATTACGAATTTTCTCGGGCCCTCAAATCAATCTTTTCGATTATTATGACATCCCTGGCGCATTGGTTAGCGCCGTCGTCTAAGTGAGAGGTTCCTGTATCAATCTTCGAAAGGGTCGATTTGGAAATATATTTCTGAATAAGCTGATGCCCGCGACTTCATCCATATGGATTGAGGTGTTTTGGTTCCCGCAGAAACTCGTAAATTTTCCGGTATAAAAAGTAGTCTATGTGTTACTTCAGACTAAAATCTCTCTCTGTGCCAAATTTAATCTAGATCCGTTCAGCCGTTCTGGCGTGATTGAGTAACAAACATCCATCCTTCCATCCATTCATACATCCATCCAAACTTTCGCATTTTCAATTCAATTCAATTCAATTCAATATCATTTATTCAATATAGGTACACTGTAGGTACACTTATTGACGTTAAAAATTACTTACTTAAAAAAACACGATGGTGATAATCGGTTACGGTTTCTTAAAACTAAAGCTACGAGGGTTCCAAACGCGCCCTGGTCTGAGAAGAGCCCACAACAAACTCAGCCGGGGTTTTTTTTTTCATTATCACCATCTCACAAATAATCTTAACTAAGGAACTATCAGAGCCATTAGAGCAAATTATTGCCAAGCTTCCTTGTCATTCAAGTAATCCTTCACATGGTAATAAGATTTTTCAATGAGTTTACGTTTTACATTAACTTTGAACTTATTCAGAGACATCTTCAACATGCCTTCTGGGAGCTTATTGTAGAAGCGGACACTGCTTCCCACAAACGAATTGCTAGTTTTACAAAGCCTAGAAGCAGGCATTACAAGTTTATTTTTATTTCTAGTATTGACATTATGACAATCACTTTTCTTCTTGAATTTATCAATGTGTTTATGCACGTATACTAAATTTTCAAATATATATTGGTTGTGCACTGTCATAATATTAATTTCTTTAAATTTATCTCTTAGTGACTCTCGTGGTCCCATATTATATATGGCTCGAACAGCCCTTTTCTGCAGTACAAAAACAGAATTAATATCAGCAGCATTACTCCATAATAATATACCATATGACATAATGCTGTGAAAGTAACCAAAATAAACTAATCTCGCCGTTTCTATATCTGTCAACTGGCGGATCTTTTTAACCGCGTATGCAGCAGAACTAAGTCTGTTCGATAAGTCATCTATATGATGGCCCCATTGGAGTTTAGCATCTAACGTTATTCCGAGAAAAACAGCGGTATCCACTAAATCTAATTCCTCATGATCAAGCTGTACAGTGGTTTTTACCTGTTTGACATTAGGTAATGTAAATTTGATACACTTTGTCTTTTTACCATTGAGTAGTAGGTTATTAGCTTCAAACCACTGTACCACTTTAGTGAGAGAATTGTTTACTTCGTCAAGAGTAGTTTCGTAACGATTTATTTTAAACAAAAGTGATGTATCATCAGCAAACAATACTATCCCATGATTATCCTTGGCAAGGTAAGGAAGATCGTTAATATAAATGAGGAATAGAAAAGGCCCTAAAATTGAACCTTGTGGAACCCCCATTTTTACAATCGATCCGGAAGACCGCTTTCCATTGACGTCTACCTTTTGCATCCTATTTTTTAAGTAGGAATTCATCATATCCAGTGCTACACCCCTAATTCCATAATGGTGCAGTTTTCTGACTAATGTTTCGTGATCAACACAATCAAAAGCCTTGGATAAATCACAGAAAACGCCAAGTGCATCACGTGATTCCTCCCAGGCTTCGAATATATTTTGAATTAACTCAACACCAGCATCGATTGTTGAGCGACCCCGTGTAAATCCAAACTGCTTACTATGTAATAAGTCATTATTACAAAAATGTTTAAGCAATTGAATTAATATTAATTTTTCAAATATTTTACTAAAAGTGGGTAGTACAGATATAGGTCTAAAGTTAGCGGGGTCATTGGTACTACCTGATTTGAATAGAGGAATTATTTTACTGTGCTTCATTAAGTCAGGAAACTCACCACAATCAATACAATTATTAAATATTAAAGCTAACTCGGGTGCAACGATATCAATCAATGATTTTACAACGTTAACGGAAATGCCCCACAAATCATTTGTCTTCTTATTGTTAATTAATTTGAAAGCTTTAATAACGTCAGAGCAGTTAACGTGACAGAATTTGAAAACGTTATTACATTCAGCCACGTTATCCTCCAGTAAAGTAAGAGCGGCATTTGGTGAGGAGTTCAACGATTTTGTGGTAGAAACAGGAATATCCGTAAAGAAGCCTTCAAAAACAGAAGCAACTTCGGAGTCCGAAGTTACAGGTGTATTACCGACATTAAGTTTAAATTCACAATTTTTCCGTGTTGCTCTTCCTGTTTCTTCATTCACTATGTTCCAAGTAGTTTTGATTACATTGGAGCTATTTTTTATCTTAGTTTGAATATGTTTTGATTTAGCCACAATGCAATCTCTTTTAAATTTCTTGGAAAACAGTTGAACATGCTGCTTGAACTCATCACTAGTATCATACTGTCGCTCCGCATACAATTCATATAATTTTTGCCTACTTCTGTGTAATTCATTTGTTGCCCAGTCGTTAAAAACGTTTGCATCAGTAGTTAAGACCGTTCTACTGGTGAATATTGATTTGAATATTTCACTGAAAGTATTAAAGAATATGTTATACATTTCATTAGGACTCAACCCATTTGGTAAAAAAGGGAGTTCTTCTGTAAGACTTGTTCTTATTTTTTCAATACGGTCCAACGTTACTGGTACAAAAGTTATTCTACGCTTTGATACATTTTTATTTAAATTTTCAAACTGAATTTGTTGTCCACAATGATCTGAATCTAATTTACTAATAATGTTTTTATTAACAGGTGTAAAATTTGTAAAAATATTGTCTATGCATGTGGCACTAGTTGCAGTTATTCTAGTTGGCTCCATAAACATATTGGATAAGTTATAGGATTTGAATAGATTCAATAACTTGCCACTTAAAGGGCTACTTTCCAATATATTTACATTAAAGTCTCCGCACACAATAAGCTTTTTATTTGATTTAGAGAGTTTAAATAGTACATCATCCATTACCTTTTCAAAAAGTTCAAAGTTAGACAAAGGTGGTCTGTATATAGACACAACAATAAATTGCTCCAATTCAACTGAAGATAGTTCTATTGTTCGCTCAACAGACAGGCTCACAATATCATTTCGGTTCTTAAATTTTAATTTTTTATTCAACAAAATTAAAGAGCCTCCATGGATGGCATTAGATCTGGTGAACGAACTACCAACCTGGTGGTCACTAAAATTGAACATGTACTCATGGTTTTTTAGCCAATGTTCAGTTACACATAAAATATCAATATTAAAATTATTTAGGAATAATTCAATCTCCAAATCCTTCCCTCTAATACATTGAATGTTCTGGTGAACCAGGTTGATGACATTACATTTTTTATTTTTTATTTGCTTTGCGTCAAGTGTGTGCAAAGCCTTATTATAACTTATACTATTCAAGCAAGAGGAAACCTCCGTTGTCTCCTTATCTAGTTTAAAGTAAAGTTACTTGGACTTATATCCAAAATGTCAGAGTAAAAACACTGCTCAATAGAAGCAGCTTGTTTAGCCACATTTTTGGCTAGTGTTGAAAAAAAATATGATAGCGAAACAGCTATCTGTCCCTTAGCATAACATGATAGTTTATACCTATCTTGTTCCAAGTCATAATAAACTTTACCACACTGGGTACTTATGTCAATTATTTTAAATTTATTATTGTAGGTACATAAATTATATAATGTCATATTTAACTTATATCTATAGGTATTTTCTTGGTGTGGCAAATTGTCACAGTAAGGGAGGGTATATATTATAATTTTATTAACATTTAATTTTTCCAAGGTTTGATAGCATTTTTTCAAGTCATATTCATTAATTGTCCCTCTGTTTGCAACTAGAATCACTAAGTTTGTGTTTAAATCAAAGCTATTTTTATTTCTATAAATTGACTTGACAATAGAAATTAGTCCCGCATTAGGTGAACAGCAGTTCAAAACCGTATGTCCCTGTAGATGTGAATGAAGTAGTATGCCCATACCACTACCAATTCCATCGCTATACATAAATGTGTTTGTATTGCATGTACTAGGTTTTGTGAGAGTAAAGGAACTATTGGTACTTTGCTTGGGGAACCTGTCACACACCTTCCTCTTCTTTGAGGGTGATGATGCTGTAGCCACAGACTGTGGATGAACTGCACTATTATCAGAACACTGTTTTTGAGTGAAGTTAATATTTTCAATACTTTCAATACTAGTTAATGGGTCAAGCTCATCAGTTGTCTGTGTATACTGTGAAATCGTATTTTTTTGACATGAATCATACTTTGCTGACAATGAACGCAAAGAAGCCTGCAATCGAGCTATTTGAACCTCTAGGATGTGTGTGTCAGATTCATAATTTATTTTATAACTTTCTAATTCTTTGCTGCACATTTTAATTCTGCCTAATAATTCTAACCTATCCTTTTTTGGCTTCATCGTTTTAAATGAATAATTATGTTTATATATTAACTTTTGAGTTTTTCTAATATACCGGTTAATTTTAACATATTTCTTTAGTTTTTTACTGCTACAGGGATAAACCTTTGAGGGGGTTGTATAACTGACCTGTGGTATTGGATGGTCAGTACAGAAAGTGGGTTCATCCGTTGTAGCAGTAACCAACTGCGGGGCGCTACCAACTAATTCCTCGAAGAGACTCTGGGTGTGCTGTGCTGTGGTGTTCTGTGCAGCTGTTTCCAACTCGGAGATCTTGTCGTAAGCCTCATCTAGCTGCTGGTGGAGTGCGGAGATCTTGTTAAGTGTTGCCTCGTACTCGGCCCGGCACTCATCAAACCTATCCACGAGCTCCTGAAGGCGGTCACGCTCTTCGACTACGTTGTCGTACTGTATATGTAACGCAGATAACTCTGATTTCAACTTTTCATTACTTTTTAACATACCTAATAGTTCCTTTTCATTGTCATCTCTTTCACTATTCAATTGGGCACATAGCTCTTTACTAGCCTTTAATTCCTTTAAAGCCAGCTGAAGTTTAGATTCTTCCTGGCGTGCCAAAGCTCTGCGGGTCATCATATTGCAGTTGGTTCAAATGCAAAATAAGTACTTAATTACAGCAAAGAGCAACGACCCCAGAATGCGAGATGACAGTTGTATATTGAGATTGCAACTGGTGTCGTATTTTGGTATTAACGAACAATTGCAAACACAAATACTGATTACGCATGTATGGCGTAGATGTTTAATATTAAAACATCCAGCAATACGCAATACAAACACTAAAAAAGATACGTCAATTTTGTAAGTAAGTACTAACCTTTAACCGTTGTTAATTTTACATGTAATAAAAACCTAATAAGCACTCGAACTATTCAAATATCTTTCAAAATCACTTTTTGTAACATAAATAATTGATTTTACTTTAAATAGGGTGTAAATTAAGCGTTTAATATTAATTAAAGTTAAATTTCAATCGGGACAAATTTGAACAGCTGTTAGCCCGGGTGTTGCCACACCAAAAAAAAATATTTTATAATATTAGTATAGATATATTTTATAGATTTTATCTGCTCTAGTTTGGTGGCTTCAACCGAGACTAGGTACCACCCTACCGGCAAAGGCGTGTCAGTACAATGCCGTGTAGAAACCGATATTTAGGGTTATGGGTTTAATGTTGGCAGACCCCCTACTCGCTGGACAGACGACATCAGGAGAGTCGCAGGGAGCCGCTGGATCCAGGCGGCGCAAGACCGAGGCGTGTGGAAATCCGTGTAAGAGACCTATGCCCAGCAGTGGACGTCTATCGGTTGAGGATGATGATGATGATGATGTCTAATGTAACTGCCAACCTACACCTAACAGGTGAGCCCGCTACCATATTATAATGCATTATCACTTACCACCAGGTAAGATCGCTGTCAATGGCTAATTTATAGTGGAATTTTTAAAAAAATTTTGCAACTTGAGCTACATTGGTTTTTCAGGATCTCCTACGGATCTCCATTCTCCTCATTTGTGATATGATCACGTAAAAAATTAAACTCGTGCCTCTAATATTTAAAACGTAATGCTCAATCATGAATAAATATTAAACAATTATTCGATTTAGGTACATTACAGGAAATACTTATTGTAATAATATTTAATAATTAATAATAGAATTTTTATTCAGCTCAATTAGAATTTCAAATACGATTAAATTTATTTAGATTATTCAATTTAATTGATAACAATAACGATTTACTTTAAGTAATATTAGGATGTTATAATATTACACTAATAGCTGTTATTATTGTTGTATTTGATTTAAATATATTTGAATATGAAAGGTTTTATTTGTTGAGAATTTGTAAACCGCATTTCATGCATGAACTTAATTCACATACGAATTGGTTAAATATTTCACCAAAATATTTTGAAGTAGGTAGGAAAGCGTAGCTATGCATTTACTGAATTTTTTATACCTTAGTTTAAATACATACCCGAAATTGTTCACACTTTGGCATTTGTAATAATAATATTACTTTAAGATACCCGCGATTTCGTCCGCGTGGATCAAAGTTTTTGATTCCCGTGAGTACTCCTTAATTTTCCTGGATAAAAAGTAGTCTATGTCACTTTCCAGGTCCTCAACTATACCCATGCAAAAAATCGCGTCGATCCGCTGCTCTGTTGCGGCGTGATAGAAGTATAAACCGACAAACGAACACACTTTCGCATTTATAATATTAATATGATATACGATTGGCAATTTGCTACCACTTTATAGTTATAGTATAGTCTTAACTGGGGTCATACTGCCAACGCTTAAAGCAGTACTTAAGCAATATTACTCTAAATGACAGTTTGATATCACGTACTTTGACGTTCCTAAAATAAAGATTATAATAATAAAACATGAAAGTCAACAATAATGAAACAATATGGCTTTAAGTGTTGGCAGTAAGGCCCTTGCACCGTATGACATAGATACTTACCACTATAAATATTTACTGTGGTATAGTCAAGTTATTAAAAAAAATATCGTCATATAGATACCCCAATAAATCTTAGCTCGCTGAATTTATAAGGAATTCTCTGTAGAGATCTTTGAAGCTCCCTCCTTATATCAAGTCAATTTATCTGAGTGCGTTCGTTGTACGGATATTCCTCTTAGGACCTCTCATATTGAATCCCTACCACGTATAAATTACGATTGCTTGATATTTTACGATCCAAGTTCATATTATCTGCGGGGAGCTTTCACAGAAATATTATATCTGCGGATTTCTGATACCGGTTTGAGCATTACTTAAATTATATTGAAGTAAACTTATGCATTGGATAGCATACAAGTTATAAAATTTAAAAAAACCCACGATAAACTTCAGCGCTTATGCAAAAAACCGCATAATCATAATCGGTCTAGTAGTTTTCTAGGAAAATGGTAACAAAGAAGTTCACAAACAAACAAACATATAAAAATATAACCTCTGAGCAGACAAATATACCGTCTTCGTTCCGTCGTGAGTAAAAAGGGCATAAAAGAAATCACTTTATTCGATTTCAAATAAATGCCTACTTCGAATTGACTCGACTATTTGTTTTAAATTTCTATAGATGGACATCTAATTTAAATGATGCCCGCTCGATCGGCTAGTCATACTAATATTATAAATGCGAAAGTGTGTTTGTTGGTTGGTTTGTCCTTTAATCACGCCGCAACGGAGCAACAGATCGACGTGATTTTTGGCATGGGCGTAGTTGAGGACCTGGAGAGTGACATAGGCTACTTTTTATCCCGGAAAATTAAGGAGTTCCCGCGGGAATAAAAAAATTAAACCACGCGGACGAAGTCGCGGGCATCCGCTAGTTTATTATAATTTATTCAAAAAGCTGAGTAAATATTTTACCGAACATTATTATCTCATGAATGAATAGGTACAATAATAAACAAAATGAAATGAATTTTTATTCCCTGAAGAGACTCGTCCGACTTAAATAGTAATTATTTATTACAGAAGCTCGTAGGTTGGTGTAATAAAGTTAACGAATAATTATTATTCATTGAAACTTGATCATATTTACCGCAGTATATTTATTTTAAGCATAGGTATCTTTTATTTAGGTCAATGAAAGGTTTATTTGTGTGCTTTAGACCTTGGGGCTTGAGGGCTTTTGGAAAACATTTGAAAATAATTATTCAAGGGCTGACAGAATGATGGTGTATTCAGTTTATTTCACTCATCCATCCATTAGCTGTATGCATCCACTGCTGGACATAGGCCTTTTCGAGAGCGCGCCACCAAACACGGTACTCCGCCTTACTCACCCACCCGCTTCCCGCCACCTTCTTTAGGTCATTCGGACCAACGACCGGAGGTCGTCCTATACTAACAACGTACTAATTTACACAGATATTATTATTCGTAGTATTCACTATTATTCTTAACTTAAAAAGTAATAAAATGTTTAAAATAAATCAAAGTCTCTATTTCTTAGCTTAGGTACCACAAGCCATTCATAAGTGCTCTTACGTTCTTTAAAACTACTACTTCAATGATACACAGCTAAAGAGGGATTAGAAGGATACAAAATATCTCAAGTTAATGATCAATTAGTTAAGGATTAGTAGCAAATCAAAGATCACTTGTAGCGAATGAGGGTGGATCGTCAAACGAGGGTAAAATCGATCGGTTGCTATAGCAACACCGATGATACTGATGATATGATTAATTGTTCGTCTCCTGCAAAAGGCGGGTAGATCGGCCTAAAATTAATCGTTTGCGATTATCGAAACAAACTGCACACTCGAAATGCAATCTTATTTGGAATCTGGTAGAGATCTATTTCGCTTAGCGACCTAAATTAAGAAGGCAATGAGCAAATCGTGCTATTGTGATCGAACTCACAGTCGGAATCGGATTAAATACTTTAGAGCGAAAACACACTAGGGATAAAAACATTGTCTGGCTTGCAAAAAGTTCGTGAAAATGAACTGCACACGGATGAAACAGCACACACTAACGCAACAATACAAAATGTGGGCGTTAAATGATGGAACTTAGTGTGCTCTACATAATTTATTTTTGACTCTAGTGTGTTTTGTCTCTTACGAAACACAATTCCTCTGGCACTAAGTTTGAGCGATATTATTTACATTAAGGGGCTCCAAGCTGCCAATGGCCTTGAGCGTTCGACTTCCCTTCCCCCCCCTCGCTTCATGTCCAATAATTTTTACCGCCGCCTGTGGCAATGACCGAATGCTATTTTCACATAACTGAGGTCATCTACGCGCCATCTCGCGTCGCTGCATCGAGTCTCTACGTAGGTAATGGTTTCTCGTCACAGGGTTTGGATCACAGAGGGGTTCAAGTCGGAGGTTCTCAAGTACGGACTCGAGTGTTTTTGAATAGTCATTACTTATTTTTAGAGTTCTTTAATTAGCGCCAGTTTGAAATTCTTTGTTATAGTACCGATTTCGTTCAAAATCGATATTTGGGGTTCTCTGGTATCACAAAAGACGAAACTGTTACTAAAATTTTAAAGAAGTCAGCGCCATTTGGTATTTGTTATCGTAGGTACTGATTTTTGAAATTGGTACTTATCTGGGGTATTATTTGTTTACTTTTAAGCTTTCATTTTATGAGTCTGAATGAGTGCTAAGATAAATAATGTAGTTTTTGTGTTTTAGCCATGTTTATCTATTCCTTGATGCGATCTCTTATAAAAATTCTTTTCAAAAAACGACTTCCAAAGCCACTGTAAAGTAAAAAATAATTTTGCTTTCTACACACTATGTTGAAGTCGGGCGAGCCTGACGCGTCAGCTTTGCCTATCTTTGTTATACTCGCCCAAATTCAACATCATCATCATCACTACAGCCTATTAACGTCCCACTGCTGGGCACAGGCCTCCACTCTCATAGGAGAGCGGGAATTAGAGCTGAGACCCACCACGCTGCTCCAATGCGGGTTGGCGGGCTTTAACGACTACTATCATGTTAGTGATAATAACCGGGACCGACGCACGCTCCGAGGCACGGGGGTGCAACACCGCCAAATTCCAACTCCGGGCTGGCACTGAGAATTTCTTAATTGAAAAACCCAATACCTAACTTTTATGCCCGACCGGGAATCGAACCCAGGACCTCGATGATCCGCAGTCGACTATGCTAACCACTAGACCAACGAGGCAGTCGAAATTCAACATAGTGTGTAGAAATCAAAATTATTTTTTACTAAACAGTGGCTTTGGAAGTCGGTTTTTTGGAAAGAATTTTTTTTTATTTTTAACTTTTTAGTGTACTCTTAATCCCCACGGCTTAGGAGTGCAGTACCCTGCAGCATCAGAATTGAGGAGTTGGGACTTGGGTTTAATTATGAAGTCGTTGCTTGACACCTACAATATTAATTCACCATAAAAGATCCTAAATCGCTATTTTTAAGGAGTTCTGTACCCTGCAGCATCAGGGTTGAGGAGTTGGGACTCAGAGTTGAATCGTATACCTACACGTCACTTGATACCTACTATATGAATTCACCGTCAAAACTTCCTAACTCCCTAGTTTTGAGTCGTAGGTATACCTAAAGCATCAGGGTTAAGGATTTGGAGTCAGCATCAGGGTTAAGAATTTTTTATGGGACCACCTCGCAAGCTTCCTCTAACCACTGAAAAAATTTCAAATCGGTTTGGAAACCACGGAGATATGCGGTAACATGCATTAAAAAAATACGCGCCGAATTGAGAACCTCCTCCTTTTTTGGAAGTCGGTTAAAAATACTAAAAAACAGCTAGCTGAAGCGCAGCCGTAATAATGGAGTAGTAATGGAATCGTAACTGTTGACACATTTACCTTGTGTCACAAATTATGCATTTTTTATGCTTAATAGCCGTTAAATCGTTTAGCGTTCTTTTAAAACAGTAAAGCTTGGAAAATCGACGTCTGGCACTTAAAAAACACAGTTGTTAGACAAAAACTGTTTATTTCATTGTTTAGAGCTACTAATAATACAACTATACTATACTAATATAAACAGATTTCTTATCAAAATATGTTTTTTTAATAAACCATGCACAATAGCTGTCTTTTAGTCAATAATATATTATAGTGGTACAGTGGTTTGAAGCTAATAACCTACTCCTCAATGGGAAAAAGACAAAGTGTATCAAATTTAAATTACCTAATGTCAAACAGGTAAAAACCACTGTACAACTTGATCATGAGGAATTAGATTTAGTGGATACCGCTGTTTTTCTGGGAATAACGTTAGATGCTAAACTCCAATGGGGCAATCACATAAATGACTTATCGCCAAGAATTATGTGAACGATTCGCCAGTTGACAGACATAGAAACGACGAGATTAGTTTATTTTGCTTACTTTCACTACATTATGTCGTATGGTATATTATTATGGGGTAATGCTGCTGATATTAATTATGTTTTTGTGCTGCAGAAGAGGGCTGTTCGAGCCATATAATATAGGACCAAGAGAGCCAAATAAGTCAACAGAGATAAATTTAAAGAAATCAATATTATGACAGCGCACAACCTACGCTACTTGAAAATTTAGTATACGTGCATAAATACATTGATAAATTCAAGAAGAAAAGTGATTGTCATAATGTCAATACTAGAAATAAAAATAAACTTGTAATGCCTGCTTCTAGGCTTAGTAAAACTAGCAATTCATTTGTTGGAAATAGTGTCCGCTTCTACAATAAGCTCCCAGAATACATGTTGAAAATGTCTCTGAATAAGTTCAAAGTTAATGTAAGACGTAAACTGATTAAAAAATCGTATTACCATGTAAAGGATTACTTAAATGACAAGGAAGCTTGGCAATGATTTGATCAAGTGGCTCAGATAGTTCCTTAGTTAAGATGATTTGTGAAATGGTGATAATGAAAAAAAAAACAACTGAGTTTGTTGTGGGCTCTTCTCAGACCAGGGTGCGTTTGGAACCCTCGTAGATTTAGTTTTAAGATACCGTTACTGATTATCACCATTATATTTTATTTATAAACAACTGGAAGTCAACAGGTGTAGTATACCTACCTAAATTGAATAAAAATTATTTGACTTGACTGGTACTATCATATAGCTCTAAATTAAAATGAACAACTGAGTGCCAAATTTAAATATAGTTGCCAAACTTTTAATGCTTTTTAATTTATTTACCATTTATATTCAAATGCAACAATCACAAAAAAGTTGTCAATAGACCCTTGTGGCCCATAACTTAATTAGATAGCTACTCTCGCGATACAGGTCTGTGGTGTTTTGTAACTGCATGTGCGCTGACGCATTTCGCGAATAAACTTTGAATACATTAAAGTGTAATATCGTAATAGCGAACTACTAGTGCGGTAAGATGATCAAACAAAATAAGAGATAGTTTTTCAAGAACCCGTGCTACAAACACTGGAATTATATTAGGATCCATTGTTTTGAAGACACCTTTCATATCTTCTACTACCCTTCCTCAAATTTTTCCGCTGCCCCGATGGCAGAGAATCAAATAGTGCAAATTGGACTTGCTAATTTTACTGCTCGTGAACGCTGATGTACATATTCTTTTTAGATTTCTTCATCTACATTTCCGATATTTTATTTTGAACGTACACTAGTGGTTCTCTATCACGATATTACATTTTAATGTATTCATAGTTTATTCATGAAATTCGTCAGTGGACAGTGCACACCAACGTAGCGCAGATACGAAACTTCACCAACCTGTACCGTGGCGAGAGTGTCTAAATATTATGTAATGGGCCACAAAGGTATATTTACTACATTTTTAATGATTATTGCAATTTACTTATTTGAATATAAATGAAAATAATTGTTTTATTTTAATTCCCTAACTATCACTCGATTTAAAAGCATTAAAAGTTTGACAAATATATCTAAATTTGGCATTTAGTTGTTAATTTTAATTTAGAGCTTTATGAAAGTACCAGTTATTGCCTAGCTAAAAGACAGCTAGTGTGCGTGGTTTATACAAAGACCTTATTTTTGATAAGAAATCTGTTTTGTATTAGTAGCCCTACACAGTGAAATAAACAGTTTTCGTCTCATAACGGTTTTTTTAAAATACCAGCCATCGATTTTCACATGTTTTAAAAGACGACTAAGCGATTTAACGGCTTTTAAGCTAAAAAATTTGCATAAAACTGTGACACAAGGTATATGTATCAACAATTACGATTCCATTACCACTCTATAATACGATTGCGCTTCAGTCAGTTGTTTTTTAGTATTTTAAGAGGTCGCATCAAGGGATAGATAAACATCGCTTAAACACAAAAAACCGGCCAAGTGCGAGTCGGACTCGCGCACCGAGGGTTCCGTACAAACCTGTAGTAAGTTTTAAATTAAATGTTTTTTTTAAATATTTGAGTTGATTGAATGAAAGGTAAATTGCGATTTACGATTAATGACGTATTAAAAAAAAACTACTTACTTGATCTCGTTCAAACCAATTTTCGGTGGTAGTTTGCATGGTACTGTACAACATATATTTTTTTTAGTTTTATCATTCTCTTATTTTAGAAGTTACGGGGGGGGGACACACATTTTACCACTTTGGAAGTGTCTCTCGCGCAAACTATTCAGTTTAGAAAAAAATGATATTACAAACCTTAATATCATTTTTGAAGACCTATCCATAGATACCCCACACCTATGGGTTAGATGAAAAAAAAATTTTTGAGTTTCAGCTCTAAGTATGGGGAACCCCAAAATTTATTGTTTTTTTTCTATTTTTGTAAGAAAATCTTAATGCGGTTTACAGAATACATCTACTTACCAAGTTTCAACAGTATAGCTCTTATAGTTTCGGAAAAAAGTGGCTGTGACATACGGACGGACAGACAGACAGACAGACATGACGAATCTATAAGGGTTCCGTTTTTGCCAAATTTGGCTACGGAACCCTAAAAACGTTATTTAAAACTATATTATTTACCTTAGCACTCATTCAGACTCATAAAATGAAAGCTTAAAAGAAAACAAATAATTTGGTATATAAAATATAGCTGTACGTCTAATAAAACTCTAGAAACTTTAATTTTCATGTTTTTTGGCCATAACTCAAAATTTGGTTTTTCACTTAACGGCCTTTAAGTAAACGGACGGCAGTATAGTATATTTTAAACACTTATTAACAAAAAATATGACAACTAAAAACGCTCACTGCCTTTTAGACACGTACAATTTTCAATGTCACATTAGCTTTCCGATAATAAGTCAGCTTAGTGTGCCTTACTGTGTTGTAGATAAGTATTTGAAGAAAACTGTCACTTAGTTTTCGTAAATGCCATTACAACTTTTTAAGTACAAATCACTAAATTACGTACTTATAAACTTATTTATCGGCCTTATACTGTCGTAATTTGATGTAACCGTTTTTTAGAAATTCAAAGTACCTGAAATATAAACTTGAAATAGACGGTTACAAACGCAAAGCCGTATTCTACTGTCGAAAAGTCACATAAACGTATTTAAGTATCGGAAAATCGCGAAAATGATGTAGTTAGCCGTGTTCGGGGTCTGCAGATCTCATAAGACTATCAAAGATACTATAAAAAAATGTGACCCAGACTGTTCGATAGAGAAAAATTTGCTCTTTCACATAGTATATATAACTCAAAATTGGCAAAATGTATAAGTCGACTGACGGCAGAACTATACCCATGCAAAAAATCACGTTTATCTGTTGCGGCGTGATTGAAGGACAAACTATCTATTTAGCGTCCTTGGGGATAAAATTTTCAAAAACTGTGAACCACGTATTTCTTCAATACGTAATCACCAAAATTCCAAATACTTATTTTCATGGCTTTAACTTGAAAAATGACAGACTGTCATACAAAGTTTCAACCCCTATTTTACCCCTTTGGGGATGAAATTTTGTAGGTATAACTGTGACACACGTACTTCTTTATTTTTTATTGAAGACCAAAATAAGTACAAGTTTCGTTGATATAACTTAAAAAATATCTTGAGACTCATACAAACTTTCATCCCTTATTTCACCCGTTTGGGGGTCGAATTTTCAAAAGTGATGAAACATGTAGGTACTTCTCCATATTTAGGTAGCCGTTAGTAAGTAAGTAGTAGGTAAGTAAGTGATTGTTGAACGATTTTATTTATAAGATACTATCTGATGCCCGCGACTTCGTCCGCGTGGTCTAAGTATTTTTTTATTTACGCAGGAACTACCTACTTAATTTTCCGGGATAAAAAGCCACTCTCCAGGTCTTCAACTAGGTATACCCATGCCAAAAATCACGTCGATCCGTTGCTCCGTTGCGCCGTGATTGAAGGTCAAACGAACAAACCAATAAACCAACAAACAAACACACATTAGTATGATATAATATAGATTGGATAAGTAAAATAAATAAAAAAACAAAAATGTTTCTTTAGTAGGTAAGTATGTACATTATCTAGGTAGCTAGGTAATAGCAAAGAATAGCTAATAGGTAGCTGACCCCACCCAGCCCTTGCTTATGCTTTGCGTTGATAGGTAGATCAGTCACTCAGTTCAAGATTTTTACACGTAGGTATACCTACCTATTACTACCTTACTATGATTTATCAGACTGCCTACCTACCTTACTATGATTTGACTGCCTCGTTGGTCTAGTGGTTAGCATGTTCGACTGCGGCCGACGAGGTCCCGGGTTCGATTCCCGGGTCGGGCCGTAGCAAGTATTGGGGTTTTCTGACAAGAAATTCTCAGTACTAGCCCGGAGTAAGGAAGTTGGCGGTGTTTCACCCCCGTGCCTCGGAGAGCACGTAAAGCCGTCGGTCCTGCGCCTGATCTCTCTCCGGTCGTGTCGGATTTTCCGTCCCATCGGGCTATGAGAGTAAAGGAACAGAGAGTGCACCTGTGTATGCGCACACACTTGTGCACTATAATATCTCCCGCGCAGATGGCTTATCTCTCTAGAGATAGGCCGCCGTGGCCGAAATTCGGTCGGGAGGACATTTTTCATTATTATGATTTATCAGCTCGTAAATGAAAGATGTTTCTAAAATAAGTTATAAAATATGTCTGAACCATAGATTAATTATAAATTGTTTATATATTGTCTTTGGTCTGAACACAAACTAGGTACGTACCTACCTACCTAGATCGGTTGATTTTCGTTGGTGTATTAGTTAGCATGTTGGACTGAGGATGGCGTAGTTCTGGGTTCAATTCCTGGTTCGGGCTTAAAAACTGATTTGGTTACCTTTATTTGCCTTTTTTACCCTTTTTTTCCTTTTTTTTGACAAGAAATTTTCATTAGGTACTTACTTAGGTAATACTGGCCAGACTTTTAGCCTACGTGTTCCCGTGTATAGAATTATGTATTGATTTGAACTTGGGTATATTCATAATTTAGCTAGTAAAAAAATTATGGGTACTTACTAGATACTTACGCGATATTCATATTTTTAATTACCTTGTTTGTGTGTTGTTTTATTTTAGGCATTGTTAAAAATAGTTCTGCTGCAGGAATAAACCCATATGGTTCCCCATCTCACAATAGATGGCGTTGTTTGATTTAGCACAATTTAAAAAAAGAAACGAAAAATACACAAGGAAAATAAAATATGTACCAGTTTTAATATATTGTCCAGCAGTGCTAAGATATGGAAAAAATCTTCCATTATCATTCATTCAGTAATTATTAGAATTCACTACTTTTTCAATATTTCATTTACGTCTGCCGTGTTGGCGCGAGAGCGTTTTGGCGGGAAAAATGGATACGTCCTCCCCGTCTGAAAGGCATCTGCCATCTACCGCCCGTCGCCCGCGCAACACCCGCTAGCATTATTTGGCCGAAATATGTGAATTTTCGTGGAAAATCGCCAAAAATTAAAAAAATCACTGCTGAGTTTTTACCTTATAAATATTCTCTTTATTTTTATGTAAGTTTCACTTTCGTGGGTCCTCAGGTAATAAAGTTAATAGACAATCATGTGCGAAGTTATTTATTTTATAATTGCTTGTATTAATCTAAATAATCAAAAAATTATAAAAAGGCCTCCACACAATTGAAGAGCATGAATCTAAGTATTGCATTACATTTTTTTTCAAAATTATGTGATGTCATTTGAAGAAGAAAATAGATGTTCTATATCACGGAAATACGCTTGTAAAGCGTCATGAGCGTCTTAATCTTCCATTCAAGCACCGCGTAAGTATACCTATGTTTATTCATACAGTCGGTCGATGCCCGTACAAATCAAACAGACAGATGCCCAGAGCCCAGACAGACCCTGCTACCATGAAAGTTTTTTTAAATTTCAATACAAGTTAGCCCTTGACTGCGTTCTCACCTGATGGTAAGTGACGATGCTGTCTAAGATGGTAGCGGGCTAACCTGTTAGGGGCATGGCAGCTATATTAAACACATATTACCTACCCCTATAGTCGGTTTCTACACGGCATCGTACCGGAACGCTAAATCGCTTGTCGGTACGTCATTGCCGGTAGGGTGGTAACTAGCCACGGCCGAAGCCACCCACCAGTCCAGACCAGAGAAAATTCAGAAATTATAAATTCCAAAATCGACCCTGCCGGGAATCGAACCAGGGCCCTCCCACGTTAGGGCAACAGCAACACTGCGCCGAGAAGGTCGTCAGTTGTAGTACCTAGAAGTGCGATACTCTTACCTATGTGACCAGTCAGTGACCCACAAGTCGGTGTAATACTTGTAACGTTGCGTATGTATTGTATTGCTTAAATATTGTAACTTCTTTCTTTTTTTGAGAAAAGAGCAACTGCTGAGTTTTTTGCCGGCTCTTCTCAGTAGAACAGTTTTCCGAACCGGTGGTAGAGTCTTGACGTATCATAAGTGACACAAGTTGTCCTATGTGAAATAAATAAATCATTTATCATTTATCATTTATGGTCGAGAGAGGTAGGAAACTTCATACAAAATTCATCAGAGTGGTAAAATTTTGGACTGCATATTTTCACAATAGAGTGGCAGAATTTTGTATTAAAAATTCCTCCATTACGGTCCTCTCACCCCGCAGCGTTGCTCTGTCTAGTAGCCTGCGTCGAACCACTGGTAGAAAATACCGTATCCTTTTAGGCTGTGATCCGAGTCTAAGGCATTGCAAGAAATGGTCCTGTCATACTCAATGGTTCCGATTTTTGATGGTTTCCTCCATTTTTATTGACGATATTATTTTTTGCTTACTGTAAGTATTCGTGGATGTTTCCCTTTTTGTATAATAAATACATTATTCTTATTCCTTTGTCCTTTTAATATTATTTTGATAGTTTTATTGTTACGTCAACGTTGTCAAGTATCCCCATTATTGTTTTGTTATTTGTAGCTACAAGAAAATATTATTTTTTACTAGATGATGCCCGCGACTTCGTCCGCGTGGATTAAGGTTTTTTGATTCCCGCGGGAACTCTTGAATTTTCCGGGATAAAAAGACTCACGTCTTTCCCCGGGATACAACCTGTCCCTGTACCAAATTGCAGCAAAATCGGTTGAACAGATGGGCCGTGAAAGCGTAGCAGACAGACAGATAGACATACACACTTTCACATCTAATATTAGTATGGATTCTATTAGACCAGCCTGGTACCTACTTTAGTGCCAACTTGAAATCAACACGAGGGTCATTATAAGAGCCTATTATAGAGAGTTATCTTAGAACTATTTATTTTATACTTACATAAAAATTCAACCTTACAAAAGGGGTGAAATAGGGCTTAGAAATTTGTATGAAAATCAAAACTGACGTGAGCGAAGCCCTGGGCAAAAGCTAGTTATAAATAAACTACAGGAATTATTAGAAACCGCAACATAGCTTTCATTCTTTTGGTTGACAATTAACGTGAGATACTTAACTGAGTGAAGCATTACAAGAAGCCTTAGAATATTAATGCTAAGCGTACTCCTGTTAATTAATTTAACGTTGTTGTATGAAATAATAATATTATAATATTATGTACAGTCCAGTAACATAATCAGCAGTAGGTACAATAGATATTAATTAATGAAGAATTATAATATGATACCTGTAACTTCGTCTGTGTTGATTAAGGTATTTGAAAATCCGATCAACGGGTCTGACACCGCGAGATATAAGACTTAATCAAAATCGGTTAAATCGATAAATGGGCCATACAAGTGAATATAATTAAAATTATTAATAAAAAATACGACACACATACATACACGAACCCTGAAAACATAACACTCCTTTTTTGGCCAGTGGTGTAATAAAAAATCCCCCTCGAATGGAAGTACGGCTACCACTGCTACTACGTAACGATACCACAGTCATTACCTTTGGAATCTTATTCACATTTTTATTAAATGATATTTTTTTTGTGAATTAATGGATATTGAACTATAGTGTTGTATATTTTTGGAATCTACTCATCATTTTCTAGATGATGATTAAATAGTTAATCTTATTTTCAAATATTTTTTTTCAACTTTAGTCTTTAATGGGGAACCGTGCTCACCCCATCAATTTTTTTTAAAATTTTACTAGCCTTGTCACCTGGAATAATCTAGGAATTCTAACGATACCTCATTTATCAAAATCGGGTCAGGCGTATAGAACTTATGGTGGAATATACAAACTCACATACATACATACATACATACATGAACCCTGAAAACAATATACTCCTTTTTTCAGGCAGTCGTATAAAAAAGGTAACAAATAGACAGACAGACACACTTTTGCGTTTATAAGAAAGATCTCGTGCAGGGCACTGTTTTATTTTCCAAGATAAGCCTATGTCCTTCTGCAGAATGCAATCTTTGTACTAAACTCAGTCAAATTGGTTTGAAAAGATGGGCCGTGAAAGCATAGCAAAAAGATTGACAGACATACACTTTTCGCATTTAAAATATAAGTTTATTTACAATCGTGCATTGTAAAGGCAACATCTCCTGAAGATGCTCCGGTATCGGAGTGAAACGTACATTGAGGGTATTTTTGAGGGTTTATGTGGTATGGTGCATCAGGTTCGAGATATGCCCTACTGCTGAGATATGCTGTACCACATAGATTTGCCTTCTGTGGCGGATTATAGCAAATTAAACTTCTAGTTTACATCTTATATGATGATAAAAATATTTTTATGCAAATTTTCGACACTCGCAAGGGAATCAAAAGCTACAGGGTACTTCCCGTGAACTCAGAATTTTGATACTTTGTACGAAGCAACGTCTTAAAGCACAGATATTAGGAAGAATTGCGAAAAACATAAATTTTTAGTTAAATCATATAATAAAAATATTTTTATGCAAATTTTCGACACTCGCAAGGGAATCAAAACCTACAGGGTACTTCCCGTGAACTCAGAATCTTGAAATTTTGTACGAAGCAACGTCTTATAGCACAGATAAGGGAAAAATTGCGAAAAGCGTACATTTTTAATTACATCATATAATAAAAATATTTTTAATAATTTTAAACTTACTACCCTTTTCCGCATGAACGCGTAGAGGTATAAATTGAAATTAAAATAGATAAGTGGAATAAAAATACTATAACTTTTACTTATATACCTACAGGTTTGTACGGAACCCTCGGTGCGCGAGTCCGACTCGCACTTGGCCGGTTTTTTCCCTGTTTTAGGTACGGAGCCCTAAAATAGGAGTAGCTTTGTTGAAATAAATAAATAAATCTAATAAACATTATTGAATAAAATTTTCTATGACGACAAGACCAGATATTCCACTAATTAACTTCATGATTTTGTAAGAAGGAATTAATTGGGTGCGAACATTGATTAATAATTGTGAGTTGGGTCCACGGGCGGCGGCGGACATCTATAATTTATTTTCTTATTGTGCCAGTCTCTTTTGTTCTTTTGTATCATTTGTCACTTTACCAGTCAAAGGCCATACTGCCAACGCGTAAAGCAATAAATACCTATGCAATTTTGATCAAAATGACAGTTTGATGTCACGTTCCGTGACGTTCCTAAATTAAGGATTATTATTCTAAATCATGAAGGTCAACAATAATGAAACAATATACAGCTATGTACGAATATATAATAGTAATATACAGCTATGTACGAGTATACATGACAATAGTCGTTAAAGCCCGCTATTCCGCATTGGGGCAGCGTGGTGAGTCTAAGCTCTAATTTCCTCTCTCCTACGAGAGTGGAGGCCTGTGCCCAGCAGTGGGACGTTAATGGGATGTAGTGGTGGTGGTGGTATACAGTCCCTGGGGGTCAGGTGGGAGATTTCTCACAAATTCGGTCGCGTTCAAAACCAAACAAGTCATATCTAATTTTAACGCGATCGAATTGGTAAAAATTGTCCACTAGGCCCGCAGTTGAGGAGTGTGAGACCATTGATGTTTCTATAGTAATAAAACCGGTCAAGTGCGAGTCAGAATCACGCACTAAGGATTCCGTACCACCACACAATATAAATTATTGTAGAAAATAACAAGAAAGATGTCATAACAACTGTGATAATATAACTGGCTTACTTATGGCTCTAAACTGGTATTGCTTGACCAACAATTCGACACCCTATGAGTACGGAATCCTAATTAACGATTTTCGTTTTTTTTCTCTTTAGGTACCTGTGTTGTGAGACCTTGCTTCTTGGCTTTCATGATTCTAGGATCTAGGTCACTGCCGGGAAGTACCTACCATTAGACGTTTTGATTTATTGGCGAGTGTCATATTATGCAAAATTATGACTGCCTCATTGGTCTAGTGGTTGGCATGTTCGACTGCGGCCGACGAGGTCCCGGGTTCGAGACCCGGGTCTGGCCATAGCAAGTATTGGGTTTTACCATCGGGCTATGAGAGTAGGTAAAGGAACAGAGAGTGCACCTGTGTTTGCTCAAACACTTGTGCACTATAATTATAGCTCCTGCGCAGATGGCTAATCTCTCTGGAGATAGGCCGCCGTGGCCGATATTCGATCGGGAGAACATATGCGGCATAAATTGCCGTATCTTTTGATCGCGTTGACTTAGAAGCTAGATTTTTTTACAGCTCCAAGGGACAGTAGAGCTACTCGTAAGCATTTCAACTAGTAAATATAATATTCCGTAATCAATTCTGGTGGTCAATATATTCCGTTTTTCTTTCTAACCTACGGGTCTCTGAATGCTAGGTAATGTGTCACTCAGATATTCACATTCGTCCTCACATAAAACCAAAACAAAGGGAAAATATTATCGGCGGGATTCACAAAGGATATTATAACGTCCGCGTCAATCATCCGAATCCGAAGGGGGAGTGCGACGGATGATTTGATTTCCTCAATTTATTTGCGCTGATATTTTTCGACCAGATATTTTTTGAATGTTACCGGTTAGCGTATTGGTGGACCGATTTGGATGATTCTTTTTTTATTTGAAAGGGCATACTTCCCATGTGGTCCCATATAAATTTTATCGAAATCAGTCGAGCGGTTTTTAAAATATCAACAATAAAATAAGTACTTTGTATAGCGTGTGCTTGTTGTTGTAAAGTTGGCGCGGGAGTTTGAAGTCGGTTGTTTAAAAATATTTTTTTATATTAAATTATTTTAAATATCGAGTGTGAAAAAAAAGAAAGCAATGGACTCTGTGATCCTACCTACACTCCTCTACGGATGCCAAACATGGCCCTTTACTAAAGACATAGTGGAAAAAATTCGGGTATATCAAAGAGCGGCTGAAAGAAGTATGTTAGGCTTGAAATTACGAGACAGAGTACGAAACAAAGAAATACGTCACAGAACAAAAATAAAGATGCGGTCGATATGGCTTGTCGTCTGAAATGGAAATGGGCAGGACACATATCCAGGACATCAGACGGGCGTTGGGGTGAGCGCGTACTTCGTTGGTGGCCGCGCCACACAAAGAGGAAAAGAGGACGCCCGCGAAAGAGATGGGGTGACGACATCACTGAAACTATCGGCTTCACTTGGACCCGATTAACAAGGGACAGAGCAAAATGGAATGAGTTGGAGGAGGCCTACGCCCGCAAGTGGGTGTCCCAGACAACCACCTTAGATAATAATTAGATATAGAAATATTGTTAAAAAAAAAAAAAAAACTAAATCTTAAGTAATTACCTATTTATACCTAGCGTTAAGTAATATTTAAGTAGTGTAATTAGTTGTTTGGGAAATAAAGGCTTATTTATTATTATTATCATCATAAATTTAGCTCTCACGCCCGCCTACAAAATAAATACATATATGGCCAAAAGAGTTATAATAAACTTACGTAAATAAAAATAAATGAATAAACTTACATACACAAATACACAAATAAATAGTTGTAGCGGGCGGAGGATTACACCCCGGCAGGGGAGACCAGACGGCCGGGGGTCAGGGCGACAGGTTGAGAAACCGGCGGACTATCCTAGCCGAGTCTAGCAACACCGCTTTCTGCATCCTGGCTGCGAGCGAACTGCCACGGAACCCCAGTCGCCTCAGATGATGAGCAAGGCTGACTGGGACTAACCCATTCGCATATATTACGATTGGGATGGTTTCAGTGGACTCCACATGCCACATGGCGGAAACCTCGTGAGCCAGATCGAGATACTTTCGTTTTTTCTCCGTCTCAGCTCTCACAAGGTTCTCGTCATATGGAATGGTGATGTCCACCAAAAACACCCGCGACTGTGCCCGGTCCAACAGCACGATGTCAGGCTTATTCGCTAGAATAGTCCTGTCCGTGATGATGGAGCGGTCCCAATAGAGCCGGACTCCGTCACGCTCGAGTACAGGCACCGGTGTGTACCTGTAGTACGGCAACCTCTCATCCAGGAGACCGTACTTCAGAGCAAGCTCCTGGTGAAGGATCTTGGCCGCTTGGTTGTGTCTGTGCAGATAGTCAGTATTAGCAAGCGCCGAACATCCCGAGAGCACATGTCTGAGTGACTCACCGGGACGGCAACAGGCTTGACAGATGTCGTGAGTGCCATCCTTCAGAATGTACTTTCGGTAGTTCCGCGTCTTAACCACCTGATCCTGTATCGCACAGACAAAACCCTCGGTTTCCCCAAAAAGGTCACCAAAGCGCAGCCATTGCACGGACGCTTTTTTATCGACGTGTGGCTCATTAAGAGCTTTAAAAAAGCGTCCGTGCAACTCTTTCTCCTTCCATACGGTCTCCCGGTCAGAGGTGCTAAGTACCACCGGCGCCTGCCACTCGATTTTGGCTAAGGATAGGGGAGTGAGTCCTTTATCACATTCTATGACCTCTCTATGCATGGGTGACTCCCTCTTCGTCTCGAAGTATGTTCTGAGATTGGCTATCTCCCGGTTATGCATGGTCTTGACGCTTAATACGCCTCGACCACCACATTTCCGGGGGATATACAATCTCATCACAGATGACTTTGGGTGATGCATGCGATAGAGAGTCATAGTCGTGCGGACTTTTCTATCCAGGGCGTCAAGTTCGGTCTGAGTCCATCTGAGTACGCCAAAGGTGTACATGAGAACGGGCATAACCCAGCCGTTATAGGCTCGAACCTTATTGGCGCCTGACAAAAAGCTTTTACAGATTTTTGTCAGACGGCCAAAGAAGGCCTCGCAAACAGACTGTTTCATGTCCGCCTCATTCACTCCTATCAATTGCGACATACCCAGATACCGGTATGATTCAGCTTCGGAGAGGGTCCTAATGCTCGATGGCTCGAGATTAACCTCAGCCGAATGAGTAACCTGCCCCCTCACCACATGCAAGACCGCACACTTGTCCATCCCAAGCTCCATCCTGATAGAATTGCTGAACTCAGTGGTGACATTCAGCAATTCTTGCAGGCGGGTAGCATTGGGTGCCAGCAGCTTGAGGTCATCCATGTAGAAAAGGTGAGGCACTCTTGTCCCTCCCCTCCGAAACTGAAAGCCCGTCCCTGAACTCTCCAGCAATGAGCTGAGTGGGTTCAGAGACAGGCAAAACCAAAGTGGGCTCAGACAGTCACCCTGGAAGATCCCTCGCCGTATCCTTATCCGGTCATCGGCAGCCGCCAACCGCTCGCCTTGGAGACAAAGGATCGTACTCCATTGCCCCATGCATTGTCTGAGGAAGTCTCGAACTGTACCATCAACTTTGTATAGTTCAAGGACCCTCAAGAGCCATGAATGGGGCACCGAGTCGAATGCCTTTTTATAATCAATCCAGGCAGCGGAGAAGTTCCGGCGGTTGCGTTTGACCAATTGCCCCGCAACGGAGTCGATGATAAGGAGCTCCTTAGTACCACGGCTACCCCCCCGACATCCGTTCTGAGCCTCAGACATGATGTTATTTTCGTCTACATGACGAGATATCTTGAGGCTCAGAACGGATGTTAGCGTCTTATAGATGGTCGTAAGACACGTAATGGGGCGATATTTTGCCGGATCTGCGGCATCCGTGGACTTTGGAGCTAGGTGAGTGATCCCAGTAGTGAAAAGGTTCGGGAGCGTCCTCTGCTCGAGAGCTTCTTGGAATTGTCGAGCCAAGGTCGCATGGCAAACCGAGAAACCCTTAAGCCAGTAGTGATGCAGCCCATCGGGACCCGGACTTTTCCAGTTCGGGGCCCGCTTTACTGCACCAACCACATCCTCCGTAGAGATGGCTACCGGGTCCATCGGTTCAATTACGGCACATGCTTCCTCTACCGCCGCAATCCAAGGGCCCTCTTCATGCTCAACCTCTCGCGACCACACACTCCGCCAGAAAGCGACAAGGTCAGCCGGGCTCGGCCGTTGAGAGGCAGAACAGACTGATGGACACTCCAATTTTTTATAGAACCTTTTCTGATCACTCGAGAAGAGACGATTTTGCTGAAAGCGCTCAACTCTTTCCGAGTATCGTCGTATGCGGTTCCCCCATGCAGCGATTTTCTGCTTAAGGTCGTCGATGCGCTCCGTTAGCTTTTGGGCTATGTCGGGCTGATCCAACTTAACCCCAAGCCCGTTAAAGGCAATTCTAACGGAGCGCACAATCCTTGGCCTTGTATTGCCCGACCTGAAGCTTTGCAGTCTGCCAATGAGGCCTCTGGTAAGGTTGATACGGCGCTCTATTCTCCTCTTCCAGGCCGGTTCCGTGCTGCGTCTTGCAACAGCAGCGCGTCCCGGACCCGGAATCTTGACTCCGATAAATCGGTGCACGGCTAAAGCCGCACCGAAGAGAATAGAAGCCGTATCATCCAAACCAGTGCTGTTCGCTAGATGTTGAGGCAGCATTTGGTTGATGGCCTCAATGACATCCGGCGTCGCTACATTCAGTGTGAGGCGGGAGAGCCGCGGACGATTCTCTAGAGGAGCGCTACGAATCTCAGAAATCGCCTCCTCTAAAATCCTTCCCATCCGCTCTAAATCAAAGAAAACTGTTTCCTCGACGCTTTCCTCAACAGGCAAATCGTGGAAGGTGGTAGCTATATCCTCGCGGCTAGGCACCGCAGGAGAGACGATTTGCTCTGTTGTTGGAGTTGTCGCCTCGGAAACAGCCTCACGTCGTAACCGTTCGAGCTCGGTAGCGTTAAAGATGTTCGAACGCTGAATATACCGAGCCCGATCTGCCAGGTTTTGTTCCGAGACAGTTAAAGTCGGCTCAAGCAGCAGGAACTCGCGGTACATTGCCGCTCGGTAGCCAGTCCGTCCGGTTTCCCCTCCTGTCGCCCTGTAGTACGCACGCATGACATTCTCGTTCATGAGAGAAGTCCATCTCATGCGGCGTACACCACCAGCGGCGGGCGCCGAAGATGGGGCCCTGGTGGACCCCGTCGGTGCCAAGCCCTCTGGTGGGGATGATGGAATTGTCGACCGGCCTGATGGTAGTGGCGGTCGACTGATGTGGCTGGCGGCCCGCATGCTGTCACGTCCAGCGCCAGCCCCAGACGCGCCCTGGCGCCCCCCAGGCAGCGACCCTATGTGCGCATTCTCATTATTTTGTTCCATCATCATACAAAAGGGGGGGGTGGGGTGAGCGGTGGTTACATCACTCGGGGTCCACTCAGGTCCCCGAGGAGGCTGTTTCGATGGCCAGCTAACCAGCTTTCGGGGAACTTGGATAGTGAGCAGTTCCCCGGATCCCTTAGTCGCCTCTTACGATACACCCACGGGATAGAAAGGGGTGGCAATATTCTGCTCTGCCGTTGCCACACGGCATTATATTATTATTATTATTATTATTGGTATATATCATACTCTCACGCCCGCATACAAAATAAATACATATATGACCAAAGGAATTACAATGAACTTACGTAAATAAATAGATATGAATAAACTTACATACACAAATACACAAATAAAAAGTTGTAGCGGGCGGAGGATTACACCCCGGCAGGGGAGACCAGACGGCCGGGGGTCAGGGCGACAGGTTGAGAAACCGGCGGACTATCCTAGCCGAGTCTAGCAACACCGCCTCAGATGGTGAGCGAGGCTGACTGGGATTAACCCATTCGCAGATATAACGATTGGGATGGTTTCAGTGGACTCCACATGCCACATGGCGGAAACCTCGTGAGCCAGATCGAGATACTTTCGTTTTTTCTCCGTCTCAGCTCTCACAAGGTTCTCGTCATATGGAATGGTGATGTCCACCAAAAACACCCGTGACTGTGCCCGGTCCAACAGCACGATGTCAGGCTTATTCGCTAGAATAGTCCTGTCCGTGATGATGGACCGGTCCCAATAGAGCCGGACTCCGTCACGCTCGAGTACAGGCACCGGTGTGTACTTGTAGTACGGCAGCCTCTCATCCAGGAGACCGTACTGCAGAGCAAGCTCCTGGTGAAGGATCTTGGCCGCTTGGTTGTGTCTGTGCAGATAGTCAGTATTAGCAAGCGCCGAACATCCCGAGAGCACATGTCTGAGTGACTCACCGGGACGGCAACAGGCTTGACAGATGTCGTGAGTGCCATCCTTCAGAATGTACTTTCGGTAGTTCCGCGTCTTAACCACCTGATCCTGTATCGCACAGACAAAACCCTCGGTTTCCCCAAAGAGGTCACCGAAGCGCAGCCATTGCACGGACGCTTTCTTATCGACATGCGGCTCATTAAGAGCTTTAAAAAAGCGTCCGTGCAACTCCTTCTCCTTCCACACGGTCTCCCGGTCAGAGGTGCTAAGTACCACCGGCGCCTGCCACTCGATTTTGGCTAAGGATAGGGGAGTGAGTCCTTTATCACACTCTATGACCTCTCTATGCATGGGTGACTCCCTCTTCGTCTCGAAGTATGTTCTGAGATTGGCTATCTCCCGGTTATGCATGGTCTTGACGCTTAATACGCCTCGACCACCACATTTCCGGGGGATATACAATCTCATCACAGACGATTTCGGGTGATGCATGCGATAGAGAGTCATAGTCGTGCGGACTTTTCTATCCAGGGCGTCAAGTTCGGTCTGAGTCCATCTGAGCACGCCAAAGGTGTACATGAGAACGGGCATAACCCAGCCGTTATAGGCTCGAACCTTATTGGCGCCTGACAAAAAACTTTTACAGATCTTTGTCAGACGGCCAAAAAAGGCCTCGCAAACAGACTGTTTCATGTCCGCCTCATTTACCCCCACTGATTGCGACATACCCAGATACCGGTACGATTCAGCCTCAGAGAGGGTCCTGATGATCGATGGCTCGAGGTTCATCTCAGCCGAGTGAGTAACCTGCCCCCTTACCACATGCAAGACCGCACACTTGTCCAGCCCGAGCTCCATTCTGATAGAATTACTGAACTCAGTGGTGACATATTATTATTATTATTATTATCGAGTGTGAGCTCTAGAAATACTTTGGTGTGGATCTACTTAGTTTTAAGTGACATCTTCAAGAACGTGATAATAAAAAAAAATTCATAATGACATGACACATGCTTCAAGTTATTATGTTATTATGATAAAATGATGAATGATATTTATTTCACGTAGGACCACTTGTGCCACTTATAATAAACTCAAGACTCTACGACCGGTTCGGAAAACCATGTTTCACTAATCGCCATATGTATTAGATTCTATGGTTCATATTTAAAATACCTACAATCAGGGTTTAATATTATTATACATTCAGATTATAGGAATTTTGATAAAGAAATAATTCCCTCAGAAAACCTAGCGAAGTATTTCTTTATCAAAATTCCTGTCAGTTAAATAATTCAAGATAATAAATTAATAAGTGTATACAACTATTTTGCTTAATTTACATTAAAAAAACTCCTGTTTATGCGGTTACGCAGAAGGACCTTGGAACCAACCATTATTGGCCCAGACACCTGCCATTATGTGATTAATGGAAAAGGGTCACGACCCTCAGTAATAAGGAATACGACGCAGAGAGAGAAGTAAGTGTAAACAACTACTTACTATTTTGCCACAAAAAAGACTCCCAGTCATTGGGGGCGGAAATACGATAGTTTAAAAGCTAAAAGCTTCCCGCAGAAGCGGCAATCCATTACGGGCATCGAAAGTGGTAGTTATTATCAACGGCGTGACATAACCGGTAATGGACAGTTTAATTACGATCGACGGGCGATCATCGACAATGCGATGTTCCGAGGACGATTCTCGGAAAATAAGTCTTATAAAAAGGCATTTCACATTTAATGCCGGGGATATCCAACACAATTATTTCTAATTGTTAATGGTAGGTCAAACATTGTCACGCCAGTCAGAATGAAATGAACATTATCACCGTTGTGACAATTCGTACTAACGGACAGTTATTAATAACTAGCGGACGCCCGCAACTTCGTTCGTGTGGCATAAGTTTTTTAATTCCCATAGGCATTCCTTAATTTTCCGGGATAAAAAGAACCCATAAAAAAACCAGTCGATCCGTTGCATCCGTTGCGGCATGATTAAAGGACTATTTAACGTCCTTTGGGATAGAATTTATAAAAACTGTGAATTATGTATTTCATAATTTAGCCCAAATATCAAGTTTCACGGCTATTTAACTTAAAAACACCGGCCAAACGGGTAAAATGGGGGTTGTAAGTTGGTGTAAAAATCAACTTACAACCCCCATTTTACCCGTTTGGGGTGGAATTTTGAAAAACTGTTACACACGTAGGTACTTCTTTATATTATACCGAAAGACAAAATACCAAGTTTCGTAGTTATAACTTGAAAAATATGTTGATAAATGAAGGACATTCATCCCCTATTTCACCCCTTTGGGGGTCGAATTATCAAAAATGATGAAACACGTACTTCTGCATATCTAACTGAAAGCCCAAATGCTAAGTTTCATCACTATAACTTGAGAATACAAGAAAACTATTTTACCCCTTTAGGGGTGGAATTTAGAAAAACTGTGCCACACGTACTTCTTTATTTATTACCTAAAGCCAAAATATCAAGTTTCGTTGATACAACTTGAGAAATATCTTGAGAAATGAAGGACTTTCATATAAACTTTCATCCCCTATTTCACCCCTTCGGGGATAGAATTTTCAAAAACTGTGAAAAACGTATTTCTTTATTTTTTACCGATAACTCATATACTAAGTTTCATGGATATAACTTGAGAAATGACGGACTTTCATACAAACTTTCAACCCCTATTTCACCCTTTTAGGGGTGGAATTTTGAAAAATCCTTCCTTATTGAGCGCCTACGTTACAAAAGGAAGCTACTGTCAAAATTTCAAGTCTCTAACCCTAGCGGTTTAGGCTGTGCGTTGATATTTAAGTCAGTCAGTTAGGACTTTGAATTTTATAAATATAGACTAGGTATATGCTTACCTATCTAAACATCATACTGAGACTTAACATGACATGATTTAGTGTTTCAAACAAGTTCCGTTTTGTTAAAAAGAAAATATCTCAGTGCAATTAGTTATTATGTAAAAAGTATAATCATGAAGACTAAAGATATTTAAGAAAATCTTAGGCTAACAAAAAAGTTCCTGAAATTCTTCGGACGTCATAATATTACCTGAACAGGTTATTTATTATTAGCTTTCAAAATCCAAACTTCGAGTTTTAGGAGGTAAGTACTTTCAGTTGACGTAATTCGTTTCAGTTTGACGTTGAGTGTTTAGGGTTGTAATGTAATTTTGTAAATGTTAATAGTTTTAGGGTTCCGTACCTACCAAAACAGTAAAAACGTTGACAAAGTATCATTTGGCATTAGTGGAAATGGTAACATCTCCTTGTCTCCGTGATTTGCTAAGCGAAAGAAATTTCAAAATTAAAACCGACTTCACTAATAACTAAAAATAAAAAGGAAAAAATTCTTTCCAAAAAACCGACTATTTTACAGTGGCTTTGGAGCCACTGTAAAATAAAAAATAATTTTGATTTCTACACGCTATGCTTAAGTCGGGCGAGCCTGACGCGTCAACTGTGCCTATCTTTGTTAAACTCGCCCGACTTCAACATAGTGTTTAGAAATTAAAATTATTTTTTTTTACTTTACAGTTGCTTTGGAAGTCGGTTTTTTGGAAAGAATGATGTAGTTGAAAGGTAAAAGTTTTTCGCTTGAATACGATACACAACGTTTGTATTTGTTGTTTAGCTTGTGAAACTTTAAAGAATTTAGAATTTAAAATAAATCAAATAATCTTTCTCAACATCTGAACTAAATATGTTTGTTTTATCCCAAAAATTTATTTAAAAAGTAAAAAGTGGAAAATAACTCTTTTTCGCTTTCTCCAGATGGTTTGCGATGACTATTCTTTATGGGTCAAAATATTATGAAACTGCCATACCAGGCATAAACAGGTTACCAGGTGATCACTTACCATCAGGTGAGATTGCAGTCAAGGACTAACTTGTAGTGGCGTAAAAAAAGCTGCTAATATAACCTTTTAGCTTAAACAAAGTTCATTGTAATAATATTATGTTATTAAATAAATGTGGTTTTCATTTTAATTTTGCATTCGCTAGTTTCACTACGACTTTGTCGGCAGTCAACTCTGTGGCAAACTTTAATATTACCCGCATGTGACTAAGTTCAAAATTTAAAAAGTTGCATTTCCAAACTTTGAAAATAAACTCTTTTATTTGGTCGGATTATGAAGTTTTCCGTGGGAACGCATCTGGTTCGCGTGAATACCGTTGTATTTTTTCATTTGTAACTTTTTTAATACAATCCTTTCTAAAAGTTTTGGCGTTGTAGACGTACATTATTTCACGCAAACTATAAAATCCCACTTTATGTGAAATAAAAGTTTTTTTTAGATTAAAATCTTAGTCTTGATAGTTTTTTTTTCACGCAAGATGTAGGCCTCAATTTTGATGGATTGGATACATCCATACTTATCCATACTAATATCATTAATGCGAAAGTGTGTCTGTCTGTCTGTCTGCTACACTTTCACGGCCCATCCGCTCAACCGACTTTGATGAAATTTGGTACAGGGGTAGATTGTATCCCGGGAAAGGACATAGGCTACTTTTTACCTCGGAAAATTAAAGAGTTCCCGCGGGAATCAAAAAACCGTAATCCACGGGGACGAGGGCGCGGGATTCATCTAGTTTATAATAATTTATTTGGCAAGCTGATGCCCGCGACTTTATCCGCTTGGTTTAATAAAGTACAAAACAACAAACAAACACACTTTCGCATCGTACTCATGCTTTCAAACTAATATAATTATAAATGCTTGTTGGTTAATTGGTTTGTCCTTCAATCTCGCCGCAACAGAGCACCGGATTGACGTGATTCTTTGCATGGGTATGATTGAGAACCTGGAGAGTGACAAAGGCTACTTTTTATCCCGTAAAATGAAGGAATTCGCGTGGAAATTAAAAAAAAAAAATTTCACGTGTACGAAGTCACGGGCATCAGCCAGTTTATAATATTAGTATGATAAGTGCAGGCACCAAAATTGAGTTATGAAAGGACAAGGACATTTTTGTAGACAAAAATTCCGCATTACTCAATTAATATCGAACGCGCAAACTAGCGCGACAGGAAAAGATATGGTGCCCCTCTGACACAGACGCTTAGCCCTATTCGGTCTCTAGCTATGTAGACAGATATTTTCGTTAATATAAACAGTGTAGCTAATAACATCTTTTCTATGAGAAAGAGCCCTAGACTTTACTAATAAAACACAACCCACGTTATTTCTATAGAGCAAATATTTGAAGAAAATTTATTACTTTACAAAGTATGAAGTTATTGCACTAGCGAAGTATACCATCTCACACGGAAATGTGGAGTAGAAACCTCCAGAGACCTAGTTTCCGGAAGTCGCGGGGCGTCTAGATAAAAGGAAGGCAAATAGAATAAGGATGTCTTTGATGTCAGGTAATGCACTCGGCATGGGCATGACGTATAGGTATAATGCTTTGAAGAGATATATTTATTTTAAATTTACCTTACACTACGCGTTATGTTTTTAATGGTATATTGATACTTTCTGAGTTTTATTTACTACGTCATGAAGATGGTCCCGTGATTTCGTCTCCGTGGCTTTACCTTCTTTGTAAATCTTTATGGAACTTTTGATTTTTCGAAATAAAAATTGCGTATGTCCTTTTGTGAAATGCAACCTACCGTCAAATTCGGTTTGTCAGATGGGCATGGAAAGTATAGCAGATAGGCACTAACTAACTTCGCACTTATAATAGTAGTATGGATACACTATGAAGTTATTGCACTAGCAAGGGAAAACACAGAAATGTAGAGTACACATCTCCAGGGACATACGTCCCGGCAGGCGCGCGGTCACGCCTAGATAAAAGGAAGGCAAATAGAATAAGGATGTCGTTTGATGTTAGGTAATGCACTAGCACGGGCGTGACCTATTTAGTCTTTGAAGAGACATCATATCATACTAATATAAAAAATGCGAAAGTGTGTTTATTTGTTGATTTGTCTTTCAATCACGTCGCAACAGACCTACGTATCGACGTGATTTTTAACATGGTCTTTAACTATAAAGACCTCGAAAGTGACATAGGCTACTTTTTATCCCGTAAAATTAAGGAGTTCCCGCGGGAATTAAAATACTTTTTCTTCGCGGATGAAGTCACGGGCATCAGCTAGTTAATATTATAAAAGCGAAAGTATGTTTGTTTAATGGTTTTTCCTTAAATCACGTCGTAACAGAGTAAAAACACAACGTATCGGCGTGTTTTTTGCAAGAGTAGGTATAGTTGAAGACCTGGAGAGTGACAGCTACATTATCCTGCAAAATTAGGAAGTTCCCGCAGGAATTAAAATACTTATTCACGCGGGTGAAGGCACTATCTAGTAAATTGTAGTTCTGTATTAAATACAAAATTTAGTAAAACTGAACTCGTAAAATCGACGTAACTATTTTAAACAACTCTGCACGTCTTTACAATCATTTAAATTATGAAGCGTAGGGATCAGTGTTCTGCCGGAGCTCGGGACGTGCTAGATAAGGTCTGAGGAATAATTTACAAATGGCCGAAACGAGATTCATAATCGCTGGCCCTATTAAAACGTTATTAAGGCCGGCCCCAGTTTAAGCAGCAGTTGAGTCATAATATTGTTAGATGGAAGCCACAATCCCTTAAAAGCATAAAGGCGGACTTTAAGAGGTTTATATAGAGCTTATAGTTCTATTAAAGTGATACAATGGAAGCTATCTTCATTGAAACGAGAGATGGATTTATCTTAAACCGGATTTATTTTCTGGATGCCGCATGGTTCGAGGGTTGTTGTATTCCATTTCATTACGAAGCAAGAGGAACTAATAATAAAAAATAACTAGAAAAAATTGGTTGCCTGTAAAGTCGGTATACGGGCGAAAGTTTTACGTGACAACGTATGTCTGTCTCTCTCGCTCTTAGGCAGGCTAACCATGCCCGAGTGGAAGGGACGCGTGCCTCTCACTCGCTCTCATTGTGAGCGCATAACGTGAGCGGAGCGTAACGCAGTTTCTTGAAGTGTCACCCGGCAAACCAATTTATAAGACGTTGTCACGTCAAAATTGAGAAAGATCCAGAAAGAAAATTATTTGCTAAGGGCAACTCCTTTGCAAAGATTAATTTAACATACCTTCATGAAAAATTAAAAATGTATAAACAGCTTGTGTTATTTACTCCAGACATTCAGACTGATCTGACACGCAACCAGCACTGAGGTAAACATTTGAGGTTCCAGGTGCCTAAGTGCTAATTTTCAATTTTCAAAACAATCAGCTCACGTTTCACTAAAACGTTAAAGTATCTCCAGTAAATGTCTTTACATTCACAATATCCTCAATAGCAAAGTTTAAACTATAGGTTTTAATATCAGTATGTTCCTATATAAAATAACTTAAACTTAAAATATCAATACTTATTATACAGTTCCGGTTGACTTTTATAATATGTTTATTCGTCTAAACTTCTAAAGTTATCCTTCGAGTACGTAGCTCAGAGCTCAAGAATTTTAATATTGCATATCTCAACGAAGTTAAAACTAAGGCAGTTCATTTCAGAACTTTTAAATAGACAATTATTTTGTATTTCAAAGACGGACGAAGAAAAGAACCGGAAGATGACCCATCCAGAGCCTACCAAAGGGAAGGTCATGACATTATTTTATGGTGAAAAAAAGTAAAAGGGTGTTTTAAGTACTTGTTGAAAACGAAACTTTAAAATTGGAGAGTATATTTTATCATTTCTTTTTACCAGAAATCTGGTTTATTAAAATATACCTATGAGCTATTGAGGTTAATTTTATAATTTTATCACAGTGCTTCACATACGAGTAAAGTTTCAAAACTTAAAACATATAAAAAACTAGCTGATGCCCGCGACATCGTACGCGTGGATCGATGTTTTGTGGTTCCCGCGGGAACTCTTTAATTTTCCGGGATAAAAAGTAGCCTATGTGCTATTCCAGACTATAATCTATCTCTGCCAAATTTCAGCCAGATCCGTTCAGCCGTTGGGGCGTGATTGTGTAACAAACATCCATACATCCATCCAAACTATCGCATTTATAATATTAGTATAAAGATATTATAACAGTAGTTTATTTACCACAAGTTACAGGAAATTAACTATAAAATAAAATTTTAAACTAATCCTTAAATATACCTACTAACAAAAGATAAAAATAAAAACCTAATCAAAAAGACCACCCCTGGTTGCCCCTGGACCAAAGGTACCCATCAAACTTGCAGCATTGCCACGCTGAATGGCGATGGATAACCTTTGAACCAGGTAGGAACCAGAACGTGGGTCACAGCCCCTTTCCCTCAAACGACGGCCGATCTCTTTTATGAAAGTATAAAGTATATATATATTATAGTAAATAGTATAATAAGATTCGACTCTGGCAGGATTTGAACCTTCGTCTCTCTGGGTTTCCCATACAACGCGGGCATTATGCGCTGACAATAAATTGTCCTGTCCTGTCCATAGTGGGTTTTCACCCTAAACGAGCGTTCCGAATTCATGTAGTTAAGTAGTTTTTATATTGCTTTTGCATTATAGTCTGTGTACCATTGAAGGGATTTCTCGAACTTCCGCTAAAAATAATTGCACCGCTGTTTATTTATAGCCGCGTAGAATTCGTAGCCCATCTACGATGCTACGGCTTAGTGCTATGAAAACTACCAGATCGAGATATTTCTGCTTATAGTTACGTTACTGGATTTATTGAACGGGTTTGTAAAAAAAAAATACCTACCACCACTCATCATCACCACTGTATTTTCTTAGCCGCGTAGAAGTTTTAGCACGTCTACGTTTCTACGACGCTGTGAAGTTACCAAGCTGATTTTGCATTTTATTCATACCTGTAACAAAAACCAAAAAATTATAATATAATATGTATAAGTGCTAAATAAAAACACGGGTGAATAATATTATGGCGACAGTGCACATTCTAATGAAAACGTTTTTCTTCTTAACCATAATAATCAACTTAGAAAGAATTCATTCATAATATTTTAATCACACTCACACATCAAGATAGGTACTCAAACTTCCTCCTATTCAAATTATATATTTAACGTGCACATCCACGTCCACGTGGATTAAGGTTTTTGATTCCCGCTGGAACTATTTAATTTTTCGGGGTAGCCTATGTCCTTCCCTGGGATACAACCTTCGCTACGCTTTCATGAGCCATCTGTTTAACCGATTTTGATGAAATTTGGTATAGGGATAGGTTATATCCCGGGGAAGGACTTAGGCTTTTCCCACGACTTCGTCCGCGTGGATTACGTTTTTTTGATTCCCGCTGGAACTATTTAATTTTCCGGGATAGCCTATGTCCTTCCCTGGGATACAACCTTCGCTACGCTTTCATGAGCCATTTTTGTTCAACCGATTTTGATGAAATTTGGTATAGGGATAGGTTGTATCCCTGGGAAGGACTCAGGCTACTTTTTATCCCGGAAAATAAAAGAGTCCCCGCGAGAATTTTCGAAACTTTATGCCACGCGGACGAAGTCGCGGGCATCACTATAAAAATAGTCAGAAAATTAAGGAGTTCATGAGTTCCCCGGGCACTATAAAATAAGATTAAATAAGATAACTTAATACTCGCAGACGAAGTCGCGGGGATCATCTAGTAATAAAAAAAAAGTAATGTTCAAAATCGAGCAAACCAATTACAATTCTGTACCAAACAATAAAAACAAACCAATCTTTCCGACTGAATGATTTGAATCAAACCTTCATTATAGCATTCCAATTGTTTTTCCAAACAGCGTGAATGATTTACACGCGTGATTCGTTCAACGTCACTGCATATTAACCGTTACGTATTGTGAGCCTATTTGTTTGTTCGTTCAATTCATTCACTAGATTTGACGACCTCCCTGGCGCAGTGGTGAGCGCTGTTGTATTAACGTGGGAGGTCCTGGGTTCGATCCCCGGCAGGGTCTATTTGGAAATTTATAGTTTCTGAGTTTACTTTAAGTTTAAAATCATTAGTTTAATTTTTAGTTTGTAAAATCGTTGTGATTTGAAAATTCTACGAAACGAAAAAGCGACACCAAAAAGAGACAAACATATTCATAATAGGATTAGGCCTGCGAGAGAATGAGATAGAATACAAGTTATATTTATCTCATTCTCTCGCAGGCTACTTTTCTGAAATTTCACTTCTGCCGTGTTAGAATTGCACACACACCCTTTTATTTATTCATAACTACTCAGGTACTTTCAAGGTATACTTAGGTAAGGAATAGGTATTTTATCTTCTTGGCAAAAGCACTTAAACCACTTCAACATAAGCTACAGCTATCTTGATGACAGCAAGCCGATATTGTAATTTAAAAAAAATTGTAACGTCATTAGTGCAACGTGGAATATTCTTGCCGGGAGCACAGAATACTAACTATTACTCCGGGAGCAAAGTTATTACATTTTTGCTGTAGTGAAGCTGTTGCTTCGTAATTAAGCGACGCATTAAATTATTATAAAATATAAGCTGCAAAATAGTGCATTTTATTAAAAATATGTAGCAGAATTTAAATGAAACCTACAGAATGCAGTGGAGTTGACGCGTAGCATCTTTTTATGCAACAATTAAAAATTGAGCTTTATTTAGTTTGATATAGTATTACGGTGCATTACAGAGCACAAACACACAAGGGACAAAACATTATTGTCTGACGGACAAAATGTCCGCGGACAAATACCCTATTTTACGAAAAGTAGTTTAAAACAATCTGGAACCCTGATAGTTTTATGTTGAATAACTATTTCATCGAACTTTGATGACGTCACTATTAAATATTTCATACAAAAGTCCATACTAAGCACGCGTTTTGACGTTTGAAAAAAGTTGCTGATTTGACTAGTGTCAAATACCCAATTATTATGAACAAGTAATATATCCCTATAATAAATGGTATTACTTCTACAATTTCAGTTGAGTATAAATAAATAAATAAGCCTTTTATTTTCCTTATCTTCACAATTTCATTAGGTACATTCATTTTCAATATGTTATATTCTGTGTCACAACTTTATTTATAACCAACTAAATTACAATACATATATTAACTACTTATGTTTACAATATTTTTGTCAATACATTAATAATTTCCTATTTGTCAATTAGTGCTATTTTTCTTTTCACATTAAAATTAGTTGAATTTTAATTACAAAGTATTATTAAGTTATTAGGTTTTACTATAAATGTAATTTTCAATTTTTACATATTATTATATGATATTTAGAAATGTAGGCATGTAGGCATACAACGACAAATTATCCGATAACAATAATTTGTCGTTGTTTTATTTATCCCATATAATTTATAAATTAATTTTACATTCTACTATTACTTACTTACTTTTTCCTGTTTTGATACATTATTTCTTTATAGTTATCGTCTTCATATCATCAGTTGAGTATAATGTCTTATAAAAATGCTATCCAACTAGGTATTTATGCGATATTAAATTAAAATACTTATTAAAACTACCACATATTAATTGTGAGCCAAATATTTCTGTAAATCATAAATTATCCAAATCCAATTTTAGCCTACGAAGCAATAACTAACAAACAAATTATTCAGCCTACTGGTTTGAATCTAAAACATCAATAAAACGTTTCAAATTACCCAACCCTTGCCAAAAGATTAACGCTCGCAAATCATTCAACATCAGCAGTTAACCGTTCGTTTGTGGCCTATTTGTTGGCGAGCAAGTCGTCTAAGGGTAGACAACAGTTCTCGTACCATACACAATGTCCAATTGTGTACCTATAGGACGAGAGCTACATTATATGAGGCCAAATTACAATTAAATACACACTACGACAATAATTATTAATTTATACGAAATAACTTACACGGCATTATTTACCATTTTCGCTGGTTTTAAAAGATAAATGGGTTCTTTTATTATTAGAATTATACATACTCATATAAGTCATGTTGCTAAGAAATAATTTTCTTATTCTAAAGTATCGATACTAATAACATAGATTTGTTACCATTTCACAGCCCATTTGCTAGTTTTGACTGATACAGAGATGGCTTTAAATCCATAGACGAGTTCAGCTTTTTATCCTGGTTTGTCAAAAAGCTCCTACGGAAAAAAAAACATATTAAATCAACGCTATCAATGACACTGACATATTCTAGTACCAAGTAAATATTATCCATAGAACAACGTAATATCAGAGAATCAGTGAAAACTACATAATAATATTAATATTTATGACCCAGTGGTCCGATACTTTGGCAGGGCAAAACATTGCCCATGGTAACCTCCTCTCGTGAAAAGGGGTCACGTGGTTTTTGTTATATGTTCGCTCACTCATTCGTTCATTATGTTACGTCATTATTAAAACTCGCAAATTTTTGCCGGGAGTGTACGATTTTTTACCGTTCCCAGTTAATTTGTTAAGAGACGGAAAAATAAATGGCAAGGATTTAAAGGACTGGATGGCGAGCATTTTTGTTACATAAATTTCTTGTTTCTCAGGTTGTAGTTAATCTCTTTAGGAGATTTACGGCTAAAGTTTACATTTTACGCGGATTATCTTATGGAAGGAAAGTAAATTGGTTTCTTTCTAAGGTGGCTTATATAGGTTGTCTTGCGTATTTGTTTCGGTAATGTATATTTGCCTTACGAACGAAGGAATCTTTTACGGTGGGTAGGTAGTTAACTATTTTATAAGCCGACTTCCAAAAAAAGAGGAGGTTCTCAATTCGGCGCTTTTTTTTTATTTTTTTAAAGAATATACTACATGATGCCCGTGACTTCGTCCGCGTGGATCAAGGTTTTTTTGTTCCAGATACTAATTCTGATTGATTCTCTTAACATTTCCAGGATTAAAATGCAGCAGCAGTTGACGACCTCCGTAGCGCAGTGTGTAGCGCTGTTGTCTTTACGTGCGGAGGTCCCGGGTTCGATCCCCGGCAGCATTGACTTAATAATACAATAATGTATTATTAAGTCAATGCCCGGCAGGGTCAATTTGGGAATTTATAATTTCTGAATTTTCCCTGGTCTGGCCTGGTGGGAGGCTTCAGCTGTGGCTAGTTACCACCCTACCGGCAAAGACGTGCCGCGAAGCGATTTAGTTTTCCGGTACGATGCCGTGTAGAAACCGAATAGGGGTATGGGTTTAATATCTATTACTGCCATGCCCCTAACAGGTTAGCCCGCTACCATCTTAGACTGCATCATCGCTTACCATCAGGTGAGATCGCAGTCAAGGGCTAACTTGTAGTGGATAAAAAAAAAGTATTTTTCTAATTGCGGCTACAAGCTATCTTCATTCCAAATTCCAGCCAAAACCAGTTTAGTCAATGTGTGACTAAGAAAAGTAAAATATATCCAAACATAAAACCTATCTAACTAATAATTCATGTGAAAGTTTAGATGTTTGTAAGTTCGTGAGTTTGGATGTTTGTTAGTGAGTTTGGATGTTTGTTACCCCTTCACTCTGCAACGATTGAACCGATTTGGATGAAATTTTGAATGGAGATAGCTAGCCTGGATTAACATACACATTTTGCGAAAGTATGACCACGTTTCCGAGTTCCGCCGTAAGCTCAAGTGGCTCCCGATTCGCCTTCGCAGGAATACTCACATTCTTCACCTTTTGTACTGCATTCTGTTCAATCCCATCACACCTCACTACTTAAAAGATAGATTTAAGTATATATGTAATTTACACTCTTTTTCCCTCCGTTCTCAAATAATCTTTTATTAAGTACTCCTAGTCACTCAACTTCCTTCTATCAAAATTCTTTTATAGTAACTGCTATACGGCTTTGGAACGTTCTCCCTTTGGATATTAAGCTATCCCAATCTCTTCCTATCTTCAAAACTAAATTGAAACAACATTATCTATCATTATAATCTATATTATATTCATTTGTCGTCTATTTTCTATTATTTCTTTACTTCTATACTGTGTATTTATCCTATATGTATATATATTTTTACATTGTTTTTATAAATATAATATTTACTTATTAATATTATGTTTCAGTACACCCCTCCCGCTTTCTTTTAAAAGTTTCCTCTGCCCTAAGGTTGCCTGGAAGAGATCGCTGTTTAAGCGATAAGGCCGCCTGTTGTGCCGTATCCATTAATATGTTTGTTTTTTTTTTCATTTAATTTCTTTGTATACAATAAAGTATATTTTCGTACCACTTGCTCAAAAAAGTGACATTCTATGCCACAAAAAGCGAACGTAACAATAGTCATTTTTAATTTGTTAGAAACAGGGAAAGAAAATTGTACTGAATTTCATTCATCCTCTAGGGGGAGAATGTGATTTAAATTTGGAATAGGTACTTACCGAAATTTATACTGAACTACATCTGTGTTTACACCATTGACTTTGTTTATTTATAAAGCATTAAACATCTTTTTGAAAAAGGAATACGCATTTATTATGCAGTTATGATTATTAAATAAAATTACGAAAACCGACGAGGCCGTATGAGCTTGATGCCTTTGCTTTTCCGACAAAAAAATTAGTCTAGGAATTTGCCGCGTTTTTGTTTTCTTCAAATATATAAACGTTAAGTTTATTTTAATTTATTTTTATAAATAAGTTAATGTTCTAAACAGTTCCTCAGACGCAAGAACAGAGAAATACTAAAATCAACTCGTCAACAATAAATGTACCAAACAAAAATGTAACTCTCTCTATCAATAATTGGACCAATGTTTCGAATGTTAACTTTTACTTTTAATTGTCATTATTTTTAATAAATTCTTATCTCATATTATTATTGTGTTAATTTTTTCGCAAATGGTACGAAAAGTAGAGTATTTTCCTCGGTGATAAAGCTGTCTTAGTCTTGGGTGAACATAAATCCCTCGCTACACTCAGGACTCGTCTTAAATCCCTCGCTTCGCTCGTGATTTAAGTTTTTAACACCCTCGCTACGCTCGGGAGTAAACCTCGAGTCCTTCGTTACGCTCGCGATTTAAATCGTCACCCGCGACAGAAGACACTGCTTTATCCCCTTGGTTAATAATCTACTATTTACTTTTACTTTTACTTTACTTTACATTTTATCCCGGAAAATTAAAGAGTTCGCGCGGAAACAAGAAAACCTCAATCCACGCGGACAATGCCGTGGGCATCATCTCTTATTATTATATTAATTGAAAACTGTGATAGCAAACTTACAATAAAAAAAATTATCAATACAAAAAATATTACAGGGAGGTTAATATCCGAGGCAAATATTCAGAAAATATTTTATTGGTTTCATTAACCGGGCTTCGAGTTAATAAAAGTTTCAATAAAAGCTCTTTTCTAATAGCATTAATATGGGATGGTTTCATCATGGAATTCATATTGCGACCGTTTTCCGAGAAATTATGATCAAAATTTTCCCATATGTATACGCCTTTACGTAACTCGCGAAAAACCCATATTTGAACGAAAGCTCCAGTAAAATTTAATTTTTTAATGAAATTCAGATGGTATATGAGGACACAAAAAATAAGAATCGTCTATTCCACCACTACAGCCCATTTACGTCCCATTGCTGGGCACAGGCTCACTCTCATAGGAGAGAGGGAGTTAGAGCTTAGACCCGCCACGCTGCTCCAATGCGGGTTGGCTGGCTTTATTTTAACGACTATTATCATGTTAGTGATAATAACCGTCAATTCCAACCAATGTTAATTGTCATGGTCATGGCAATAAAATTATATTATCATCACTAGCTGATGCCCGCGACTTCGACCGCGTGGATTGAGGTTTTTATGGTTACCGCGGGAACTCTTTGATTTTCCGGGATAAAAAGTAACCTATGTGCTATTCCAGACTATAATCTCTTTGCTAATTTAATCCAGATCGGTTCAGCCGTTCTGGCGTGATTGAGTAACAAACATCCATCCATCCATAGTTCCATACATCCATCCATCCAAACTTTCGTATTTATAATATTAAGTATCAGTTATAGATGGAGATTATATTATTAGGATGATGAGTGATGATGATTAATGATGACTTATCAATTATGTTTATGATTGCGAAGTGAAGTTTGCGCCTTGAACTTCTAAGTAAGGGTTTCAGACCATGAAATAGGTATTAAATGCCTGTTAATTTACGAGATCATTAAACGAGAAAGTAACAACGATAAACAAAGCAATAAACGAGGCTAGTAGAAAAACTTGGACAATGGGCGGCTACCATTAAAATGTTCGCTGGAAGAGATATTAATTGTCATATTACAATGCGCACATTATTATGCGGGTTGAATGAGCTTAGCGGACATCAAATCAAATAAATATTATAAATGCGAAAGTTTGGATAGATGGATGTATCGATGGACGTTTGTTACTCAATCACGCCCAAACGGCTGAATGGATCTGGATGAAATTTGGCACAGAGATAGATTATAGTCTGGAATAACACAAAGGCTACTTTTTATCCCGGAAAATTAAAGAGTTCCCGCGGGAACTGAAAAAACCTGAATCCACGCGGACGAAGTCGCGGGCATTAGCTAGTTCGTAATATTTCTACGGAAAAATTTACAAAGCTTCTCTTGTTCTTATTCTCAAGTCTTGTGAGGTTTTTTTTTAACTTTGGTTCATGCTTTTTAAACATGAGCTTTGACACGTTATTCGAAAGCACTTGTATTAATTTGTATCCTCCATACTAATATTATAAATGCGAAAGTGTGTCTGTCTGTCTGTCTGTCTGTCTGCTACGCTTTCACGGCCCATCTGTTCAACCGATTTTGATGAAATTTGGTACAGGGATAGGTTGTATCCCGTGGAAGGACATAGGCTACTTTTTATCCATGAAAATTCTAAGGTTCCCGCGAGAATCAAAAAAATGTATCTGTTCAACCGATTTTAATGAAATTTGGTACAGGGGTAGGTTGTATCCCGGAGAAGGACATAGGCTACTTTTTATCCCGAAAAATTCAAGAGTTCCCGCGGGAATCGTAAAAACTTGGTCCACGCGGACGAAGTCGCAGGAATCATCTAGTAAACAATATTTTGATTTCACGGCTTTAATGTTTGCCATTTGTTGGAATGACTTTTACCAAATTTTGTACAAAGATAATAATATGATGCATCCCGGGAAAGTACGTTGGCTACATTTTATTCCGGAATATATATTTTTAAGTTTAGTTTTAAGTTATATCTGTGCAGAATGAATAAATAAATAATAAGAGAGTTTCCATGCAATTAAAAAAACTTAATCCACGCGAATGAAATAGCGGGTACCATAAGGTAAAATATAAATAAATGCTTAAGTGTGTCTGTCTGTCTGTCTGCTACGCTTTCACGGCCCATGCTACTCAACCGAATTTGATGAAATTTGGTACAGAGATAGTTTACATCCCGGGGAAAGACATATGCTACTTTTATCCTGGAAAATTAAAGAGTTCCCGCGGGAATTAAACAACATCAAACCACGCGTATGAAGTAGGAGGCATCATCTAGTTAGTGTATAAAACGAACACAGCTCCAAAAGTTATAAAATTTTACTAAATTTCTCTAATTCATTTCCATAGTGAATTTTCTTACAGATAATGCCTATAGTTATGCTCATAAAATTACCGTGAAACATTACCACTCGCGAAACAGGTCCGTGAATTTAGTGAGCTCGTTAAACGTGAAAACAAAGCAATAAAGGACGCTAGTGAAAAACTTGGACACAGGCTAAGTGCTATAAAAACGTCTACTAGAACAGATAATAGGTGTGATATGTGGTGGGAACCCGCACGCCGCGTACTAACTGGAACAAAACAATAGTACCTACTGAAGTGCACCTACCTTAATGTTATAGCGTAAGGAACATATAAGGTTAAATACTCCTCATATAGTACTACGATACCTCACAGGTCTCATGACATTTTTTTTATCCACTACAAGTTAGCCCGTGACTGAGATCTCACCTGATGGTAAGTGAGGATGCAGTCTAAAATGGTAGCGGGCTGACCTGTTAGGGGCATGGCAGATATTATTAAAGCCATACCCCGATTCGGTTGTTCGGCGAGTTTTTGTTTGTACGGCATCACACAAGAGGCTTGGGGGTGACGAACTGGCGCAGTGTTGAGCGCTGTTGTCTTAACGAGTGGAGGTCCCGGTTTCGATCCCCAGCAGTGTCAATTTTGGGAATTTATAATTTCTGAATTTTCTCTGGTCTGGCCTTGTGGGAGGCTTCGGCCGTGGCTAATTACCACCCTACCGGCAAAACGTGCCGTTAAGCGATTTAGAGTTTCGGTACAACGTCGTGTAGAAACCGATTAGGGGTATGGGTTTAATTTGACTGCCATGCAGCTAACAGGTTAGCCCGGTAACATCATCATCAGGTGAGATCGCATTCAAGGGCTAACTTGTAGTGAAAAAAAAAGACTAATATATATCAAGAAAGCTATATTCATTGCGTCAATCACACATTACTAAACACAAATGCGGCGTGAATCTCGTATAGCGATTATCACAAAGGGAGCTCCCCTACTGACCACATGGGGATTTGTACGGCCCTCGTATTACCGCTGTAATTAATTACGAGAAGGGCTTCTGTAATACGAGATAAGGAGGGATTCTTTGAGGGGAGCCTGTAATAAATGTTACCTACTTAAGGTGTTCAAGGATTTGTGGTTTCTTTACAAGTATAGTAGTAATAGAAACTTTAAAAAGCATGATACCTCTACTAACCAATTTTCGTCAAAATTGGTTGAATGGATGGGTTGTGAAAGCGTAGCAGACAGACAGACAGACAGACGTCTATCTGTTTGTCTGTCTGCAAAGTGTACACTGCATTCACTTTCGCATCCATATACTAATTATTCAGTGCTTCCATGTCCACTATGTTTCTGTTTTTCTAAGTATTTCATAAGTTTTTGGTACAAAATATTTAATAGCTATTTATGCAACTGTATCGTAATGAGGGTCATTTTAATTCGAGTGCTGTTTTTTGATACGAGGCTTGCCGAGTATCAAAAAACAGCACTCGAATTAAAATGACTAATTACGTACAGTTGCATACAAGATTTTATCTACGACAAGGACGTCTTTATAATTTTTTACTTTATAAATTAATAAAAAAGTCAAATCAATCAAGTGCCAGAACCCAGAGCCGCTAAGCTATAGGTGTCCTATTTATAAAGATAACCATATCGATACAGCTACGACTCATAACGATACAGCTCCCATACAACGAACTGTATCGTTATGAGAAGCAAACACGAAAGAGGGTTCAATTCGATATAGTTGTCAAATTCGAAATTGGAACTTTTCGATGCTGGAGTAGAGAGTCTGTCTGTCTGTCTGCTACGCTTTCACGGCCCATTTATTCGACTGATTTTGATGAAATTTCGTATTGTGATATTCTACATCCCGGGGAAGGATATGGGCTACAATTTTTTATCCCGGAAAATTAAGGTGTTCCCATGGGAATCAAAAAACTTAAAACGAAGTCGCGAGCATCAGCTAGTTTATAACATAAGTAATAATTATGTTAGAATATTAGTATATATAAATTGGATTATGGACTTACCCTCATTCCTGAGTATCATTAAGGCCCCATGCCCCCATACCTATTCGTATACATTTACATAATAATTGTATACTGTTTAAACATACGCTTATCATCCAGTGTGTCAAACGGGTATATGTTGGGTATACATTGATGGTATATAATGAGATTATTAATATCAGGCCCGGCTCAGCGTGCGTATATGTTAAATATTCATGGGCTAAACACATTACGATATCCGGGCTTATATTGCTCTCTAAGTTATAAGCGAGAGCGGGTTTAATCATACTAATATTATAAATAATGTATGTTTGTTTGCTGGGTTGTCCTTCAATCACGTCGCAACAGAGCAACATGATTTTTATGCGTTTTAGTTGAGGACCTGGAGAGTGATATTGGCGTCGTTTTATCCCGGATAGGGATAATTAAGGAGTGTCCGTGGGAATTCGTGTAAAAAATCACGTTGATCCGTTGCTCCGATGCAACGTGATTGAAGGACAAACAAACACACTTTCACATTTACAATATAAAATATAAAAAATTAAAAATTAGTTGTATGTACCTATTTACTTGTGGTGGCGCGCTCTCCAAAAGGCCTATGTCCAGCAGTGGACGAACATAACGTCTAATAGATGGATGGATGGATGGATGTATGGATGTACCTAATTTACTATCACAGTATAAATTATAACAAAACTAGCAGGAGCCCGCCACTTCGTCGACGTGGATTAAGTTTTTTAATTTCCGCGGAGATTCTTTAAATTTTTAGAATAATAAATAAACCCGGGACATATTATCTGTACCGAGTTTCATCTAAATCAAGCAATTCAATAAATCAAAATAAAAAAGGAAGGAAAGGATTGGCCGTGAAGCGTAACAATTTATAAACAAACAAACATTCGCATTTTTGATATTAGTATGGATTAATATTGGTACTGGCTCAAACATGCGTGTTTGTTTAAATATTCATAGGCTAAACTTATTGCGGTATCCAGGCTTATATAGTAACTAAGTCATGAGCGCTTAGCGGGATTTAAAGAAATTTATTACGTTGCTACTTACTAGTAAGTTAATTCGATTTTTGACTTTATTTATTCAATTATGTTTCATTAAATTCATATTGAATCTTATAGTCATATCCGTAATAACGCAAAAGTCTGCCTGTCAGTCAGTCTGTCTGCTGCAGTAGGACAGTCTAACAGACCCGGGGAAAGACATAAACTATTTTTTATGCTGTATGTAAAATAAAGGAGTTTTTGCGGGAATAAAAAGACGAGTTCGCGTGCATAATCTTGTCTTGTTACATTTAAACTAGCTGAGGCGCAACTTCGTCCACGTGGTTTAAGCTTTTTTGAATCCCGCGGGAACTCCCTAATTTTCCGGGATAAAAAGTAGCCTATGTCACTTTCCAGGTCCTCAACTGTACCCATGCCAAAAATCACGTCGATCCGTTGCTCCGTTGCGGCGTGATTGAAGGACAAACCAACAAACCAACAAACAAAGTGACTTTCGCATTTATAATATTAAAAGTATGATGTAATAAAAGAATGCAGCCGCTGACCTCTCGACACTTTGACCGATGGCAAAAAGTTTAGTGGGTGACCTTGGCCCATTTGCCAAATGTTTACCTGAACCCGTTCCATGAATATCGTCCCAATGAAGGATCCCTGGACCTTTGCATGAATATATTATCATATTCTGCCTCGTGTAGTTCTTGAATTCGAGCTAGAAAATATACCAACTTTTATTTTTGTAAATAAATGATAGCCAATTACTTGTGTTATTTTCTTCTGAATTTTGTTGAATAGTTTCATCTTGCATTACTAAAACAATTAATCAGATTTTCACCTTACATATAAACACCTTTAGTAGTACCGACTTTTGTAACAAAAAAACATTCGTATTTGACCTTTGATGTATAGTTTTAGGTATTTTATAGGATTTATTTGACGGAGTTTTGTAACATCGTAAAATATTTTCATCCGCTAGCCCGAAGGAGCCCTTTTGGTTTTCGGGATTAAATATCACAAGTGTAAGCTTAAATATTCCAAGTTACATTAAAATCTATTCAGTCGTCAGCGCGATGTGCGAACCACACTCGTGTGGCTCCACGAGTGTGGTTCGCACACGAGTGGTGGTGCGACCACACGAGTGTGGTACCAAGGACGAAAATTAAAAAATAAACACTATTTTGGGCTCTAAATTGTAAAATTTAAAAATAATAAATAATGATCAGAAACTACAGTATTTTAAGCATAAACTCAAACAAAATTTAATTAGGAGAGTCAATCACAAGTTTATGCGGAAGGCAAATACCTAAACAAGTACCTAAGTAAGCTATAATATGACTAAAAGTTACATAAGTTTAGATTCAATAATATTATAAAAATAACAAAACACGAATCTTAATGAGCAGGAAATCTCGAAAATTTCACAGTTGAAGCGACCCTTAAGTGGAGTCTTTATAACGAAGCCCGAAGGTTCGGGGTCAAAATGACCCCTAAGGGCGGCCGGTTTTAATGAAAGCATCAAAACGCGGCCTCGGTTCGGCGTATTTTTGTCTGAAGGGCTAAGTCGAGAGGCTTTTACCCGTAGTCAGATGGTTTCGTTTCGGCATTCGTTGGGCACTCGTTTTGAGTGGGGCTTTACAAGTAAATTTTGGCTGGAATCTGAATATACGTATATTACCTATTCTGTTTATGCGAATCTTTTTAAAAGTCGAGTGGTTTAGATGGCTGATTTCCTATTCGGGTGGTCTGATACCTACGGGACATGAACTTTTCGAAGTTATCATTAATTTGCTTTAACTGTGATGGAAAACATCGCGAGGAAATCTCGTTGTCCGTTGACGATCTTCCTGGCGCAGTTTTAAGCTTTGTTGTATGAACATGGCAGGTCCTGGGTTCGATTCCCGGCAGGGTTGTTCTAGGCAAGCACGTTCCAACCTAGACCTCATCATTGCCTTGCACTAAGCATGCTTGTCGTCAAGCGCAAGCATATCTCACAGGAACAATTTGGGGTCAATTTGGGAGTTTATAATTTCTGAATTATCTCTGGTCTGGTCTGGTTAGTTAGCCGGTAGGCCAGTTACCACCCTACCGGCGGAGACGTAGCGCCAAGTGATTTAGCGTTCCGGTATGATGCCGTGTGGAAACCGACTAGGAGTATCGGTTTGACAGCAAACCCCTAAAAGGTTAGTCCGCTACCATCTTAGACTGCATCATCATTTACCATCAGGCGGGATCGCAGTCAAGGGCTAACTTGTAGTGGAATAAAAAAAAGTCGTTATATAAGCTACTTGTAGTTATGAAATATATTTCTCCACGCTGGTCAATTTCTTCACGGCAGACGTTTTATTAGAGATTTTTATAATGATTACAGAACTCTCAGGCATGGTTTAAACTTTCCACACGATTTTTGTTCACTATATTGTTGTGTTGATGTATTGTAATTAATTAAGTTGGAGATGCGTTCCCGGAATCGAACCCCAGACTTGGAGGCTGAAATCTTTCCATTATAAGGCTATCACTATAATATTGGATACTATGGTTTATATTTACTTTTGTTTAAAACTGTATCTTGTCTGGATATAAAAAAACTACCTACATTATGCATTTAATATTAGTTTTGTTTAGAACTTTAAATAACTGTATGTAGATAGGCAAATAATACAAACTTACCTTTCAGAAGTGAATAGAGCGATGAGTTAAGTCTTAACAATTAAAGTTTAAACGACCTAATGCGATACGATATCGTTTACTCATCTTTCTTTGTTTAACCATAACGAGAACTTGAGTAAAAGTCAAACGTATAACTACGGCTCGCGCGCAACACTTGACAGATACGAGTGCCGTCGAGCGTCCACGCAACATTAGTTAAATATCTCAGGTCACGTGACAAGTGAGCCAGGCCTTATATAATTCAAATAATTGATCAAGTTTCAGGCTCAGCATTTCAGAAAATTTAGAGTTCTGAGGTCAACTTTGGACGTAAGAAAATCTCCACTTTGAAAGCCCCCATTTCGTCAATTTTAGGGGAAAAATTTTAAAAAATATATTCTTGGACTCTATTCCTAATTATCTTTAAAATGATATACCGCAACCCTATGTAAGGCTATAAAAATATTTTTTCTTCATATTCGCTTCTATGAGAGCCCCCTGAAATAAAGATTTTTATTACTTTTTAAGCCATATTCGGCTGGAGGCCATCGGTTTATATGCATAATATTTAAATTTGAAGTAATTACGTTCAGTAATTCAGAAGTTATAAGGCTCTGACAGACGGACGGACGGACAAGTGCAAATTCACTCAAGTAGACTCAGAGACCTTCGCTTCGCTCGGTCAACAAGACATAAGGTCTTGTCAGTATTGCGTTTTCCAGAAATGACTTGAATTAGATATAAAGTCCAGTTTAAAGGGAGGCTTCGGTCATAGTCAGTTGCCACCATGGCAGAAGAGTTGCGACAAGTCTGTTCTTCGTGTTACCGTGTATAGTGTGTAGTTACTTGTAAAAACAAAAAAAATGAACGCGTACGTGCGCATTTGGTGTGACGGTTCACCGTGTATTTGTCTCATAACATAGTGGATATTTTTGTTTGTGTAAAACGTAGCATAGTAATGTACTCTGTGGTGAAAAGCAGCTTAGTGTAGGCTGTAGCGTAGCATATTAGCGTAGCATAACGGAACGTAGCATAGCGGAACGTAGCGAAGTAGCATAGTGTAGCGTAACGTAACCGAAACGTAACGTAGCATAGTATAGTCGCACAAACTTATCTGGTGATAGCGTCGCTAGTAAATATTAAAAATAATATAAAAAAACTGGCACAAAAATTAGTTCCAACTATGGCCACCGAATCAGATTTAAAGTTTGTGGGACTATACAGTATTGCAGCTATCAGTCGTTGAGTGACGTGACCCAGATACTACCCATGGATACAACCCCACATAGGCAGCTAACGTGTTAAGAAAACTGATTCTGAATGAAAGCATTTGATTCCATACAAAGAAAACGAGCATCGAAGCCTCTTGACTCACTCAGAAAAAATATAGGACGCCTGGCGTTCTTCCAAGATACACAGACCAATAGAATAATGAATAGCCATAAATATTCCACTGTATACCTTCATATAACATGATTTCTCTGTTATTTGCATTATGGCTGATCTGTGTTTATGGTAATGTGTAATTTGGCAAGGGTCTGGGTTCGGTAATGTTACGTAGAATCTTTTTATGTATTATTTATTAATCAATCATATTTTATTATATCAGAAATCTTCGTTCTGCGTACAAATCTATATTCTATATTTAAGTTCAATATATTCATACGGCTGCAATAACATTTGTAAGCTTTACTCACGAAGGTCGTTTACATGAGTAACTTACAAATAGGCATGATGACAGTAACCAAGAATCAATGAAATTATGAATTTATCTAATGAAATAGGATTCATGGATTATAAAAAATGTATTTATTTTTCTATTTCTAGTTTCTATTTTTTCTATTTATTTTGATAAAATAAAACTATAAAATACAGCAATACGCCATATTGCATAAAACACAAAGAAGCGAATGACGTCACAATTGTTTGTTTTCGAGCTTTGAAAATCACACTATTGCTTACTGCACACTGCACAGAGTACATTGGTAATAACAATAGTGACGTCACAACGACGCCATGACACCGCCGAACGTTTTGGCGTGAATTTTAAAATTTAAATTTCAAATGCTAATTTTATCTACCAAACTTTATTTTTCTGCTGAAATAAGATATTTTTTCGAAATAGTAGATACTTCCGAACATAATCTGACCATTTTTCAAAATCAGTCATCATGCCTATTGTAAACAGTCTTGTTACCCGTTGTCCTAGTCACCTAGGACAACGGGTAACAAGACGGGTAACGGTCTACGTGGCTACGTTTATCGCTCACGCGATAAACGTAGCCACGTAGACCGTAGCCGTTTTCGCGTAGACAAGTTTGTCATTTTCTATGGCGTCGTATCACGTCGGGTTGCTTCAGTCATCGACTAGTACAACGGTGGGTGTGTGTGTATCTAAGTTTCATTAAAATCCTCCTTGTTAAGTTAAAAACAGAGAAACTGATTTGAGCATAATAATATTATGTTCTCCCATAACCTTTTTTTACTCTACTACAAGTTCGCCCTCGACTGCGACCTCACCTGGTGGCAAGAAATGATGCTGAGTTTATGATGGTAGTGGGCTAACCTGTTAGGTGTATAGCAGCTAAATTTAACTCATATCGGTTTCTACACGGCATCGTATACCGGAACGCTAAATCGCTTGTCGGTCTTTGCCGGTAGAGTAGTAACTAGCCACTGCCGAAGCCTACCACCAGACCAGAGAAAAATCAAAAATTAAAAATTCCCACATTGACCCCTTATAGGCCCCTTTTTATCCCGGAAAATTCAGGAGTTCCCGCGGGAATCAAAAAAAAACTTAAGCCCCGCGGATGAATTCCCGGGCATCAGCTAGTAAAATATAAAGAAAGTAAAAAAAACCGGCCAAGTGCGAGTCGGACTCGCGCACCGAGGGTTCCGTACAAACATGTAGTAAATTTTAAATTATTATAAAAACTACTTACTAGATCTCGTTCAAACCAATTTTCGGTGGAAGTTTGCATGGTAATGTACATCATATATTTTTTTTAGTTTTATCATTCTCTTATTTTAGAAGTTACAGGGGGGGGGGGACACATTTTACCACTTTAGAAGCGTCTCTCGCAAACTATCAGTTTAGAAAAAAATGATATTACAAACCTCAATATCATTTTTGAAGACCTATCCATAGATACCCCACACGTATGGGTTAGATGAAAAAAAAATTTTTGAGTTTCAGTTCTAAGTATGGGGAACCCCAAAATTTATTGTTTTTTTTTCTATTTTTGTAAGAAAATCTTAATGCGGTTCACAGAATACATCTACTTACCAAGTTTCAACAGTATAGTTCTTATAGTTTCTGAAAAAAGTGGCTGTGACTTACGGACGGACAGACAGACAGACAGACAGACAGACAGACAGACAGACATGACGAATCTATAAGGGTTCCGTTTTTGCCAAATTTGGCTACGGAACCCTAAAAAGGGTAAGGCACAGAATCCAAACAATACGCTTGTAGAGACGAAAGTCTAACAATAAAAAGTTGTAAACAGACCCAGTAAGCAGATATTAAGCCCGATAACAATCTGGAGGCAACTGATTACATCGTCTCACATACAATGGTTCATGCTTCAATAGGGAAGGACCAATCTATTGGGTACAATATGCCATTCCGCTATACCCACTACTGTTGCAATATGAACCTTATTACAACTTAAATAAAGTCGATAAACAAGATGGGTATTAAACTGCAGCCAATATGAGTCGAGATGTTTTCATTCAGTTGTATGAGTATTCTTTTTAATACCAAATTGTTTTTTTTTCGGTATGGAACTGGAATCAGTAGATAAGCTTTATGCTTTTCGATATTGAGGCCAACTTGAACAACACTGCGTAAAATTTTTTGATGCTGTCACTTTTCGATAACTGGGTTGTCATGAAAGGGACAGGTATAAAAAATTCATAAACTTAGGCCGACTTGCACAACGCTGCCTAAACTGATTTATTTTGTATTTTTTTTGGATGCTGTCACTTTTTAATAAGTTTATTACTGGATTGACATGTAAGGGACAGTTATATAGAAAAATTCACTTAAAAACACGTTTATCGGACTTGCGTGAGTGGACCTTCGAAGGTTTCCGCAGCTATATTATAGCTACATACAAAAGCGTTCTATTTCCTTCCTGTAAATACATTTTATATATAATATACTTACGCGCGCACTAAGCGACAGAACAAAACTTCGTTCTCCGACAAACGCAGTATATTTATTACTAGCTGATACCCGCGACTTCGTCCGCGTGGATTGAGGAGTTTTAGTTCCCGCGGGAACTCTTTAATTTTCCGGGATAAAAAGTACCCTATTATTTAATCCGGACTTCTAACTTTACGTCTGCAAAATTTCAAAGCAATCGGTTCAGTAGTTACGGCGTGAAAGCGGAACAAACATACAAACAAACGATAGTAAGGATTCACGCGGACGCTTTCTCCTGTCTCTCTCCTGTTGCTCTTCAAAACTTTAACTTATTGAGCCTTAAAATATTCTTTTGGTACGGTGTTTTATGGAAAACCTTTTTTTCTTGCAAAAGCAATTAGGGGCCACTTTAGCAAAGAAGCATCTTTTACAAAGCAAAAGGAAAGATGAATTTCCGGTTTTTTAGCCTTTTATCCACCCGCTCATTAGCTATAGTAACTTTTTAAATAACGCAATTCCATTAAATTTTATAAGTAAATAGGAAATTGAAAATTTACCTAGAAAACGTTCAGGATTTTATCTTGGCCTATTTTTGGTTAACTATCCGCGTCTGCCCTCTAACTCAGTCTATTTAGGCAACAAAGAAAAAATTGAGCATGGAAGATAATATAATATTATTTTATGTATTGCTAGATTTTGCCCGCGACTTCGTCCGCCTGGATTGTTTTTAAGGAGGAACTCTTTAATTTTCCGAGCAAATTCGTCCCGGGAACTAATTAAAAAGTGGCTCATGTCCTTTCTCGGGATGTAACCTACCTCCATATCAAATTTCATCGTCATCAGTTGAAAAGATGGGCCGTTAAAGAGTAGGAGATAGAGAGACAGACACACTATCGTATTCTTAATATTAGTATGCATTATACTGTTTAGTAAACTAAATCACGATTTATACCAAAGAAAACATGTAACTTATATGAAATGAAATTAAATAGGAAGTAGAATTCAATAGGCGTTCTCATGCTTTCCTCATGCCTTTCAAACTTTAAAAATGCGCTTCTAGTATGGATGTTTGTATGAAATACATAGTTGTGACGTCATCAAACACACACAACACACACTTTTTTTCTTTAAAATCGATAGTTTAAATTTTAAAATGATTATCGAACTTAAAACTAAGAAAAGATGTTAATTTTAGGTATTTGCCTGGTGGGAGGCTTCGGCCGTGGCTAGTTACCACCCTACCGGCAAAGACGTGCCGCCAAGCGATTTAGCGTTCCGGTACGATGCCGTGTAGAAACCGAATAGGGGTATGGGTTTAATATAACTGCCATGCCCCTAACAGGTTAGCCCGCCACCATCTTAGACTGCATCATCACTTACCATCAGGTGAGATCGCAGTCAAGGGCTAAGTAACTTGTAGTGGATACAAAAAAAAAAATCAGTAAGAAATAATTTATTTTTGACATCTAAGTCATAATAATCAGTATAAACATCTCAAATCTCATGTTCTTATTGAAAAGTCTCTTTAGGTCTCACCTTATCAGTTTACCTAATGAAAAGCAAACTAATTCCAAACGTATGGCGCGGGGCCAAAACTTTCCTGCAGCTAAGCAGATATTATGAGGCGTCCTACTTTATGTTGTCGATTGTGTCAATTTTGCTTAGCTTATCACATCAATTTATAGATTTTAGTATAAAAAAGTTTATGATATGCGCTGTGATGAGCGTTGTGCTATTAGTCCGTCAAACTTAACAAAATTGGAACAATTAAATATGCCTGTTTAGTTTTTGTCTTATTTAAAAAAATATATAAACTAGCGATGCTGTCACCGGGTCAGATAAGTTTGTGGGACTGTATATAGTTAGTAGAAGGTAATAAAGGGAAAATGTGTATGAAATTAATGATAGTATGTTTGTTTGTCGTTTAACCACACTACAATGGAGCAACGGGTCAACGTGATTTGTAGACATGAATATAGTTCAAGACTGCGGGAGAGAACAGCAACTTTTTTTCAAACGTCAAAACGTGCGCCTAGTGGGGTGGGATGTTGCATGAAATACTAAATTGTGACGTCATCAAAATTCGACGCATTTTTTAAAATTCAATCGATAGTTTAAAATGGTTTTCAAATATAACACTAACAGGGAACGTAAATATTAAGTCTTTTGGGATATCCTCCATTTAATAATCACTAAAAATAATCTATTTGACTAGTTGTCAAATAAATGCCCTTGACCGGAAACATACTCGGGGAGTTTTTTTAACCAACTTCCAAAAAAGGAGGAGGTTCTAAATTTCTTAATTCGGCGCGTTTTTTTTTTTTAAATGTAGGTATGTCGGTGCATATCTCCGTGGTTTCTGAACCGATTTCGAATATTTTTCGCTAGTCGTCTAGAAGAAGCTCTCGGGGTTGTCCCTTAAAAGATTCTGACTCCAAATCCTCAACCCTGACAATAAAAAGTTAAAAATAAAAATTCGGGTATAACAAGGATAAGCAAAGTTGACGCATCATACTCGCCCGACTTCAACATAGTGGGTAGAAATCAAAATTATTTTGTACTTTACAGTGGCGTTGGAAGTCGGTTTTTTGGAAAGAATTTTTTAGCATCAAAAATTGTTTCTCTGAAGAACATCAATAGCCAACCAAGCCTTTTGTGCCTGAAAGAAATGATGCCACAGAATATGAAAGGAATACACGTCTGGCATAATATGGAAATCAATCCGCACCCCTTAGGGTACATACGCCTCACTAATCCGAATTCCATTCCGAGCTTAGCAAACAATAGCTTGAATACTTACTCAAGCTTAGTTTGCGCTACTCGCTTATATTATACACAATAATCCATACTAATATTATAAATGCGAAAGTGTGTCTGTCTGTCTGTCTGTCTGTCTGTCTGTCTGTCTGCTACGCTTTCACGGCCCAACTACTCAACCGATTTTGATGAAATTTGGTACAAAGGTAGGTTAAATCCCGGGGAAGGACATAGGCTACTTTTTATCCCAGAAAATTGAAGAGTTCCCACGGGAATCAAAAAATTTTATCTGTTCAACCGACTTTGATGAAATTTGGTACAGGGATAGGTTGTATCCTGGGAAAGGACATAGGCTACTTTTTATCCGGGAAAATTTAAGAGTTCCCGCGGGAATCGAAAAAACTTGGTCCACGCGGACGAAGTCGCGGGAATCATCTAGTAAGAAAATATATGTAAATTAAATCATTTACATACAAAATAAAAATTGAAAATTTATATACACCGCTCATTTTCACATATTGTATTGCTACTAATATATATATATTTACTATAATGGTTGGTTGAAAATTAAATCGCCAAATAATTATTATTCTACAAATACGTGAAAATGGAGCACCGGGTGACATAATTTACGCACTAATATAATATAGTTAAAGACCGGGAGAGAAAGGCATTCTTTTGATTCCGGAAAATTATAGAGACCAAACCAGAGTTTGGAAAAGAAATTCCCATAATTACCCAAACTGGAAATCGAACCCAGAGGGCTCCCCAGAGGGAGACGAATTTATAAGACCAGAGGGCTTTATAAAATCCGAGTACTGAGAGCGACAAAAATATTTATTTATCTTAATCTCAAGTGAACATCAACAGGCAAAGTTTTTGTGTCTGTAAGAAATGATGCCACAGAATATGAAAGCAATACAAGTCTGGCATAATATGGAAATCAATCCGCACCCCTTAGGGTACGTACGCCTCACTAATCCGAATTCCATTCCGAGCTTAGCAAACAAAGGCTTGAATACCCAGGCTTTGTTTGCGGTATTCGCTATTTAGGTTCGCATTTCCATACTGTATATTTTAATCTAGTATCCTAACCTCATAATAATATTATAATTAAAGTGTGTTTGTTTGTTGCTTTGTTGTTTTGTCCTTCAATCACGTTGCAATAGATAGAGCAACGGAGCATTTTTGCATGGGGATAAGGACCTGGAGAGTGACATAGGCTACTTTTTATCCCGGAAAATTAAGCACTTGCCGTGAAAATTAACCAAAAAGTTATGACGGACGAAGACGCGGGCATCAGCTAGTAATATATAATTATTTGACGGTAGGTATAGTGCTTGCACTGAACATACAGCATTATGCTGTGCCTGGGCCATTTTTCAACCGACTTCAAAAAAAGGAGGAGGTTCTCAATTCGACTGTATTTTTTTTATGTTTGTTACCTCAGAACTTCTGACTGGGTGAACCGATTTGGATGATTCTTTTTTTATTTGATACGGCATACTTGCCAAGTGGTCCAATATAAATTTTATCGAAATCGGTCGAGCGGTTTTTAAAATATCAACAATAAAGCACACGCTATACAAAGTACTTATACTTTGTATAGCGTGTGTTGTTGTAAAGTTGGCGCGGTAGTTGAAGTCGGTTGTATAAAAATATTTTTTTATAGTAAATTATTCGGGTTGTGCCATATGTGATAAAGTTTATTCCTGCGCCTCATCGTTGTTGTTTAGATTCTAGATCTTGTTTAGATTGTTGAGGCCCAAGGGTGATCTACCTCTTTAGGTACGCTTGTTTATGTGTGGCACAATTTGGAAATAAATGTTTTTTCTCTTTTTCTTTCTTTAAAATTATGCGAATGTGAGTTCGTAACACTTTCATGGCCCATCTTTTCGACCGATTTTGATGAAATTTGGTGCAGACATAGTTTGCATCTTCCGAAAGAGGTTCCTGATGGAATATAAAAGATAATCTACATGGATGAAGTCGCAGGCATTATCCAGTTTAAAAATATATTTTTAAAAGAACTCAGCTTTTCTGTAATATTTTTCTCAGATCATTCTGATAACCTAACTGACGGCCACGGGCCAGATTCTAGTTTCTTTTTATTAAAAAACACTTGCAGATGCAAATCAAAGCCAACATTACATTTAAAGTTGCATGAATATCCGTCCAAATTGAAAAAGTCTCTCTCACCTTATCAATTTACCTAACGAAGTGTAGCTCTAATTCTGCACGGTTGGCGTAGCGCCAAAACTTTCGTATAGCTTAGCAGATATTATAGAGCGACCTACTTCATGTTTCGAGTTTCGCTTAGCTTATCAATTTACAGGAATACAATTTTGGAAATATTAATAAACTTGTTCCGTGATAGTAGGTATTATAGAATTTCAGTTGTTCCCCGAATCGGCGGTGGTTTAAGTGGTTTGTATATTTGTATACTAGATGATGCCCGCGCCTTAGACCGCGTGGATACAGTTTTTAAGCTATTGCATAGCTTCTATCGCGGGCTTTGAGCGTGGAGACCGAATCCAGAAATTCCGTTACAAAAAACCTAACACTTGGGTTAGGGATCAGTATGTTTTCAAAACATAATTCTTTAAAATTATTTCGCCTTTATATTCCAAATCACCTTTTCATCAAAATAGTCTTTTTATTTTCAATACTTTGAAGTCAACAACACAAGTAGTCATAGCAACCAAAGTGTTAGGTAAGTTGATCTCTATACCAAATTTTATCAAAATCGGTTGATTAGATGGACCGTGAAAGCGTAGCAGACAGACAGAAAGACAGACAGGCAGCACAGTTTCGTTTTTATATTTAGACTTATAAAAGCGCTAACGAAAGTTAGATCAGTATAGTACATTAGGTATAATTAATTAATAAAATAAGTCTACAAAATCCGCAGGATCTAGGTAATAAACCTTGGTCGCGGGCATGATCTAGTTACTTATATTATGTAGTCTATACTACCAATCCATCTATAGGTACATAAAAATTGCGATTTTAAAAATCTCATACCATATCTTGCTCCAGAATTTTTAACTCTTATATTACTCGAACTTTGTAGGACACGTCCAAATTGTGCCGACCTAAAAAAGTCGGAAGACGCTGAGCAAGATACGGACGTGTTTGACATAACTGGCCAATTTAAACGGTCATGCGATCTCTCTGTTCTACAAACATACGAGGTTAATTCCACATAGCCGGGTTGGCCGCCCGGGGGTGGGTCCCAAACGTTCAGTGTCAAGACATTGGCTTCGCTCCAAATGAAAGAGTAGAAATGTAATGACTATAATTTAAAGATATAAACGTTTGTAATATCATACGAGTGCGGTAAGGGATATTTCAACTTAAACGATTTTTCTTTTATTATATCAGCTGTAATCTTAGGTAACAGTAATAATATACGGGACTAAGCAACTTTTCATTTTTATGGTAATGATGGATGGATGATAGATACTGATAGATCCATGCCACTATTATGAATGTGAAAGTGTGTCTGTCTGTCTGCTACGCTTGCACTGCCCATCTGTCTAACTGTTTTAATAAAATTTGGTACAGGAATAGATTGTATCTCAGGGAAGGACTTTTAACCTGGGAAATTAAAGAGTTTCGACGAGAATCAAACAAACCCCAATTCACGCGGATATAGTCGCAGGCATCATCTAGTACACCATAATGGGGACGTGGTGGACTACCGACTTAGCTGCCACAGTACATATCAAACAATTGTGCTGGATAGGTGACGTTGGATCCAGAAGTTAATTGGAAGGTGAACGACTGATTCCCGCGGGAACTATTAATTTTTCCAGGATAAGAAGTAACCTAAGTTATTCTCTATGAATTTTATAAGAACGGTATTCAAGCTATAGCTCCGTTGCGACATGATTTAAGAACGAACCAATAACCGCAACATACACACTCTTTCGCAATAGGCATGATGACAGTAACCAAGAATCAATGAAATTGTGAATTTATCTAACGAAATAGGAATCATGGATTGTAAAAAACGTATTTATTTTTCTATTTCGAGTGAGATTGCTATTTATTTTGATAATATAAAACTATAAAATACAGCAATCCGCCATATTGGATAAAACACCAAGAAACGAATGACGTCACAATTGTTTGTTTTCGAGATTTGACAATCACACTATGTTTACTGCACACTGCAAAGAGTACATTGGTAAAAACAATAGTGACGTCACAAACGACGCCATGACACCGCCGAACGTTTTGGCGTGAATTTTAAAATTTAAATTTCAAATGCCAATTTTATCTACCAAACCTTATTTTTCTGTTGAAATAAGATATTTTTTCGAAATAGTAGATACTTCCGAACATGATCTGACCATTTTTCAAAATCAGTCATCATGCCTATTATGTGTAATGAAAATAATAACAAAATGAATTTGCTTAATGTACGATGTCGTAGCAATTAAATATAACGAGCACTGGGATTAAACCATTCCTTTTCCTAAATGTCACATACTCATGTAACATGAAGCACTTTAATGCTGACATTTAAAGCATTTTAATCGCTTTTGCAATACTGAAGCACTTTTGACGACCTCCATGGCGCAGTGATGAGGGCTGTTGTCTTAACGCGCGGAGGTCCCGGGTTCGATCCCCGGTTGGGTCAATTTGGGAATTTATAATTTCTGAATTATCCTTGGTCTGGCCTGGTGGGAGGTTTCGGCCGTGGCTAGTTATCACCGGCAAAGACGTGCCGGCAAGCGATTTAGCGTTCCGGTACGGTGCCGTGTACAAACCGAGTAGGTATGGGTTTAATAAAACTGCCATGCCCCTAACAGGTTATCCCGTCCTGCATCATCACTTACCGTGGTGAGATCGCAGTCAAGGGATAAAAAAAAACTCGTAGTGGATTAAAAAAAAACATTACGGAAGTCAATTTAACCAGAGAACAAGAAGCAAAATACCATTGATAAAAAAATAGAAAATAGAATGAAACAAGTAAACATTTGCAGAGTCAAGAAAAACCAGCGGACGCAGAATTTATTCACCTTTTTAGCTATTTAACATTACCAAGTCAAATCAAGTCTCGTGTCTGCTTTCCATATTTAATCTATGTCTGAATGCCGGTCACGAACGCCGCGAGGCAAGGGGCGCGTGAAAAATACTACGCCTTGACAGATAACATTTTCCGTAGATTTGTTTTCCTTAGGATCGTGACCTTTGGGGATTCTGTTCCGTACTATAACAAAAAATTTGGGGTTTTTTTATTTACTCCATTACGATCTTAAGAGTCGTGTAAGGGAATATTACCTTTCTAATACCTATACTATAGTATATTAAATTATTAATATAATATCCATACTAATATCCATTATCCATACTAATATTATAAATGCGAAAGTGTGTCTGCCTGTCTGCTACGCTCTCACGGCCCACACGTTCATCCGATTTTGATGAAATTTGGTACAGGGATAGTTTGTATCCCTGGGAAGGACATAGACATTTACATAATTTACCTCGGACATTAATCCCGGAAAATTAAGGAGTTCCCGTGGAAATTAAAAAAAAAAACTTAATCCACGCGTAAGGCATCATTTAGCATAATATAAGAAACGGGTTGTCTGGAGGAGATCACTTTTAGTGATAAGAGTTAAGACCGCCCTTGCGCACGCGTTGTTTTCTGTTTTTTGTTTATAATTAGATCTATGTTATGTGTGGCAATAAAGACTTTATCTTTCTATCTACGAGTTAGCTCTTTATTGTTATATCATGATAAGTAATGCCTCAGAACAAGTGATGATGAAGCCTATGGTAGCGGGCTAACTAACCTGTTATGGGTTTTTTTTACGCCACTGTAATTTAGACCTTGACTGCAATCTCACCTGATGGTAAGTGATGATACAGTCTAGGAAGTGGGCTAACCTGTTGGGGGTACGACAGTTATAAATGAAAGCCATACCCCTATCGGTTCCTGCACGACATCGTACCAGAACGCTAAATCGCTTGACGTTATGTCTTTGCCGGTAGGGTGGTAACAAGCCACGGCCGAAGCCTCCCACCAGGTCAGACCAAAGAAAAATCATGAAACTACAAATTCCAGAATTGACCCTGCCGGCGTCGAACCCGGGACCTCCCACTTATAAGACCACAGCGCTCAAAACTGCGCCAGGGAGGTCATCAAAACTTAATACTCGGCTCTTCAGAAAAAGTTCAAAGAGTACGTGAAAGATAGAACGGTCTGTCAGATAAAATGTTCCCTAGATTTGTTTGCCGTGGATTGTGACATATAGGGAGGCTTCGGGCGGCCGAATGGAAAATCCCTGATTGTATTTCGCAAGTACATGCAATCTCATAATCTATTCTGAGATCGTAATTTTGCCCGTGTACGTTCTATCTTTTTGTCGCTCTACGTATTATCCCGTATGAAATAGGGGTTCACTCCAGCTATATCTCAGGTTTTATGGCAGTGTGAATGGCTCATAGACAAGTGTTTTTTCTCGCTGAAAGAATTTTTAATGAACTAGATGATGCCCGCGCCCGACTTCGTACGCGTGAATTAAGGGTTTTGATTCCCGCGGAAACTTTAATTTTCCAGGATAAAAAGTAGCCTGTTTGTATCCCCGGGATGTAACCTATCTCTGACGAAATTTCATCAAAATCGAATGAACAGATAGGCCGTGATAGCGTAGCAGATGGACAGAAAGACAGACAGACACACTTTTGCATTTATAATATTATATTAGTATGGATATAGTTGTCCATTACATTATTATTTTTGTTGTATTTATTTTATGGTGTACAAAAGAGTATATTTAATTTTTACTTTTACTTTATGAAAGTATGCATTGTCTCTAAGCAGCTTTTGTATCGCACGAGCATCACGCAAAGTGCTAAATGGACGTCAAGCGTGCTTAAATTGTCTCGGCGCCCATTTGCAGCGGCCATTGTTCCGTGATAAATTGTTTGCACCATTTGCAACGTTCACGGAGCGCGCTGTGCGACGCACGCGGTTGATTGATCACAATTGAACGCTTTGTATGAACATCATAGAGTTGTAGATCAGGTTCATCTATACTAATATTATAAATGCGAAAGTTTGAGTATATGGATGGATGGATGTTTGTTCAATCTCGCCAGAACGGCTGAACGGATCTGGATGAAGTTTGGCACAGAATTTGGATTATTAAAAACATCAATCCACGCGGACGAATTCGCGGGCATCATCTAGTAATTATATATTACTAATAACGATTAAGTTATTTTTGATTCCCGCGGGAATCCCTTAATTTTCCGGGATAAAAAGTAGTCTATGTCCTTCCCCGGGATACAAACTATTACTGTACTAAATGACTTGACCAGTAACTGCCCTCCGATTCAGAACAATGTGCAGCATTTCCGTTTTTACAGTAAAGTTTAAAAATTAAAACCGAAATGATTATGGATTTATTATTCCGAATAAGGTCAAGGTTAAAATATCTAAAAAAGTAATACGTCTATTGTTTAAATCTTGAGCATCCGCTTTCCGCTTTAAGCACTACTCCATTTTGACGTTCCATTTTATCCATGCCTAATAATAATCTTGTAACCCTACAAGAATTAGTCACTATATTATGAGTGATTTATTTTTGATCAATTGAATAGTAATTGTATTTATTTGTTGACAAGCTTCAATGAAACGTGTAATTGATCGAACAAAGCATTTTGAAATAACCACTGTGTTTAAAGGAACGCTTTTTGACATTACATCTGTCTGCTATCTGTGTTCGGATAGTTGAACTCGCTAACAAAACCGTCTAGCACCATCTAGTGTCGGAAAGCAGCCATACATTGTAACGTCATTTATTAAAAGAAACGCGAGCTCCTGCGATCACCATCACCAGCACAATTCAGCGGTGATGATGGCGATCACGAGGACGACGCGACCGGACAAGACAACACTCCCGTGCCTATCGCTCATAGCGAGGGGGCCCAGGACCTAATACCTAGCCAAGACCACGAGACCTTAAGCCAAGACGGCAGGCCCTAGCCGACACAAGGCTAAAAAGACGACACTGGAGAAGTGTACTTCCCCGCGCCACACCCGGGCAAGGAGGCTACGCCTCGAGGCCCGCACCCCCGTTTTGGCCAAGGCCAAACGGAGAAGACCCCTGCTATTAAAAGAATTACATGTACCTAATTCTTGCAAATATAGTTTTATTATTCCAGTATTATCCTCATCCCTGCCCAAATAATGCAAAGATTTCTTTTTCCTGAACAACGTGGTCGAATAGTTGAAAATAATTGTTTGGACTCGCTAATCTTATCGTCTAGCGCCATCTAGTGTGGCAAAGCAGTTATTTGGTGAAACTTTTTTTATTTATTTACTCAGTTTTCAGAGCCTTCGGAATCCTGAAACCTTATTAGTAAACTATAAAATATAACAATTATAAAAATTCTTTCCAAAAAACCGACTTCCAAGGCCACTGTAAAGTAAAAAATAATTTTGATTTCTACACACTATGTTGAAGTCGGGCGAGTATAGCAAAGATAGGCATAGTTGACGCGTCAGGCTCGCCCGACTTCAACATAGTGTGTAGAAATCAAAATTATTTTTTACTTTACAGTGGCTTTGGAAGTCGGTTTTTTGGAAAGAATTTTTATTTTTAACTTTTTAGTGTACTCTTAATCCCCACAGCTTAGGAGTGCAGTGCCCTGCAGCATCAGAGTTGAGGAGTTGGGGCTTGGGTTTAAGTATGAAGTCATTGCTTGACGCTTACAATATGAATTCACCATACAAAATCCTAAATCGCTATTTTTAAGGAGTTCTGTACCCTGCAGCATCAGGGTTGAAGAGTTGGGACTTGGGTTTAAGTATGAAGTCGTTGCTTGACACCTACAATATTAATTCGTTATAAAAAATCCTAAATCGATATTTTTAAGGAGATCTGTACCCTACAGCATCAGAGTTGAGGAGTTGGGACTCAGAGTTGTATCGTATACACGTGACTTGATACCTACTATATGAATTCACCATCAAAACTCCTAACTCCCTAGTTTTGAGACGTAGGTACACCTACAGCATCAGGATTGAGGATTTGGAGTCAGTTTTTTTTATGGGACCATCTCGCGAGCTTCCTCAAACCACTGAAAATTTTTCAAATCGGTTTGGAAACCACGGAGATATGCGGTAATATACATTAAAAAAAACATACGCGCCGAATTGAGAACCTCCTCCTTTTTTGGAAGTCTGTTAACAATAATAAAGAAATCATTGCTGCACATTGCTTTTTTCTATCTAGGCAAGCTCCCATAGTTCCACTGGTCAAGTCCTTTCATCAAAATCGGTTGAACAGGTGGGCCGTGAAAGCGTAGCAGACAGACACACACACTTTCGCATTTATAATATTAAGTATGGATATTTTAAAAATACAACCATTTTAATCCATTTGTGTTATAAAGCCAGAATTTAATTATGAACAGCTGTAACCACGAATGAGTTTATTTACGCTGATTGCTGAATAATTTACACGGTTGATTAATAATCGCGGCGCCATAAAACATTACCCGCTGACAAACACAATATACGCATGGCTAAATATTTATTGGTAAACTAGCGAATGCCCGCGACTTCGTTTGCGTGGTTTAAGGTTTTTTGGTTCCCGCGGGAACTCATATTACATACATTTTCCGGGATAAAAAGTAGCCTAAGTCCTCCCCCGGAATACGTATCCCTGTACAAAATTTTATCAAAATCGGTTGAATAGATGAGGCGTGAAAGCGTAGCAGGCAGACAGACAGACAGACAGACACACTTTCGCATTTATAATATTAGCAGGTAATAATGATATTTTGTATGGATCTGTATGATGTGATTTTGTAGCTTCTATAAGCTGAACTCCTTAATTTTCCAGGATAAAAATTAGCCTATATGTCAATCTTCAGGTCCTCAACTAGTCCCATGCCGAAAATCATGTCGATCCGTGTCTCTGTTGCAGCGAGATTGAAGGAAAAACCAAAGTTGAAGACCTGGAGAGTGACGTAGGCTACTTTTTATCCCGAAAAATTAAGAAGTTCGGGGAGCGGGAATTCAAAAAAACTTAAACCATACTGACGAAGTCGCGGGCATCAGCTAGTTTACAATATTAGTATGATCATTGCATAAATGCCTAAAAAGTAAAAACCTTTTTTTTTATCCACTACAAGCTAGCCATTGACTGCGATCTCACCCGATGGTAAGTGATGATGCAGTCTAAGATGGTAGCGGGCTAACCTGGCAGGGGCATGGAAGTTATATTAAACCCATACCCCTATTCGGTTTCTACACGGCATCGTACCGGAACGCTAAATCCCTTGGCGGCACATCTTTGCCGGTAGGGTGGTAACTAGTCACGGCCGAAGCCTCCCACCAGGCCAGACCAGGGAAAATGTGTAGAAACCGAATAGGGGTATGGGTTTAATATAACTGTCCCTAACATGTTAACCCGCTACCATCTTAGTCTGCATCATCACTTACCATCAGGTGAGATCGCAGTCAATGGCTAACTTGTAGTGGATAAAAAAAACCCTAGCGGGTGATATATGGAATTTACAATTTGGTTTGATTTGATTATAGTTATGGCTTAACCGTGTTTTTAATACTGTAATATTTTATTTTATTTCTACCATTCTTCTTTTCTTCTCTTTTGAAAATAATGAAGATCCAAAATGAGTACCTATTACACCTTATTCTATATTTACTTTTTTAAGCTTTTTACCATTCTTAACGTTTTTTTTATCGCAATTGGTGACATTCTTGGAATAACGAATAAATAAAACTCATTTCCTCTGGTAGAGTATTTTATAATTTTAACTAAGCAAGTCCTAAATTCCAAAATCTACTTACATAGCTTTTTTCTGGTTCCTCGTTAAAAACTAACCAATTTTCAGTAGGAAAGTTAAAATAAAATGTAAATTTTACGTCAACCACCCTAATTAGCCGGGGCTAACTACAGGGTAGATTCGCTTAAACTTTTCATAAATCAGAACAAGTTGCTAAAGGTAAGCACTCGCTGGACATGCTTTTACTAATCGACTAAGTAGGTAATCTAAAGTAGAAACTGACTGACTGACAAAAAATTACAGCAAAAATTTAGAAACTTTACAACTTTATCAGATGATAAAGTTACCTTGACCTATCGCCAGATGATTACTGAACACTGACTTTAGATATTATTAAGCAGGTTTCAGACACAGTACAAAAGTCCATACTTTTTACTGTGCCTGAGTACTAACACGACATATTCCACGATATTTCTAATGCCGAAAAAACTTGATAAGATTTATTTTACTTGATTTGGTATTTTTAATCGGTGAATGAAGTGTGGGCGAGAACCTTTAAATATGAAGTAGTCACGTAGCAACGGGAAAGTAGAAAATTGGTTTTAATATAGTGCCACGTGTAAATCAGATTTATTTTAACACTAATATTTTCCCGCAGCTTCGCTCACGTTAATTTCGATATTCAAAAAATATGATCTTACTCCCTTAAATGAATTAAAAAAAAATGCTTTACGTAGGTATACACAATTCCAACCCGATCTGTCTAGTGGATTGACAGTTTTTCCTTTTACCTATATTATACTAGCATAGCTTTTGTCCACGTTAGGTTCGATTTTCATACAAATTTCAAACCACTATAATATAAGACCTCATCACTGCGTCAGGGAGGTCGTCAAAGTCGCGGGAATCATCAAGTAACTTATAAGATATAGAACCCAAAACATAGATTATTCTATAAGATTTAAGGCTGAGCAGCTTTTCATATATTTTGCTGTTCATATTCCGGCAATGGAAAGTATGTAACAGCCTTTAAATATAATATAGTCACGTACTCACGGGAGGGCAGGAAATTGCTTATATACCTATAGCGGTGCGTGTACATTAGATTCAACCTAATATGATATATTGTGACGTTGTTTTAGAGGTGGAAATAGGGTGCCACGTTACGACTTGAGCATGAAATGAAATTGACACTACCACAGCGGCGGTTTATATTCTTACAGTGGGTCGACGCCCATACAAATGACAGACCGGGCTACTTATATGCCAGTTGCACCTGGAGGAAGGGTACTCTCCACCTATGGTTGAGAGAAATTTGACATTAGAGTCACAGAATTTGCAAATTCAAAATTATGCCAATTTGGAGATCTGAGCACATCTATATTATCTTATTCCATTTTTGTCTATTAGCATTAGTGAGTGAGAGTGAAACGAAACATGTCTGTTTGTGTATATTGGATTATGAACTCGTCACTAAGTTCAAATCACTTGTCACGCCACTATCACCCCGCAGCGTTGCTCATAGACGCCTTCGTCGAACGACTGCAACTGGTAGGAAGGTTCGTATGTCCTCAGGCTATACTAAAACTAAGGAAGAGGCAAGTAATGCTAAATTTACAGCTGTATTTATATTTCACGGTTCATCTGTTCAACCGAATTTGACAAAATTTGGTAAACAAATAGGTTGTATCCTGGTTATGAACACAGGGTACTTTTAGTTCCGTAAAATTTAAGAGATCTCGCAAGACTCAAATAAACTTAATCCACGCGGACAAAGTCGCGGAAGATCATCTATTTAATAAAATTACGAGTAACTGTGTGTGATTTGATGTGCAGCGCCAACATACAAAGGCCCCCAGTTCCCGGCAGCCCCGCTATTCCCGACTACGGTAGCGGTCGCGGTCACGGCGGGGCAGGGGGTGCTAGGAATCACCGGGCTACGGATGGCTACCATACCAAGCGACTCTTTTTGGCTACGTATAACACCAGGACCCTGAGATCGGATGAAAGCCTGGCCGAACTCGAGGTAGAGTTGGACAATATTAGGTGGTACATTCTAGGACTGTCAGAAATCCGTAGAGAAGGCGAGGATACGTTGACACTAGAATCGGGCCACGTTCTCTACTATCGGGAAGGCGAGCAGACGTCCCAAGGCGGAGTGGGATTTCTGATCAACAAAGTCCTCGCAAATAACATCGTGGAAATCAGTAGTGTGTCGTCAAGGGTGGCATTCGTGATACTTAAGTTGAACCAGAGATATTCTCTAAAAGTAGTACAGGTATATGCGCCCACGTCCTCACACTCTGATGAGGAAGTAGAGGCCGTATATGAAGACATTGTCAAGGCTATGGATAAGACTACCAAATCCTACTTCACGGTTGTTATGGGGGACTTCAATGCGAAGGTGGGAGTACAAGAACGCAGCGAATCAAGAGATGGGCCTCATGGAGTGGGTACTAGAAATCACAGGGGGCAAATGCTAGTCAACTTTCTTGAGAGGAGAGGTCTCTTCCTATTGAACTCGTTTTTCAAGAAAAGAGCCCATAGGAAGTGGACCTGGCAGAGCCCCGATAACGTGACCAGGAACGAGATTGACTTCATCATGTCGGATCGTAGGGATATATTCAGGAACGTCTCCGTGATCAACCGATTTAATACTGGAAGTGATCACCATCTTGTGGGGGGATCCTTGAATATAGACCTTCAGTTAGAGAGACGACGTCTGATGGAGTCAACTCTTCGCCCAAAACCACACCAACCCATGGCTGTAACAGAAAAGTTCCAACTAGAGCTGAGGAACAGATTCGATCTGCTGGAAACCACCGACGTCGTTGATTAAAAATATGGCGACTCTGTGGATGTTGTTCGGGAAGTGGGTGGCAAATTTTGCCAAAAAGGTGGCAAAGTTCCCACATCCAAGATCTCTAGCGAGACCCTGGATTTGATGCAGCTAAGACGGGAAATGTGCTCAGCTTTGCCAGATAGGAAGTCTCTAAACAAGCTTATCAAAAAGCGAATACGCTTCGATATGCGTGCAGCCTCGACGCGTAATATACAAGATGCGATATAGAGGAGCAAAAGTATTCGCTAAAAGCCTTGGGAGAAGCCATCTGACAAAGCTGAGAACATCGGATGGCCGGATTGTTGCTTCGAAGCCAGAGGTGTTAGTTGAGATCGAGCGGTTTTACGAGCAGCTTAACTCTGCTCATGCTCCAAAACCTGCAGTCTGACTACGAACGACATACGTGCGAGACTTGTGCGCCACTACACCGATAACCTCCTGGATATCGACGTAGGCGAGATTAGTATAGCCCTCAAACAGCTGAAGAACAATAAATCCCCGGGCGATGACGGTATTACTGCGGAACTCCTACGTGCAGCAGGAAAGCCAATACTTATTAAGCTTAAAGACCTCTTTAATACCGTCATCAAAACTGGCACAACACCGGGAGAATGGAACAGAAGTGTCACCGTGCTCTTTTTCAAAAAAGGGGATAAGAGCCTGCTTAAGAACTACAGATCAATCTCACTTCTGAGCCATATTTACAAGCTGTTCTCGCGGGTTATTACGAATCGTCTCGCCCAAAGGCTTGCAAATCCGATTCCCATACGAAGAGGGGTAAGACAGGGATATGTTATATCCCCGAAACTTTTCACTTGCGCCCTGGAAGATGTGTTTAAGGTTTTGGACTGGAAAAGTCGAGGTATTAATGTTAATGGCGAATACATCTCACACTTGCGTTTTGCAGACGACATAGTTATACTGGCGGAATTGCTGCAGGACCTTGAAGAAATGCTCGCCGAGCTTAACTGTTCTTCCAGACGAGTGAGTCTTCAGATGAACATAGACAAAACAAAAGTCATGTTTAACGAACACGTTATCTCAAGGCCTGTCAACGTCGGAAATGTCAGCATCGAAGTTGTTCAGGAATACAACTACCTTGGCCAGATTATACAACTTGGTAGGAACAACTTCGATAAGGAGGCTGACAGAAGAATTCAGTTGGGCTGGGCAGCATTTTCAAAACTACGTCAAGTCTTCGATTCGTCGATACCGCAAAGCCTAAAGACCAAGGTCTTCAACGAGTGTGTCCTACCGGTAATGACGTATGGGGCGGAAACGTGGACACTGACGGCGGGCTACGTCCACAAATTAAAAGTCGCTCAGCGTGCTATGGAGCGGGCTATGTTGGGAATCTCTCTTAGGGATAAAATCCGGAACGTGGAAATTCGTAAAAGAACTAAAGTGAATGACATAGCTCTGAGGATAGCAGGCTGAAGTGGCAGTGGGCGGGCCATATCTGTCGCAGAACCGATGGCCGTTGGGGCAGACGTGTTCCGGCAAGCGCAGTGTAGGACGAACTCCAGCTCGCTGGTCCGATGACCTAAAGAAGGTGGCGGGAAGCGGGTGGATGAGGAAGGCAGAGGACCGTGTTTGGTGGCGCGCTCTCGAAAAAGCATATGTCCAGCAGTGCATACAGGCTGATGGATGGATGGATGGATGGTATAGATTTAATAACAGCAAAATATACCTGTTTTCATTAAATTTTAAAATATTCTGTTTCAGTAGATTACATAAAAGAGATATAATACATATAAAGTACTAACTGATAAACAGATAAGATACATATAAAGTACTAACTGATGCCCGCAACTTCGTCCGCGTGGATACATACCTTCCCTGGGATTAAACCTATCTCTATACTAATTTTCATCAAAATCTGTTGAAAAGATGGGCGTGTTAGTGTAGCAGATAGACAGACAGACACTCGCATTTATGTTCGCAATATTAGTATGGATACGGATTGCATGCGTATCATCATGTTCGGATTTATAACAAAAACAGAATAATATCGTATATTTTTGCAACCGAAATGTATAGTAATTAAAACGCAATTAACCGTTATGTAATTATTATAATCATGCAATTAATCAACACGGGGCAATAACTGAAGCAAACTGAACATGACATTATTATTATTGGCAAATAGATAATTGCTGTGATTTCGACCGAATATAATTTCAGTTCCTAATACCTAATTGTTCTCGCATGCATAGGCGTCACATAGGCGTCAGGGCTATGGTAGGATAGGATGGTAACTAGCCACGGCCGAAGCCTCCCACAAGGCAAATTCAGAGAAAAAATTCAGAAATTACAAATTCGTGAATTGACCCTACCGGGGATCGAATCCGGGACCTCCGCCTATAAGACTACAGGGCTCACTACTGCACCATCATGGAGGTTGTCGAAAAAAAATCTTTTTCAATAATATACAGGCTACTATATAATATCGAACTTTCTGAGGTCTGTCGGTAACTCTGTCTTGCATATATATCTGATACCTATATGATTTTAGGTATCACATATTAATATATTAAATTGTTAAAAATCACAAATAAACACTAAATTTTCTGGTCAAAAGTCGGCTATGTCCTTCCCCGAAATGAAAACTAACTGAGATTTCATCAAAATCAGTTAATCAGATGGGTCGTGAAAACGTATCAGCGACAGACAAACAGACAGTCAGACTGCAGATACAGTATCGCATTTATGTTAATAGTATCGTTTTAGCTATAGCCTACACCTATATCTTTAAATGGCATAAGATCTGAGGTGTTCCCTTTTTATTAGTCTAGCAAGCATTACATATTTCAGAAGTTCCGCCTATAAAACTAAAAGCAAAAAGAAATGTTGCGAATACTGAAATTCGCATCCAAGACGTAATAAAAAGTTGCCGTAAGTACAAGTTAGCTATATAGTAACCTCTGTAAGCAATTGCTTTCTATAAATCTAAGCTCTTAAATATTATATGTCGACAGTAAAGCTAACGACAGACGTAACTAAGGCATGTTTTTAGGGTGAGTCTCACTTTTGTTGACCAGAAATATAGCTTTACGCTTGGCTGTGAAATTTTATGCAACGTTTTATTTTCATGTAGTAGGTATTTTCATGTAAGTAGCATGTAGTATTTTCATGTAAGTAGCAGTAAGTAGTACTGTGTGTAATTTCTGAATTTCCTCTGGTCTGGTCTGGTTAGCGTTCCGGTACGATGTCATGAAGAAACCGATTAGGGGTATGGGTATAACTGCCATCAAAAATAAGACTGTCTTTAAATCCATTGCAGCTTAGACTTGTGTCACTTATGATAAGCCGGAACTAAGGCTTCTGCCACACTGATTCGGAAGGCCAATTCTACGGAGAAGTGCCGGCAAGAAACTTATAAGTTAGAACCATGGGAAAATCAGCGCTGTATTCGAAATTTTCGACTGTAGCTTCAAGCTGAGGTACCGCCCTATTTAGCATAGGTAAGTGTTTAAGATGGGTGCTTGGGTTTACAAAGAGCTGATAGTAATTATTGATTTTTTGTCAGTTCTTTTTAAAGCTTTCTGGGCGCTTATCAGATTAGATTATGGAACCGATTTTAATATAAGTATTTTTTTTCAAAGAGCCTTAACCATCAAATTTTGGTTAATCTGATGAATAATACCCATCTTCGAAGTTGGTACTTTTACTTTTCTAATTACATCGCTATCTTTTATATGAAAAGTTATTATACATTTCACGTTTCATTAAAACGTATTTAAAAAAGTGTAATTACTTCAGCGTATAATTAAAACCCGGGAAGAATGATGTGCATCTCATTAAGCATAGTGGAATGAACCGGGTGATAGTGTGTACTTAAAGCTACGTACGAACAAACATTGACACAGTTTATACTATGACTAATTGACTCGCCCTGGTTTTGCACAGATGGGACGGGTGGGTGGCTTTTGTATGGGATCAGGTATATTTTATAAGTAAGTAAGTATATAATTACTTTAATTTCAGTATTAAGTTTTATTTAGATTTTAGATATATATTTTAGTAAGTAATTGTATCTATAGGTGTACTAATATCATAAATGCGAAAGTTGGAATGTTGAATGGATGGATGGATGGATGTTTGTTAGTCAATCACGCCAGAACCTCTAAACGGATCTAGATGAAATTTGGCACAGAAATCTATAGATTATAGTCTGGAATAACACACATGCTATTTTTTGTCTCGAAAAATTGAACCTTTCCCGCGGGATCCAAAAAACTTTTCAGGTTAGAACTTGACTTCGATCTCACCTGATGTGGCGGTAAGTCTGTCTAAGATGCTAGGGGGCTAACCTGTTAGGGATATGGCAGTTAAGTATATTAACATTTCAGTTAAGTATATAGGCACATTTCCGGCCGCCTGGAAGACAGCGAGTTTGGTCTTACTTAAAGCCAATGAGCCAGTTGATGACCCAACGGGAAACCGACCAGTCTGCCTAGTTGACTGTTACGGCAAGCTGATGGAGAGACTCCTTCTTTACAGGATTGAAAAACTGCAGCCGGACCATGGTGGCCTCTATGGCTCTATACAAGAGCCATAGAGGCCACCGTATATGGCTCGACAAGAGTCTTACTTTCAAAAAGCATATAGAGGAGGTAGCGACTAAAGCCCAGAAATTGACAGAGGCACTATATAGACTTATGCCTACAAAAGGTGGGCCAAGGGCGAGCAAGCGGAGGGTGTTAGCATCAGTGGCCCACTCCATTATCCTGTATGGGGCACCAATATTCAAGGAAGCCATGAAGGTGGAAACATACAGAAAAAAATTGGAGGGAGTCCAAAGACGATTGGCGATAGGCATCTGCGGAGCGTACCGAACAATCTCCACTGAAGACGTGCTAGTGATTGCAGGACTTGTCCCTATAGCGAAACTGGTCAACGAACGGGCGAAGCTTTTTAGCAGCAAAGAACAGACGCTAGTACAAGTGCGAGAGAGCACCTTGACGGAGTGGTCCACGGAATGGTCGGGAACAGGCAAAGGGACATGGACCAGAGAATTGATCACCGACCTAAAAGCATGGCACATGAGGAATCATGGGGAAGTAGACCGCTGGCTGACACAAGCACTCAGTGGCCACGGGGTGTTTAACACCTACCTGTTTGCAATAGGGAAAGCGCCAAACGAAAATTGCAACTTTTGTGGAGAGGAGGACACCCCTAGACATGCGATTTTTTAATGTCCGGGTTGCACGGACTTAAGACTAGCAGCACAGGGAACAAGCGAGTGTGTGGATGCCCAAACCCTAATCAGTCGCATGTTGTCAAGTGAGGACGAGTGGCAAAGACACAGCAAGATGCTGAGGGCCATAATGCTGAGAAGGGAGGAAAGAGAAATACAGGAAAAAAAGGAGAGAGAACAACTTGAGGGTCAGGGTCAGGGTCGATTCCGTGCTGATCTCGCAGACAAGGGGGGGGTTATTTTAGTCCGTGCAAGTCGGACACACCCTGCCAGCAGGCAGAAGTCCGTAGGGATTTTTTCCTCCTCATCCAGAAAAAAAATAGTTATTTGTTATACAAGAGTGAAAAGTTGTTTTTTAACCGCGTGCTCAATTTTGATGACCGAGCAAGCGAAGGATTCTAAATTTGAATCACGAGCGCAGCGAGTGGTTCAAAAATTAGAATCCTGAGCGTCAGCGAGGGAATTGGGTCACAATTGGGTCGTTAAAGCGTTGGAAAAACCTACTACCTATCAAAACTAAGACTGCATTAGCTAATTCCCTTCTTCTCCCCTTACTTGACTATGCTGACTGTTGTTACCCTGACTTAACAGAAGAACAGCTCAATAAGCTGGAGCGGCTACAAAACCTCTGCATTAGGTTCATTTTTGGCCTACGCAAGTTCGACCATATTTCCAGCTATCGCGCCCAGCTTAAGTGGCTCCCGATTAGGCAGCGGCGCAACATACATGTTCTGACTCTTCTTTACTCAATTCTTTATAATCCCTCTACTCCCTCTTACCTCAAGGAACGTTTCATTTTCCTCGGTGCTGATAATCCGTCGGGTCACTATCTTAGGTCTCGCTTTGATAATCGCCTTAAATTTCCTACACATTTTACTAAATTCTATGGTAATTCTTTTACCATCAAGGCTGTCGTATTGTGGAACTCCCTACCATTTGAGATTCGCCATTCTAAATCGCTCCCTATATTTAAAGATCGTCTGAATAAGCATTACCTTTCTATACAATCCTAGTCAACATTAGTTTATCTCAACCACTTATGCATATATTTTTATTACTATCGTGTACCATATTTATGTTTATTCAAAATATATTGTAAGTATTTATGGATATGTATTTATATATATATATATATGTATGTGTGTATATATACATATTGAGTATAGTATTGAGTTTATTTATTTATAGTATCTTACCTAGTAGGTATATATTTTATTGACTATTAATTAGTATTATATCTAATGTGTTTAAGTTTTACTTGCACTATCCTGTTATCTTTACTTTTTCCTCTCTAGCCAAGGGTTGCCTGGTAGAGATTGCTTGCAGCAATAAGGCCGCCTTTGCATACTACCATGTTAGTTTTGATAATATATACATTGTTATTTTTCATGTAACTTTTTTGGTGTGCAATAAAGTTTTTTCATTCATTCATTCATTCACTCGAGTGCAACACGTAACTTTTCATCCCACCTCAGCGAGGAAATGACACGACGTGAAAGAAAATGGTGCGCGCAAAGCAAATTAAAAAGTACACCAAGAAGGTTACGAGTGTGAGTTTTTAACAAATTAAAAACGGTTGTATGGAAATTCGGCACCATAGAGGTAGAAGTAAATAGGTTTTAATGATGTTTTGAATTCACAAACTTCATAGACGAGTGATATTTACTAACGTGCACACGATGTTCTAAATTCAATTTACCTTATCCTCAAGAGGATAATAACGGCTTTTGCAGATATCGAAGATTAAAAATACTCTTTCCGAGATGGTGGGATGAAAAAGTATATTAAACTCACACCCATAATCGGTTCGTTCGGTACAAAAGAGTTGATTGTTAAAGCTCGTACATATTACATAAAGAAATCATAATGAAGATGAATTTTGAAAAATATGAGTACAACCATGGATATACTTTTATCTACTCCAGCATCGAAAAGTTCCAATTTCGAATTTGACAACTATATCGAATTGAACCCTCTTTCGTGTTTGCTTCTCATAACGATACAGTTCGTTGTATGGGAGCTGTATCGTTATGAGTCGTAGCTGTATCGATATGGTTATCTTCATAAATAGGATACCTATAGCTTAGCGGCTCTGGGTTCTGGCACTTGATTGATTTGACTTTTTTATTAATTTATAAAGTAAAAAATTATAAAGACGTCCTTGTCGTAGATAAAATCTTGTATGCAACTGTACGTAATCAGTCATTTTAATTATCGTACTATCCTATTTTGATACTCGGCAAGCCTCGTATCAAAAAACAGCCCACCACCACCACCACTACAGCCCATTAACGTCCCACTGCTGGGCACAGGCCTCCACTCTCATAGGAGGGTGGGAATTAGAGCTTAGACCCACCACGCTGCTCCAATGCGGGTTGGCGGGCTCAAAAAACAGCACTCGAATTAAAATGACCCTCATTACGATACAGTTGCATAAATAGCTATTTAACAACTATAACATTAGAGAGATGCGACGGCGGCACGCGGCGGCGGCGTAAAAACCAGACTACATAGCATCATTCAAAAGACATATTGTGTCTACGACTGTACGTAGCGCATTGCGACCGCACTCGTAGCGATTTTTGTTTTGTATTTCGTGGATGGGCATACTAACGCCATTTGCAAAACTGTTGCAACTGTGTTGTGTTGTGTTTGCTTAGGCAAACTGGTTTTAATCTCAGTTTGGGTTAGTGACAATTTCGCAAAATATGGCGTAAGTATACCGTCTACGAGATTCAAAACAAAACCTCATTGAGAGTGACGAGCGACAAGAAAAGCATCATCTAATAGGCATCTATCTAAATACGATTATACGTAGCGCATTGTGTCCCTACAGCTTTTGGGTCTATTTTACTTTGACGCTAATGTGATCGAACGCTGAATACGATCAATCGAATTTGCAATGTAAAAACTCAGAGTAAGCAAACGGATTCGTATTTCGTAGATAGCATCATACGTAAAGCCGTTTGCGAAATTCTCGAACCTTTTTTAGATTGTTTTCTGTTTCATCATCTTCAGTCATTTTAGGCTGCAATTTCAACGTATTAGAAGTAAGTAAGCTCTAATAATGTTCCAATGTACCTATTTTAATTTGCATGAAAAGTTTAACATTAGTCAACAATATTTAAATGTTTTACTATTAACCGTAAAATACTTCTGTTTAACGCTGAGTTGCATGAAACAAATTTAAAAATTCAAGTGGTGATTAATATAAACAAGATTTCATTAAATTCTTGCGATTAAATTAGTTTAATCTCAACCAAAAATATTAAATTTGTTTCGTGTAACTCAGCGTAAATGTATTTTAACTTAAACTCTACAATGTTTCACTTTGTAATTTGAATTGACTGAGTTCCAGTTAGGTACTATGTCTACGGATTGTAGTTTAAATGTTTTGCAAAATTTGTACCAGATTGAATTTTTGCCATATTGTAACAATAAAGATCAATATTGATTCAATATATTTTTAATGTATTTGCTATAGATTTTTCTACTGCAAAATACGATAAATAATTTTGAAAAAAATAATTACGTTGGAAGTATTTTCATTGCATTTCAATTTTCAAGTAACAGTTGAATGATAGAGGCCTTTTTCCTCTTCTAATCGTTAGATTGTAAAGTCTACTATTGTTAATTTAATCGAAATTTAACATTTACCTACCTCGAATGAAATTTATGTATTGAAAATCACTACGAAATTCAGTTTTAATAGAATTAATACGAATAATACTTACTATAACATTGTACATTGTAATATAGTAACATTGTAGAGTCAATAATAAACTCTACAATTTTAAAGCCGACACAAAACTATAGCCTTATTTCTAGCAGGCAAACTAGCAGGTTAATATTTCATCAGGATTCAGTTACAATAATTGTAATAGGATTAAAAACTCTACATTTAAGATATTCGTGAAAAGGAAATTCAGATTTATGTCAATAATACCAAAATCAATTTATTTGAAGTGTACACTGTACTCTAATTAGTATAACCAAAATTTCAATTCCAACAATACAATGTATTGAGTATTAAAAGTACGCAATCTTCGCTACGTCATTGTTCCAAGCACAGGCTACACCAATACCCAATGAACAATAATAACTTTTTTAAACTTACCTATTTTCGCCGCATTTCCTGTCACCGCTACCAACAGCGCAAGAAAAACGAGCGTAGATCCTTTCCAATCCATAATGGGCACTATAGAGTCACACAGGAAAAAATATATTACTCGCGTTTCATAATCTACGAAACCATTTCGATTCCGAGAGCGACATACACCACGTCCGCTCACCACGACCCCAGCCGGAATACTGAAGCTAGGACTCCGGTTACATTTTGATTATTGATTCTTTTAAATGTTATTTTTGATCATTTACCACCATAACCTTAAGAAAACAATACAATAGAACTTAAAGCTAGCTTAACATAATTACTATGTAAATTATGCCCGCGTAGAATGGTGGCAAGCATGCTGGCTGCATTTCCGCGCTGGACAGCTCGACTGATCCTTTGCACAAAAAATGAGCCAGCCCTTCTGTCACCAGATGAGGCAATTAACCGTGATGAATTATCTCGCATATAATTTTTGGCACTAAAACTCCACGGCCGCAGGGTCTCCACAGCAATAATTTTAAAATTTTAACATGTTAAAATTATTGATGTACTCGCACTTAATTATGTACGAATACAATTTTGATTTCTGGAAATGTTTACATATATGACACAGATCCATAAACATAGATCCTTTGTTCGATAAAAATTGTGATTCTGAAGTTGTCTACGATAAATCGAGCGTGTTATTTACTTTTACATTTTTTCTATTGGAAATCCTCGTAACAAATGTTAACAATGGTCTGTATTTTTATATTCTGTTACTTTGTACCTAGTAATTTTAAAAGCTAATTTTTGGTCGGAAGTAATAAGTAGTAAATTGTACGATTAGGTAATAGTTGTAAGTTCTACGATAATATTGACCTAAACGATTTCTAACACAGTTAACTCGCTACATTTTGATTTTACATTTCATTTTTTTTACATTATATCTATTAAAATTTTAGCTATGTTCTATAAATTTTTAGTTCAAAAGTGTGCCTATAATTGAAGTAGACTATTGACCAGTACTATAAAAGCCGTAAAAACACGTAAGCAGAGGTAAAAGAAAATTGCTATTGCTATACATTTTGTAATCCTTCAGACCTCAATGCTCAAAACTCACACTTTGAAACTCGAAAAATCGTATAGCTTGTAACTCCACCGTAGGAAGTAGCACTATTGTCGTAGCTACTCTACCACAAGCTCTACGCTCTGATGAATGTGTAGGGTTTTTGAACTTATGACCATATTTTGTCTACCACCAAGTGTGGATTGGCAGTTTTTTTTAAAATTGTATACACCTTTTAGATCATTATGGCTCTCATGGCACGCTGGTTTTATCTTTTTTTAATCTTTTTTTTTTATTTCGAGATAGGCTAGCAATGATGAGTCTAGGTTGGAGCGCACTTGCCTAAAAAATGCCTATTTTTAATGCCTTGCAGGTACTCAAGTCATACTAGGTAGGAAATACGGTGGCCGGAAGGGCGTTTCAAACCAAAATGTTTCATACGATATGATTGATCATCTACCACGTAAGGATGCCAACGCTCACTGTTTCTCGCAGTTCTGTCGTACAATAGTGAAGGTACGAGGTTGAGAAGTTCCTGAGTTCCTGAATATTTAAATGCTTCAATTGCACATAGCTCCAAAATATTTAGGGTTGCATGCCCATGAAAGAATACCGGACCATCCGAATAGGAAGCCAAGCCCTTTAACCACTAAGTTATCACGGCTAGTTGACATCGTCAGCGTATTTAAGAAATAAAAGTTATGTTCATAATTTCAAAAACATGATTTTGGTTCAGATATTATATAATTTACATATAATGCTCAATATGATATGGTTCGCCTTCAGGCGGAGAAATGTAATATTTTTATTGCACTATAACTTTCTTAGTGTGGAAGTAAATGCAGATGTTTACGATCCTGCAGACTACACGCCATATTTATAGTACAACTAGATGATTCCCGCGACTTCGTCCGCGTGGACCAAGTTTTTTCGATTCCCGCGGGAACTCTTGAATTTTCCGGGATAAAAAGTGGCCTATGTCCTTCCCCGGGATACAACCTACCCTTGTACCAAATTTCATTAAATTCGGTTGAACAGATAAATTTTTGATTCCCGCGGGAACCTTCGAATTTTCCGGGACAAAAAGTAGCCTGTGTCCTTCCCCGGGATATAACCTATTCCTGTACCAAATTTCATCAAAATTGGTTGAACAGATGGCCCGTGAAAGCGTAGCAGACAGACAGACAGACAGACAGACGGACAGACAGACAGACACACTTTCGCATTTATAATATTAGTATGGAGTATGGATATTTAATCAGCGTTCCTCTGAGTTGTCTTAGAAATAATAATATTCAAAGTACACTAGATGATGCCCGGGACTTTGTTCGCGTTGGTTGAGTTTTTTATTCTCACGGAAGCTCCTCAATATCGGGATAAAAAGCCCATGCCTAGCCTATGTCCTTTCCCGGGATACCTAATGTCATCCAAATCGGTTGAAAAGATAGCGCGTTATAGTGTAGCAGACATACAGACAGACACACTATCGGATTCATAATATTTGTATGGATATGAATTACATACTAGAAGATGAGGGCTACAATTTCATCCGCGTCAGAGTTCAGTTAGGTAAGGTACATCAGAATTAGGTTTTTAAGATCCCGAGAACAATTTGATTTTCCAAGATAAGAAGTATAGCCTATGTTACCCTTCAGGTCTTAAAGAACCAGGTCTCCTGATCCCTAAAATGCAAAAAAGCACGTCGAGCCGTCGAGCCGTTGAGGTGTGATTGAAGGACAAACTAAGGAAAACACACCATCGCAAATAATATTTGTGGGATTATATTGTTTCTTTTCTAATCAGGTTGCAACTAACAACTATAACACTAATTTATACTATTGCAGTGGTTTCCATTCCGTAGTTTTAAGCATCTATGTTACAAAGAAGATAAATAAATATTGTACTTAAACTATTCACCTAAACAAAAAAGATAATTGGGTACTTGACAACTATTCAAATAAATTGTTTTTAGTGATTATTAAATATCTCCCAAAGGTCGTAATATCCACTACCCCTATTAGATTTATGTTGAATAACTATTTTAAACTATCGATTAAAGTAAACAAGTGAATATAATTAAAATTATTAAAAAATACGACTGCTCTGCCATAGCCCGTAACTATTTACTACATGCTACTACGTAACGATACCACAGTCTTTAATTACCTTTGGAATCTTATTCACATTTTTATTAAATGATATTTTTTGTGAATCGCTGGATATTGAACTATAGTGTTATATATTTTTGGAATCTACTCATCATTTTCTAGATGATGATTATATAGTTAATCTTATTTTCAAATATTTTTTTTCAACTATAGTCTTTAATGCGGAACCACGGTCACCCCATCAATTTTTTTTTAAATTTGACTAGCCTATGTCACCCGGAATAAGCTAGGAATTCTAACGACACCTCATTTATCAAAATCGGTTCAGGCGTATAGAAGTTATGGTGGAATATACAAACTCACATACATATATACATACATACATACATACATACATACATGAACCCTGAAAACAATATACTCCTTTTTCAGGCAGTCGTATAAAAAGTGCGTCGAACTTTGATGACGTCACTATGCAATATTTCATACAAATCCCATACTAAGCACGCGTTTTGACGTTTGAAAAAAAGATGCTGATTTGACTAGTATGTCAAATACCCAATTTTAGCATGATTTTTAGATAATATTTTACGATTGTTACACGAACAATATAATATAAGCAAGTAGAAGAAATATATTGTATTTTCCTCAAGCTCCCACGCACTAAGCATGATTCCATTACACATTTTTATCTACACTCAGCCCGAAGCATTATGGTACATATCTCACTACAGAGTAATCTAATATCGCTTATGTTTGTACGTGCCCCATAAAGGCATTTTTATACCCAGCAGGGTGAATGTAAAGCCTCCTTTACAGAGATGCTAAAATTTTATGCCGCCGGGAGTTACTTTGGATTGAGTTAGGGGACTATAAACTGTTGACGTGTTTCGTCTTTGGAATAAGCTTGAGTATAGTTTAAACTTGAAACGGAGTTAAGGAAGCTTTCATTTACGCTTAAAAATTAAAATGGTGGTAAATAAAATGATTTGCTTTTAACATACTCGGTAAAATTGCAGTTAAATCATATTTTGGTAAGCATAAAACTTTTGGTTAGCAATAAATTTAAAAAAAGCAACTATTTATTTGAAAATAATCTCAAAATGATCTGTAAATAAATCGGTGCATGTAAAGCCTCTCAACATAGTTTAAACTTTAAACGGTATTAGAAAAGCTTTTATTTACACTTACCATTCAAAATGGGAGTACCTAAATAAAATGATTTTCTATCAAGCAAGTTGGCGAAATTGCAGTAAAATCATTTGGTCAGCAATGAATTGAAAACAAGATCCAACAAATTGATTTGCAAATAATCTTGATTATATATGATCTGTGATTATAAAATACGTATACTTAACTCGGAAAGGTTAAATATGCATGCCCGAGGATCGAACTCCCGACCAGACGTCTTAACCACTAGGCTATTACGCTCTTATCCTATTTATGAAACAGTCAAAAATACTGCCCTCAGTGAAACTTTGGTTGAATAATTTTCCGTATAAGAAAAAGGTTCAAACTGAGAGCCCTCAAGTCGCCCTATTTTCACGAGTTTAATTCAAAAGGGAAAACTTCAAAGCAAATAAACCTACCAATATAATCGAACAACTTTACATATTATAACTCGCATTTCGTTATAGGTATCTGAAGAAAACTTGTCTGATGTGCCTACCTATGTTTATTTACAAGCTCTTGCCCGTGACTTCATCCGCGTGGTTAAAGTTTTTGAAATCCCCACTGGAACTCTTTAATTTTCCGGAATAAATTGAAAACAAAATTTAAATTAGTTTTAAATAGGTAGACCCTGCTTCTGAGAAACGCTATGCTATTAAAATGAAAATTTCTAAAAACTGTTCTAAAACCTAAAGTGAGTGTTGTTCTAAATTTCTAAAACCTCCAAAATATGCACTCACCTAGTACCTAACTTATTTACTATTTTGTAAAAATTAGTTTTACGTATGTAAGTAGTTAAATACAAAGAATAAAGCGGATTGAGAATTAATTTAATACTATTCTAGAGAAAAAAAAGACGTGTGGAGACTGCCGCGGTAAAGCTATTGCATAGCATTTTTTATCAACTTGCTATGACTACTTGTGTTGTTGACTTCAAGTTGTTGAAAATATAAAGGCGAAATGATTTTAAAGAATTATGTTCAAGAGGTTTCAAAACCTCTTGAGGTTTTTTGATTCCCCTTGGACACCCGGACTATTGAAAACATAGTTCTTTAAAATTATTTCGCCTTTATATTTTCAACAACACAAGTAGTCATAGCAACCAAAATCATCTTTTCATAAAAATAGTCTTTTTATTTTCAACAACTTGAAGCGAACAACACAAGTAGTCATAGCAACCAAAGTGTTAGGTTTTATTTCGTTACGGAATTTCTGGATTCGGTCTCCACGCTCAAGGCCCGCTATAGAACCTATGCAATAGCTTAAAAAGTACAAACATACCTATACAAAAGTATTATATTCAAGCCGTGAGTGAAGTTATGTTTGCTTGACCGATCACTTTGATGTACCGATACGAGGCCCTCATTTGTATATCTACAAAGGAGTATGAGGGAATGATTGGGACATAGAGGTGCATTTTATTAGAGACACCTAGACTAGATCATTGCTCTGAAGCTTCATCGTCAACGGATAGACGTGCAATGTTGGACATTAGTCTCTTGTAGGGTCTTCCACAAGCCACAGTCTTGCGCTGCCTGGATCCAGGGGCTTATTCGGTTTAAAATCATTAATTGGATCATGAGCTAGACGGGTCAAAAATTGCATTATACTGCTAAAAAAATTTAAGCTTACATAATATATTACGCGGTATTAACTTACGGTTTGTTAGAGAATTTCCGAGACCCGGGTAGTTTCGTACCCTCTATGGATGTGTATTCATGAGCCTGTCCACGTGACGTGACGTAACGCAAGCTAAGCCGAGTGTTAAAGTCGCGTTCATTTCTGGTTAGACAAAATAATATTACTTACGACAGTTTAAAAATGCTAAGAAATTCTCAGCTAGCAGTCAGAAGTTGAGAGGTTGGCGATATTTGATCCAAGAGCTTTGAAGAGCTCTTTTGGATCCTGGGCATGCACTTCTGTCTTTTCTGAGTCCTTTGATACAAATAAAAAAAATTGCATGCCCTGTTCTTCAAAATATTTTTGGAAATCTTTCCAATCGGCACTTGGCCAGATTGGTGGACTATGCCAAGCCCCACTCACTCAGAAGGGGACTCATGCTCAATAATGGCCCGGCGATGATTGAAATGACGAGTTAAGTCTGCGTGGATTGTAGCTCTAGAGTCTACAACTAAATGAATAGGGATATAAGTATGTGGAGGGAATGATAAAATATTACTTTATAGATGCTCCCTTTCCAATCTCTGGGATACTTTGCGATGAATTGTGAAGATGAAAGAGCGACGACTTTCGGATGTTACGTGTCTTAGCTACCTTTAAATTTTGGAAGTTTTCCTCTTGGAGTTATGATGGATAGGTAAGATAACTCTTTGTATCTATTCGTTGATTTCCAGGATCTTTCCTTTGAATAAACTTTGCTTCTGAACATGTTTTGATTCGAAAGATTTTTGCTCAAGGATGATAGGGAAGGAAAAAGGACCTGTTATTTAAAGGAAAATTTTAGAATTAAAACATGTTGTTGTAACTAGTAATTCCATATTTTCTACTACTCGATACGAAATCATAATTTCAGATACATTATATTATACAAGTAAGTTTAGCACTATCTTAAATGTCATCGGATCGCAAATAAAACACCAGATAACAAGTTATAATCTAAAGTTAAACCATCTTCATCACACACATAACAGTCCATATCTTGAAATCTACTAAACCGATTTTGATAAAACTTGCACTGTTCCCTAATTTGAAGTAAATGTAAGCCAATAAAAAAGAATGGTCAATCAGATCAATAGTTTCATGGTTGTTTCATAGTTGGTTAATACATACATTCAAACCATACATACGAATATACACGAAATTTTGTATAAGTATTTATAGCCCTTATAGATAATCATATTATGTGAATATTTTGCAGTTCCAATAATTAATGATAAATGATTTATTTATTTCATGTAGGACAACTTGTGTCACTTATGATACGTTAAAATAATAGAACATACATACGTGTAGAATTGATAACTAACATAACATAACACAAACATTTTTCCGTTACCAATGATGGACATATTGTATATTTCGGCGAGTGGCCAGTATCGAATTTTCATTTCTCGAAGCTGGCGCGAGTCCAGCGGCCTGATGAGTTATAGCGTCGATCATTTGTCATGGAGCGTGTTTGTTTTATTGGGAGAGGGAAAAAAAACTAGAAGATTTATACTAGTTAATGAGGATTGCAAGGACGTACCTAGTAGTTATTTGGATACAGTTTGCTTGAAGTTATATCAATCTAATACCTAAGTGATGTTCGCGAATATATCTTTATATAGAGAGATAATCTATTGTGTCTATCACCGTAAGATTGTGAAATCTGTCAGATTGCAATCTAACGCTTTTTATCTCGATAGATTGTAAACTGTCGACAGATTGTGAACCGTTCAATGATCCGAGTGTAAATTTTTTAAATATTCATTGTGTTTACGTTTTCTTATCTCGTTCTTGTAGGTTAGGATAGGGTTCGACATAAATAATCAGACGTAGGTTCTACCGGGTTATTATACCTAACAGATTACAATCTATCGAAAAATAATGCGTTAAGTTGTAAGCAGTTGTTACGGTTCATAATATTTCGACACTTTACAATCTAACGGTTTTTACAATTTTACGGTGACATGTCTACTTACCTACACTATTACCAAGATAGCTGGTGGTCCAGAGATAAGTCGGAGATAAAACTACCCGCAAAATCAAAAAGTTCCCACCATAATTTCAAAAAACCCCAAAACCCGTGCCGGCAAAGTCGTGGAAATATAGGCCAGTATAAGGCCGCCATTACGCTTTAGTTTTTACGTAAGTAGCGTCGGTAAGTAACCTACATAACTATCATTTGCATACGATACGCAACTTACGAGTAGGTACTCGTACATCCGTTTACATTTCGTAAGTTACTCATATTAGCGACTTACGCGAGTAAAACTTATGAGTGTAATCGGGGCTTGATAATAATAGTATAGAGTTTCAATTATAATAAATAAATAAAAATTGGTGATGAAAAGCTTTTCCCAACATCAATGATTGATTTCCAGTTTGTTCGTCGAGTGGTCTGTATAGCAATTTACATTTTGGAATCTGGCGTCCGGCCAGGGCGCTGTTGAGTTGTTTCAAAGAACATTTGCAGTGGAACGGGTAGTTTTTGTAGTTTTTTCATAGCAAAAACAGATTGCCGCTGGTAAACGATAATACTATAGGTATATATTTTGCACGTGATACGTGGGTGTTTGCGATAAAAATTAACAGCTGCCTGTATGAAAAAGGCGATATTGCAAATATGCGACATTGCTATAAAAGTAAAGGCCGTTTATTACCGAACTCCAAAAAACGAGGAGGTTCTTAATTCGGCACGTATCTTTTTTTAAATACATGTAGTATAGCTCGATTGACTATGAGAATGACAGCTATCGCATTCGTTTGAGAGCTGTCACAGCTGGAAAAGAAAGTGAAAGAAGCACTACTCACAGCTACAGTAACGATATTAAATGAACAAAAGCCTCAAAGCCTCAATGTTGCCGGCAGCAGGTGAAACGGTAGAGTCGTCGAGGCATACCCTCGTCACAAGACAATGACCGTGTCATTTAGGTGTTTTATTAATGCCACAGCCGAGTCTATCGATTTTCCAAGTTAATTCCGTACCAACTCTTTGTTTATTCTAATAGCGTGCCTACTGCAGGGCCGAAAGTATGTATAAATAATCACTACACAGATTCTAAATGCGACAGCATGTTTGTTTGTTTGTCGATCAATCGCGCCGTAACGAAGCAAAGGATTGAGGGAAGATTGGCCTAGTTGCTACAACGCATATCAGTCGATTGCGATTGTCTGGCAACGTTGAATCAAGTCGGTAACTGGACAGGTGACTGAGTGGGTGATGAATTGGATACCCGGGGGTATTATCACTAACATCTGGTAATAATAATTAGTTACCTAACGGTTGAAATACCGTTTTAGTCGAGTCTTACGAGTAAGGATCTGGGAACCAACCGCATTTATCCCAACAAGACCCCTGCCATTATGTGATTAATATAATGCGGTCACGACCCTCAGCAGTGAAGAATACGACGCAGACAGAAAGATTTATTTTCTTTTCAACCGACTTCAAAAAAGGAGGAGGTACTCAATTCGACTGTATTTTTTTTATTTTATGTTTGTTACCTCAGAACCTTTGACTGGGTGGACCGATTTGGATGATTCTTTTTTTATTTGAAAGAGCATACTTCCCATGTGGTCCCATATAAATTGTATCGAAATCGGTTGAGCGGTTTATAAAATATCAACAATAGAATAAGTACTTTGTATGGCGTGTGCTTGTTGTTGTAAAGTTGGCGCGGGAGTTTGAAGTCGGTTGTTTAAAAAGTATTTTTTATATTAAATTATAATCGCATCTGCAGAACTAAACAAAGTGCCACTTATACTTAATATTGATTCTATATTTTCCCAACTGTATGGATTTCAGTACAGCGTTTGCGTCTTCAGTTGGCAATTCTTCCGTGCTTTTTGGCGTGGTGGTTGGAAAATAATCTTTTGCTCCCACCAAGAGCTTATTTACTGGTGCAGCCTGCAATAAAATTAATCTTTAGTACATGTAATCTTACACCTTTGATCGGCGTCTTAAATAGTTTATTTTTTTCTGCAAGTCTGGATCACATCGATGTAACCTGAGAACTAGTAGTACCGCCGGGAGATGAAATGGAATCTACTCCCCTCAACCGCAGCCCGTAAGGTTGGTATAATTCTTGCAATTCAGGTGTGCGCGTGAACTTTATTTGTAGTTAGGCATTGCGCAAGTGTGCGTGCCTCTCGGAGCGTTCAGTCGTATACGTAATCACTGACACGCACATCATTTACACGTATACACATGTATACAGATAGGACTTTAACACAATCATGAGCCACGCGCACTTGTGAATTGCAAGAACTATCGGAACTAGTCGGGCAAATTACAAATAATAATTTAATATAAAAAATACTTTTTATACAACCGACTTCAAACTCCCGCGCCAACTTTACAACAACAAGCACACGCCATACAAAGTACTTATTCTATTGTTGATATTTTAAAAACCGCTCGACCAATTTTGATAAAATTTATATGGGACCACGTGGGAAGTATCCTCTTTCAAATTAAAAAAAGAATCATCCAAATCGGTTTACCCAGTCAAAAGTTCTGAGGTAACAAACATTAAAAAAAATAAAAAAAAAATTACAGTCGAATTGAGAACCTCGTCCTTTTTTTGAAGTCAGTTGAAAATCAGTTGAAACTGTAAGATTACTCATAGCGATACTTTTAAAATATGGAGCTGCACAGGGCTGCACGACACAACTGAACGTGTTTCCTATACAATGCTAATGTTTCGCAGGGGGTTTTGTAGCGTGCTTTGGCCTTTGATTTTTGAAGTGAAACTTCTTAAGAATCGTTGTGATTGGAAAATTCGATGAAACGAAAAACGAAACGAAAAAGCGATACATAAAAGAGACGAACATATTCATAATAGGATTTAGCCTGCGAGAAAATGAGATGGAATACAAGTTATATTTATCTCATTATCTCGTAGGCTAGGTACTTTTCTGAAGTCTCACTTCTGCCGTGTGTGAATTGCACAAACATACACACTTTTTTAAATTATTCAATACTAATTTTTAAAAACAGTTTAGAATTAGTGAATTACGCACGACTACTTACCAGTCGATTTGTTTTATGACGAATCAGTTTTACAGATAGATCCCTTTTAATCATATTCCCTGTGTCACGAAAAGCATCCTTTAACCAAAAACTATAATTTTAATATTTATTGAAAGCAGAATTGGAGTTAAAAAAAATATAGTTTCATAAATACACAAACTTACCCAAAGTTTACTTGGAAAATGCTTCATAAAATTTAAAAAGTTAGACAAAGAGCTGTGAAGAAAACATGAACTAAATAACAAGTACGCAAAGAGACTTGTTAAATTCATTTTGAAGATGTCACAACTCAATTTTACTTCACTTATATATTATTAAAACGAATTAATATAATTTTGCTTTTTTTTATTTTTAGCCCAGCACATAGATTAAATATCATCATATTTAAATTGCAAATTAAGATCTAATACAATGTAGGTCTTATCTGTTTAATTAATCACAAACAAAGAACCACCATTATAATATTCCCATTCATTATGATGTTTTTGTTTAAGACAATGAATTGAACTAAGTTTCGCATGATTTGTTTGAATCTATTTGTATGTATTTGGGTAGATAGATAAATATTTTATTTCCATATTTAAAAACAATAATGTTTGAATTTAGTATTCAATTCATTACAAGACCTTAACCACATACCTACGTACAGTCCAACAAACTTCTGACCCGTTGGCCAAAATTGGAACTAATTGTAATCCTTGTTTAGTTTTTGTAATTTTTTTTTTTAATATATGCTAGCGACGTTGTCAATCAGATAAGTGTTTTTATCTTTTGTTAGTAGGTATATTTAAGGATTAGTTTAAAATTTTATTTTATAGTTAATTTCCTGTAACTTGTGGTAAATATATTTCATAATAATAATAATGGATGTGGTTGCAGTTGATAAGGGTTTCACCCCGCTTTCCTTAGGCAAAGAGAACTGGCGCAAATCAATAGTACTTAGTGCTTCGGATCGCATGGCGGTATGGGAGAGCAAGGAGTTGCATGGTAGATTCTACAAGGCCCTAACCAGGGCGGATGTAGATCCAATAGCATCTATATTTTGGTTACAGTTCGCTGACCTCTTTGGGGAAACCGAAGGTTTTGTGTGTGCAATTATGGATGAAGTTATCAAGACGAATAACTATCGGAGACATATTATGAAAGATGGCACTGTTGACATATGCCGTGCATGTCATCTTCCTGGGGAGTCCCTCAGACATATTGTCTCCGGTTGTTCTCATCTTGCTAATGGAGAGTACTTGCACAGACATAATCAAGTAGCCAAAATAATCCATCAACAACTGGCTCTCCAGTACGGTCTTGTTGAGACTGAGGTACCATATTATAGGTATGACCCAGTGTCAGTTCTCGAAAATAGTGGTGCCTTGCTCTACTGGGATCGGTCGGTTATCACTGATAGGTTTATTGTTGCCAATAGACCTGACATTGTGTTAGTCGACCGCTCAGCGCGCCGAGCAATAATTGTTGATGTTACTATTCCACATGATGATAACCTGGTGAAAGCAGAAAAGGAAAAAGTATCGAAATACTTGGACCTTGCTCACGAGATTACCGCCATGTGGAGTGTTGACTCGACGATAATTGTTCCGATGGTTATATCAGTTAACGGTCTTATTGCGAAAAGCTTCGATCAACACCTTAGTTAAGCTTTCGCTTGGTTGTTGGATCAAGGGTCGGATACAGAAGGCGGTTATCCTTGAGACGGCGCGAATTGTGAGGAAGTTCCTCTCTCTGGAACCCTGACCACCGGCTGCTTGGTTCTTTAAGGCCCCGCAGTTGGTGGAAGTTTTATAGAATTATTTTTAAATGTGTTTTGTGTAGTATTTTTATATATTTATGTAAAACGTGTTTAGAAATAATTTTATAAATATCATATTAATTTCATCAGATAAGTTGGTGGGAATATTAGTTTTTTGGTTTGGATCTAATAAATCTAGATACCAAATGTTAAATTCTAAATTTAACATTTGGTATCTAGATGATGGAACTTTAGGAGGTGAAGCTTCATCTGTTTTAGGTGATCTTGCGGTTTTAATTGAACAATTTAAATCTGTTGGTTTGGAATTGAATTTTGGCAAATGTGAGCTCTTTATTCCAAATTCAATGGAAGACCAAAAAAGACACATCATTACTGAACAGTTTAATCATTTGGCACCAGGAATCAAAATTTTAAGCGAAGACTCGCTTCGCCTTCTTGGGGCTCCCGTCTTAGTTGATTCTATTCCACTTTTTATCAATGACCAAATTACTAAATTTGATCAATGTTCGGAACGCCTCTTCCAAATTAAATCGCACATGGCCCTTTTTATTATTAAATATTGTCTTTTCGTTCCAAAATTTACATATTTTCTTCGATGCTCAGCACTTTGGAAGTTCCTTCCCTTATTGAACGATTTGGATAAGAAAATTAAAAACACTCTATCCAAAATTCTAAATTGTCCTTTAGATGGCACGACTTGGACACAAGCCTCTCTCCCAGTTCGGTACGGTGGTTTAGGCATTCGTAAAATTAGCAGTGTATCATTACCAGCATTTTTATCTTCTGCTTATAGTACGATTAAGCTCTTTGGCAATATTTTAAACCAATCTTTAGGTCCCATTGAGCCGTCGTATTTGGCTGAAGCTAGAGGTGCTTTCAATGTGGCATGTCCTAGTAAGGAACCGGTATCTTTGTTTTCTCAAAGACAATGGGACGTCGCACTATGTTCAGATGTTTTGCAGGAGCTTATAAATTCATCACCTACTGCAAGCGACCGTGCTCGTCTTCTTGCGGTGTCTACGAGGGAATCAAGTTACTGGCTTCATGCTCTCCCGTCTAAGCATTTAGGCACTCTGTTGGACCACCTCACTCTGACGATTGCGGTTGGTCTTCGACTTGGCGCCAAGTTACAACAGCCACATCTTTGCCACTGCGGTGGGGCAGTGGACGCGTATGGCCATCACGGGCTTTCTTGTGTTAAAAGTGCCGGTCGTCTTTCGCGACATGCTTCCCTGAACGACATCATTCGTAGGTCTCTTGCCACCGCTAAAGTGCCTGCAGTATTAGAGCCTAATGGCTTGGCGCGCAGTGATGGTAAGAGACCTGACGGGATGACTCTTGTTCCGTGGAAGCAAGGAAGGTCGCTTGTTTGGGATGCCACATGCGTGGATACGCTAGCGTTATCCCACTTGCAGGCGTCCTCCGTGTCAGCGGGGGCGGCGGCCACTAATGCAGAAAGAGCCAAGAGGCGCAAGTAAGCAATTATTGAAAATAATTTCATTTTTGTGCCTTTTGGTGTTGTGCCTGGGGTCGTGGGGCGAAGATGCCAGATCCTTTTTTAAGGATATATCTTCTCGTCTCACAGAGTCCACAGGTGACCGGAGGGCTGGCAGTTACCTCGGCCAACATATAAGTTTGGCTATTCAGCGGGGTAACGCAGCCAGCGTTCTGGGCACACTGCCTCATTGCAGCGGGATGGATGATATTTTTAATGTTTAGTTTTTAGTTTTTAATTTAGTTTTTAATTTAGATTTAATTTAGATTTTAATTTTATCTACTTATATGTTCTTACTTACCTAGTTTTCCAATAAATAATTATATGTATTTAGATTATTACTAATATTACTAATGTGAAAGTTTGGTGTGATGGTATGGTAAGATGTTGTTGTACTATTTAGTTGGGAATGGAGATAGGAATATTGGCCCGGAAAATTCAAAAGGTCCTTCGGGAATTACTATAACAGATTTCCACGCGGACGAACTTATAATATACTACATCGAGTTTATAATATTTTTTCATCTTTTTAAAAGCCACGATAATTTGAAAGAGCTAAGAAGAGATAACATAGTTCAAACTTGAAGCATTCAACCAAACAGTTCAAACTACAAGGTGGCAGTGGGTGCTCATTTTAAGGGTTCCGTACAAGAGGAAAAGAGAATCACTTCGTTTTCCGTTATTTCTCAGCTGATTGCGTGTTGTTATGAGTAATCCCATATTTCTTGTTATTTACTAAAATAATTTACATTGTGTTGTGGTACGAAACGCTTTGTGCGGTGTTTGCCACTTGACCGGTTTTTTTTCGTAGTGAAAGAAGGTCATAGAAAGAACATCATCGATGACTTAAAGAGAGTAGCGGGAAGGAATGGCTCGATGGGGAAGTTTGAGCCCTGAGTATCAAGTTTGGAGGCACTCATTGCGAAAAATCTATGTAGAGGAGTAGATACATCGATTACCTAGTACCTAGATGTCCAAAGGCTGAAACAATATGAAGATGGGGACGCTTTCTTTTACCTTAGATGACGACCTCCCTGGCGCAGTGGTGAGTGCTGTGGTCTCACCGTGGGAGGCCCCGGGTTTGATTCCCGGCAGGGTCAATTCTGGAATATATAATTTATGATTTAGCGTTCCAGTACGATGCCGTGTTTAAGCCGATTAGGGGTATGGGTTTAATATAACTGCCGTATCTCGTAACAGGTTAGCCCGCTACCATCTTAGACTGCATCATCAGTTATCATCAGGTGAGATCGCAATCAAGAGTCAACTTGTAGTGGAATAAATAAAAACCGGCCAAGTGCGAGTCGGACTCGCGCACCGAGGGTTCCGTACAAACATGTAGTAAGTTTTAAATTATTAAAAAACACGTTTATTGTATGGGGACCCCCCTTAATATATATATTTTTTTAATTTTTAGTGTTTGTTGTTATAGCGGCAACGGAAATACATCATTTGTGAAAATTTCAGCTTTCTAGCTATCACGGTCTATGAGATACAGCCTGGAGACAGACAGACAGACAGACAGACAGACAGACAGACAGACAGACAGACAGCGGAGTCTTAGTAATAGGGTCTCGTTTTTACCCTTTGGGTACGGAACCCTAAAAAAGATTGCCCAGACACTTTCGCATTGATTTTATTACGTCCGCGTGAACTAAGGTTTTTTTTTATTCCTGCGGGAACTCTTTAATTTTTCGGGGTAAAAAGTCCTTCTCCGGGATGCAAACTATCCGTATACCAAATTTCATCAAAATCGGTTGAACAGGTGGGCCGTGAAAGCGTAGCAGACCGACAGACACACTTTCGCATTTATAATATTAAGTATGGATTACGGAATTAGGTAATAATTAATACAAAGTACTGTTACTGAAATCCATTTTAATTTATCAGATTAATATTGTCACTTACAAAGCAACGAGAGTTAAGTTTTCAGGCAAAAAGCAAAATACCAAAATGGCGGTCTTCGTCGTCGTCTACGCTGATCCGTTTTGTTCTCTCCGCGGTGTCGGTGATAATGGTTTCAGATGGTGATATGGTAGTTCCACCTGGAATATTTATTTACACTTCGTTACTATATAAAGAATACAATAACAAAGCATCTCGTAAACTGGCGGAAACTAAGATAAGTTACTGAAGAAGTAATTCTTAGACGATTATATTTTTTAGGGTTCAGTAGTCAACAAAAGGCACCCATATAGTTTCGCTATGTCTGTCCGCGGCTTACGGCCGGTTTCTGAATTGAGAATTTCATGTTGAGTCTGTCTCAAAGACTACTTAAGGACTAATTAAGCAAATTTTTGTTTCTGAATTTATATTGGGCCGGTTTCTGAATTAAGCATTCAAGCAAAAACAGCGAGTTCCAACTATCAAACCTTACACAATATCAATTAAGAAACAAAAATTCGCTTAATTAGTCCTTAAGTAGTCTTTGAGACAGACTCAACATGAAATTCTCAATTCAGAAACCGGCCGTTAGCCTAGAGTCCCTAGTACTAGAAATCTGTAATTTTGGCATAGGTATACAAAATTAATTATAAATTACGCCAAATTTTTTTAGGGGTAACTAACTTCCCTTATCATCTTATATGTCTATCCCATGGTGTGAGGTGTCGTTGGATAGGTCGTTAAAATATAGTGGGTGTGCGGAAACCATATGGGTTTTGAATTCGGTTCGGTTTCTACACGGAATCGTACCGGAATGCCAAGTCGCTTTTTTTCTTTTTTTTTTATCCACTACAAGTTAGCCCTTGTAGTTTGGTAGGCGTTGTTGTTTGTAGGTAGGCGGCAGTTTGCCGGTATGGTGGTAACTAACCACATTCCTACTAAGGCCTCGATTACACTTATAAGTTTTACAGTAGAGCACGTAAGTGACTTACACAACTAACTACGCGACTTATAAGACTATTCACATTTCGTAAGTTACTCATATATAATATTATGTGACTTACGTGAGTAAAACTTACAAGTGTAATCGAAACTTAATGCTTAAAGTATAAGAAGGACTATAATTACTACTTACGAGTACTTCGTCTTCTGTCCCTTATTTCTTGTATAAGCTGAACCAAGCTAGGCCTCTGCAAGTTGGCCCAATCTACCATGGACTTCCACTCAGGTTGGTATATGACCGGTATTTTCGGCTTGTATTTCGTCTTTGGGTCATACTCGCTGGTATCAGCAGAGTTGATCACTTCGTTATCGGCTTCAAGTTTGTCTGAATTCGTCAACTGGTATGAATCCGGCTCATCTATATCTCTACATATTATATCGCTCGATGGAGTGGTGGTAGTTCTTCTTTCTGGAAAATAAGGGAGCAAATTTTTTTGAAATTTTCGAGAGCGCTCTGATTTTGCATCTGGGAGGTCCTGGGTTCTATCCCCAACAGAGTCAGTTTGGGAATTTATAATTTCTGAATTGATTTTGGTTTAGTAGGAACTTTGGCTGTGGCTAGTTAGGTACCAGCCTACTGGCAAAGCGTTTTCGCTTTCCATTACGATGCCGTGTAAAACCTATTCGGGCATCTACCAACTATTAGGAGTATATTATGGATTTAACATAACACAGGTTATCCCGCTATCATCTTAGACTGCATCATCATTTATCGGGTGAGGTCGCAGGCAAGGTCTGACTTGTAGTGGAATTTAAAAAAAACATTGTTTCAAATAACAATAAATGATAATTGATTTATTTATTTCACACAGGACAACTTGTGTCTCTTATGAAACGTTAAGACTCTGCCACTACCAGCAATTAAATTACAAGTGCTTTTGAGTCGATTTAATCTACCTAAATGAGACTATTAGGTACTTACTATACAAGATTAAGGAAAATTGAACTTACTTCTTCGTATATTCCTTATCCGTACTGGCTTCTTGATAGCTGTTATCAAACTGTTCCATGCTGTACTCATAGCACTCTGCAACAGAAATATTCAAGAAAATTAATAATAATTATGTTCTCCCGAGTCCGTTGGACTGCAATGCGACATGATCAGAGAGAGATCAGAAGCAGGATCGAAGGCTTACGAGCCTTCGATCAAGTTGGCGGTAGCAGCGGGCCGCTACTGCAAATTGTTTTTTTTTATTGCAACATAGGCTTGCGTTTGATGACAATTTATACCGATATTATAAATGCGAAAGTTTGGATCGATGGATGGATAATGGATATTTGTTACTGAATCACCCAAGAACGGCTGCACGTATCTGGATGAAATTTGTCACAGAGATAGATTATAGTCTGGTATTATAACACAGGCTATTTCACCCAAAAACCTCAATCCACGCGGATGAAGTCATCAGCATCAGCTAATAAATAAATAAGTTTCTTTATTAAGGCAACCAAGAGGTCCGAATGATGATGAACGAAGGCCGAAATGATGATGAATGATAAATTAAAAAAAAACAGTAAACCTCACCCCAACCTCCGTTCGGATGTTGACGATCCATCCATTAAAATCCCCTCCAACATTATCCACAATACAATAAAATAGGTAACCGTATATAACGCACTGTAAGAACTTCATGACTGAGTTTCTATTCACAATCCGCCCTTTGCAAAGAACAATTGAGAATGACCGGATGAAATTAGGTTACTTCAATATTATTGTTAAGTCACAATGAAAGTATATTGAAAATGTACTCTCACTAGTATCATGTATAATAATAATGTACGTGACTCACTACCTCATTAATGGCAAACAAAATTACCAAAGGTTTTAGTTCTACGTATTACGAAATACATATCCTACGCCACATCCATTGCCGAGCCAAGACCTTTTTTTTATAAGTAAGTACTTACAAACTTAAAAAAAAATAGCCTTCATTTCCAAAAACGTGCGATTAAATAAACATTACATTGAAATATTTTAAAGTCATTATTCAATACATTGCATGGAAGACGCCGCTGCATTGGAAGACGGCTTTAAGCTTCTGGATTGGAACGGACTTGGTATCAACATAAACGGCGAGTACATCACTTGACGAAAGTTATGTCTAACGCTCATGTTCCGCTCCACCCAGTGATCGTTGAGAGCTCTGCACTCTAGATTGTAAACGAGTACGCGTACCTGGGACACACAGTGCAGCTGGGTAGGTCCAATTTCGAGAAGGAAGTCAACCGCCGAATCCAACTCGGCTGGGCTGCGTTCGGGAAGCTTCGAGATGTCTTCTCGTCCAAAATACCTCAGTGTCTGAAGACCAACGTCTTCAAACAGTGCGTGTTGCCAGTGATGACTTACGGATCCGAGACATGGTCGCTGACTATGGGCCTGATAAGAAGGCTCAGAGTCACTCAGCGGGCGATGGAGAGGGCTATGCTGGGAGTGTCCCTACGTGATCAAATCAGAAATGAAGAGATCCGTAGGAGAACCAAAGTCACCGATATAGCCCGAAGAGTTGCGAAGCTGAAGTGGCAATGGGCGGGGCACATAGTTCGGAGAACCGATGGACGTTGGGGTCCCAAAGTGCTGGAATGGCGACCCCGCACTGGAAGGCGTAGCGTCGGCAGACGGTGGATCCCACACGGTGGACGGACGACATCAAGAGAGTCGCAGGGAGTCGGTGGATCCAGGCGGCGCAAGACCGTGGCTTGTGGAGGACCCTACAAGAGACCTATGTCCAGCAGTGGACGTCCATCGGTTGACGACGATTCAATACAAAATAATTTGCATAATAGTTTATGCTATACTAATATTATAAAAGTGAAAGTTTGGATAGATGGATGTATGGATGGATGGATGGATGTTTGTTTCTCAATCACGCCAGAACGGCTTAACGGATCTGGATGAAATTTGGCATAGAGATAAATTATAGTCTGAAATAACACCTGCTACTTTTTATCCCGGAAAATTAAACAGTTCCCGCGGGAACCAAATAACTGCAATCCATGCGGACGAAGTCGCGGACATCAGCTAGTAGTAAATAATATAAAAAATAAGTTGGCGATTCAAACATAAGAAAATTACAGACTACGTGGGGTCTGATAACATTTTACGATGTTGCAAAGTAATAATATTTTGTTGGCTTGTATATTTTTACATTTTAATATTTTTGATGAGGTTATAGGTATAAACATAGGCAGCACATCTTTAACGGATTTTTCAATGCGTTATGCAAGGCCTTATGCTAAATTTCTAGAATGAAGAAAATTTACATAGAAGGAACCGAAAATATTAAAACTACCTGAGCATATAGAAAGCTTTCGCGCATTCGAGGCTATGGGGATCCCCCTAGTACTTACTACTTGCCGTGTGATAAAGCGAGCAACTGCCGCGGAAAATGAGGATTTGAATTTTCCAACACCGCTGCGTTACTATGTAGCTAAAAACCAGTGTATTTATAAACCTTTCCTTGCTTTACTACAGATTGTTTCTTTGGTTGAGCAAGAAAGTTGGATATTTTTTGGGGTGAAACCAGTATAGCAGAACAGAGAAAATAGAAAAGAAAATGTTTTAACTACTGAGCATATAAACAGCTTTGGCGCAGTCGAGGCTTGGGGATCCCTCTAGTACTTACTACTTGCCGTGTAACGCGAGGAACTGCCGCGGAAAATGAGAATTTGAATTTTCCAACACTGTGGAAATATTAATGCGTCCATTGCGTTACTATGTAGCTTAAAAGTAGTGTATTTTTAAACCTTTCCTTGCTTTACAACATATTATTTATTTGGTTGAGCAAGAAAGTTGGGTATTTTTTTGGGTGAAACCAGACGCCAGAATAGCAGAACAGAGAAAATAGAGAAGATTTTTTAGGGTTCCGTACCCAAAGGGTAAAAACGGGACCCTATTACTAAGACTCCGCTGTCTGTCTGTCTGTCTGTCTGTCTGTCTGTCTGTCTGTCTGTCTGTCTGTCTGTCTGTCTCCAGGCTGTATCTCATAGACCGTGATAGCTAGAAAGCTGAAATTTTCACAAATGATGTATTTCCGTTGCCGCTATAACAACAAATACTAAAAATTAAAAAAATATATATATTAAGGGGGGTCCCCATACAATTAACGTGTTTTTTTCGTATTTTTTTGCTCAATATTAAAAACGGTAACAGGTAGACGGTTCAAATTTTCACAGAATATTAACTTGTATATTACCTTTCAAAATAAATAATTAAATATCAATAAAGTAAATATTAAAGGGGGGCTCCCATACAACAAACGTAATTTTTTGATATTAACAGTAAACCTCTACAAACAAAGTTAGTTTTGCGGTTCATTAACAAAGGTTTACCTCTAACATTATACCTACTTCTTGAGTACGGAACCCTCGGTGCGCGAGCCCGACTCGCACTTGGCCGGTTTTTTTTAAACTACTGAGCATATAAATAGCTTGGCGCAGTCGAGGCTTGGGTATCCCTCTAGTACTTACTACTTGCCGTGTGATAAAGCGAGCAACTGCCGCGGAAAATGAGGATTTGAATTTTCCAACACCGCTGCATTACTATGTAGCTTAAAACCAATGTATTTATAAACCTTTCCTTGCTTTACAACATATTATTTCTTTGGTTGAGCAAGAAAGTTGGATATTTTTTGGGGTGAAACCAGTATAGCAGAACAGAGAAAATAGAAAAGAAAATGTTTAACTACTGAGCATATAAACAGCTTTGGCGCAGTCGAGGCTTGGGGATCCCTCTAGTACTTACTACTTGCCGTGTAACGCGAGCAACTGCCGCGGAAAATGAGAATTTGAATTTCCCAACACTGTGGAAATATTAATGCGTCCACTGCGTTCCTATGTAGCTTAAAACTGGTGTATTTTTAAACCTTTCCTTGCTTTACAACAGATTGTTTCTTTGGTTGAGCAAGAAAGTTATGTAAATTTTTTGGGTGAAACCAGATGCCAGAATAGCAGAACAGAGAAAATAGAAAGGAAAATGTTAAAAGTACTAAGCATATAAATAGCTTGGCGCAGTCGAGGCTTCGTGATCCCTCTAGTACTTACTACTTGCCGTGTAATAAAGCGAGCAACTGCCGCGGAAAATGAGAATTTGAATTTCCCAACACAGTGGAAGTATTCATGCGTCCTTGGTTACTTGGTGATATTTCCTTGCATTCTTAAAAAAATGAAATGCTTTGGTTGAAATGTGTTGTTTTAATAGAGTTGTAAGACTACCAGGCTCGAGGCATAGATGAGATGTATATATCACCTGGGAGTAATTAGTGATGATGAAAAAGTGGGATCTGAAAGTAGTATGAAAGTTAAATACCTAAGACCCGTACCACTTATCGATTTCTACGCTTCGATTACCAGTACGCTTATGTTGTTTGAATTCGATTGATCATATAAGGATTCGATGACATTACGTCAAAGTAAAAGGAACCTTAATAGCATTGACCATAAGTCACGAATTCAGTACAACAGATTTCAAATTTACGATACGTTCCAACGTATCGTTTGGAGCGCTGGCTATGAATGCATACACCAAATTGAGCGTTTATATCAATGCGTTAAGGTTCATTTTACTTTGACGCTAATGTCATCGAATTCTTATTCGATTAATCGTATTCAAACTCAGCATTGAGCGTACAGAACTCAAATACTCTTTTTCAAAATTCGCTTTTCGAACTCGAATCCTACACAAAATTAATTCGACGTAAAATTACATGCAGCTTTGTAGCCATATTATGGTAAGTAAGTAACTAATATTTGACGACCTCCCTAGTGCAGTGATGAGCGCTGTTGTCTTAACGTGCAGAGGTCCCAAGTTCGGTCCCAGGCAGGGTCAATTTGGAAATTTATAATTCCTGAATTTTCCCTGGTCTGGCCTGGTGGAAGGCTTCGGCCGTGGCTTGTTACCAGCCTACCGGCAAAGACGTGCCGCCAAGCGATTAAGCGTTCCGGCACAGAATAGGTAATACATATAATGTAGTACAATATTGCGGTACGATGCCGTGTAGAAACCGATTAGGGATATGGGTTAGCTATAACTGCCATGCCCCTAACACGTTAGCCCGCTACCACCTTAGACTGCATCATCACTTACCATCAGGTGAGATTGCAGTCAAGAACTTGTAGTGGATAAAAAATAATTTACAACAATATAATAAAGAAGGGAGGTACTTACAAAACTTTCATGCCTTGTTTTCAAAAAGGGTAAATGGTGCCGCAGATCATTTGTAACTCGGAACTCCTTTTCCTTTAGTTTTCTTTTCTTAAAAACCCTTTTCAGTGAAGTGCGCTCCTCGGAACTAAAAGTCACCGCCCAAGTGGTTAGAGGAAAACATAGGGCGGGGGCACATTGAGAGCAAAACTATAATAATATCAAGTACAGTTTAACCAACTTATCTGCCCCGGTGGCCAAAATTGGAACTAATTTTTATGGCTGTTTAGTTTTGGTTTTATTTTTATTATTTACTAGCGACTCTGTCACCGGATTCCATTTGTAAGTTCAGTAGGATTTTCAGGATGTTCAGTCTGCATTACATAATGGATGTTTCTTTAAGGATTTGGAAATCCTACTATGTGGCGTAAACACAGTTTATGTGGAGGAAAAACCTCGATCCCTGCGATGCGGGCGTTTCGTGCAGATATATTATTTTTTTTTATTCGGTCTCTAGATTATCGAGTCGAGCCTTTTGGATGGTTTATTATTTTAGCAGTCTATGTATGTATTTATGTATGTTCCACCGTAGTGCCTAAGCTACTGAGCCGATTTTGTGAATGAGGCGTCAATCGATTCGTTAATAAAATCCGGGTGACAAAGGCTACATTTAACATGAACAAAAATCGTTTGTGATGGATCCAAAAAAAGAGAGGTTACAGATCTTTAATTTTTGTTTTACCTTTTCACTATTTGTTGGCCCAATTTTGCAGATTATACAAAGCAAAAAAATAAACTAAACTTTTCTCTCGGTGTAACACTGCCCGATGACTAAGCAGTCAACTTCCGAACCAGGGTCGGGAGTGACTTTCCAAGTCCGAAAATGGCGTATCACCAAACGTTAAACCTCAAACGACTTTACTGGGTATGTGTATAGGAAACACGATTAGAACGGGAACCGGAAATTATATACCATAGACAGTTGAGGGACGAGTGGCCTAGTTATGACAGCGTATATCAGTCGATTGCGATTGTTAAGCAACGTTGACCCAAGTCGGTAACTGGATGGGTGACCGAAGTAAGAAGTTCAAATTTGGCCTTTTCGTCTTCTCCGTGTCTCGAAGAGCACGTTAAGCTGTCGGTAACAGTTATTATCACTAACCCTACCCCTAAAAACCTAAAAGTTTAATACTCTTAGTCGAGTCGTATGCGGAAGGACGTGGAAACCCACCGCATTATTATCCCAAGAAAACTCCTGTCGTTATATTTTGATTAATGGAAAGTGGTCACGACCCTCAGTAGTGAGGAATACGACGCAGAAAGAGAGTTCATATTCGTGTAAGTATACTATATATTATATGTCACCGTAAGATTGTAAAAACCGTTAGATTATAATCTAACTCGCGAAATTGTAAACTGTCGAATGATTACAATATAACGGATTATTTTTCGCTAGATTGTAATCTGTTAGGTTTATCAACCCGATAGAACCTAAGTGCCCGGCACTACTTGATTATTTATGTCGAACCCTAACCTAACCTACAAGAAAGAGACAAGAAAACGTAAATACAATGAATATTTCAAAAATTGACACTTAAAACATTGAACGGTTCACAATCTTTCGAATGTTTACAATCTATCGAAAAAAAAGCGTTAGATTACAATCTTACGGTTTTTACAATCTTACGGTGACATATATATACCACTCTATTTGTTTGTTACCTAGACTTTTCTACAATATTATCTTGAAAAAGAAATCCTTTGAATTTATCAACAACTAAAATATGATGTCATCTTTTTAATTTTTCGGGATAAAATGTAGGTAACACTAGTGTGTTACCTACATTTTATCCCGAAAAATTACGTTCTTGCCCGAGATGCAAACTTAGGCATATCTCTGTACTAAACTTATTCAAAACTAGCTTATGCCCGCGACTTCGTCCGCGTGGATTGAGGTTTTTGTTTCCCGAGGGCAAGTTTTAATTTTCCGGAATAAAAAGCAGCCTATGTATTAGTCCAGACTATATAATCTACCTATGTGCCAAACAGCCAGATCCTGAAACAAATATCCATCCATCCATCCATCCAAACTTTCGCATTTATAATATTAGTATAGATCGGTTAAAGAGATGGGCTGTGAAAATTTAGCAGACAAACTGACACATTTTCGCATTTTTTTATAATAATTATTGCTAACGACAATGGCTACTTATTTATATGTACAAAGACCTCAGTATCTCGCCAAATGAACGCACAAAATCGATGGTACCCATCGGAAAACACGTCAAAGCCGGTAACTCACTGACAAACTAAACAACAGGGAAGTTATAAAATATTCAGCTGCTAAAAGCATTTTACTGTCCGCGTACAGTGCGTTACGATTATTTTGGGATTTTCTATTGGGAAGGATCGAATATGGAAAGATTGTTGGGAATAAACCACACCCCGAAATATATTGTTTTACATTGTCAGCATATTTTATAATTTTATCCACTACAAGTTAGCCCTTGACTGCGATCTCACCTGATGGTAAGTGGTGATGCAGTCTAAGATGGTAGCGGGCTAACCTGTTAGGGGCATGGCAGTTATATTAAACCCTATTCGGTACGGCATCGTACCGGAACGCTAAATCGCTTGGCGGCACGTCTTTGCCGGTAGGGTGGTAACTAGCCACGGCCGAAGCCTCCCACCAGGCCAGACCAGGGAAAATTCAGAAATTACAAATTCACAAATTGACTCTGCCGGGGATCAAACCCAGGACCTCCGCACGTTAAGACAACAGCGCTACACACTGCGCCACGTAGGTCGTCAAAAATATTTTTCTAACAATTGACATAATAATTAAGTAAGTATGAGTTTTTGCAAAAGAAACATCTACTGATTAAGACGTGTTTGTGTATTTATTGTAAGATTTATGGGAATTGGCGCAGGGTTGAACGCTGTTATCTTAACGTGGGAGGTCACACACTTAACAGTCGGATTTTTATGAAACTTGCACTGTTTCCTAAGTTGAAGTAGATGTAAGCCAATAAAATAAGAATGGTCACAATCCGATATATATTTTCGAAGAAATCCGCGGACAAACATACATATAGCTATGAAATTTTGTTTATTGTTTGGAAGCCCTTATAGATTATTATCATTATGTGAATATTCTGTAGTTCCAATAATATTAAACACATACGTGTCGAATTGATAACCTCTTTTTTTTTGAAGTCGTGTAAAAATAATACACCAGAGGCCCAATAGGCTATTTGACTAAATTTTGAAAATGATTTTAAAGAATTTATTACTACCTATTAAGCACATTACATTGATATTTCGCGGAAATTTAATGTAATTCCCTTTAAAAACCACTTTTAAAGTTTCAATTTTCAAAACCGCGCCAAAAACGCCAATTTTGTAATGGCGCTTGTCATCTGACTCGTGACGTCACACATTGTCAAACGCATATAAATATAGACTACAGTACCGTACAGTTTAGTTGAATTTCTTCGCTTTTCTTTAAATTTAATAAAAATTAATATATTTTAACAGAAAGAATGGTGTACAAATGCTGTGTAGTACCATTATGCACAAATACCTCCATAAATTGCCCTCAAAAAGTGTTTGTGTCTGTACCAGATAAAAGGCGAAAAAAATGCTAATAATTTCACTGTCATTTTCGTTCACGATCATCGTCACATTATACGCTTTGGTTCTGACTTTATGCTCCGGGCATATTTTACACTTCACAGTGCAAACTCCACTTTCTCTGTGTAACTGGACGTAGCCAATCGCATCGTCTCCATAGGATTCCCTTGCAGAACTGTAAAACAAAAGAAAACACCATGATAAACCGAACTCCCATAAACTTCCTGAGTATTTGTCAACATAAACTAAAATGAGATAATGATTAATGATTATAATAAATAAAGGAAGGACTAATATGTTCGACGCGGTAGGTACTTACATTGCTGTTTTTATGTTTTTCAGTTCCGCGCCATAATAATCAGCATTATTCTTAAAGTAAAGTGCAACCATAAAAGCATCTACCTTAGGTAGGTTGCTATTATCAGCTCGCACAAAATTTGATTCCATTCTGCGATTTGAAATACTTAATTATTTATTTCCTTAGTATGTTTAGTTATAAAGTTAACCAGAAAATTACTGTTTAAATAGCTAAAAGATAAAATAAAACGCCCGCCAAACAAAACACTCAGAAAAATCAGTACAAAAAGCTGTTGTTTTCCCGCAAATTTTGAGTGTGACGTCACCAGAGTTGCAACCAATCACAGGGCGTTCCTGTCAGAGGCGGCTCGTGAAAGATCATATTGGGAGTTCACTAAAAAAAAGAAAATGCTAACCAATTATTTTTAAATGAAGTCCATTCGGCGGTCATTACGTTATATTGTTCCATTTTAATCGCCTACACTATTTACATAAATCACAGTCTTTTTCACATAAATACACAACACAATATGTACACTATTTAAAACAACAATACAGATTTTCTAGCCAATGTACAATGATCCGACGCACTCGCGAAGAAATCAAAATAAATTTACTTTCGTATTTTGTGTTTTGTTTACATCTTACCGGCATAATACGAATAAAAAAAAAATACTCGCGAGTTTTAACTTTCTTCGTGACAACAGGCCATGTCATTTAGTCGGGTAATATCGCGAATGCGTACTTCGTGTCAGGAGCGCCGCTCCATATTTACCAAATGTCTCATACAAATCTTTTGTCTCACGCGCCGCTCGCATCGAATGTTCTCTTTTACTCTCATTACATTTCAATAAGAACGTTGTACTAAACTTTCGTCTATAGGAGCGTTGTTCTCAGCGCTCCACTTAACAAAAATACCATGTATTAAATTTGTGTTGATTGATGAAATAAGTAGTAAAGTAGGTAGGTAGGTACTTATGGATATTCATGATTAAAATGACAATGGGAATAGATTTATATAAAAATATTTATAACGTTTATAGCAAAGTTTATTTGATTATTATACCTACCTAGTACCTATGTATTTTTTTAAATTTGGTGGGAGTTCACTGCACCAGCGCTCCTTTGAGCGAGCCGCCTTTGGTTCCTGTCACAGGTAAAATATCAAAAATTATAACATTATTATTAAACTCTTATTTTGCTGAAAAATATACATATATTTGATTAAAATAAAGTGAAATATGCTTATTTACGTTGTTATTAGTGAGATTTACCACAATTTCAGGTATATTTTCATTGTTGTCAAATAGCCTATTGTCTAAGCAAATCGTAATCATTTGACAGCTTAAAACGAACTGTTTAGGAAGTTCATACATGCTTTTTCACGTGCAGGCATCTTTTAACTCCATAAACAGGGCGAATTAACAGATTGACAAACGATTACGATAACGATTTCTTTACACAATCGGGGGGCTGAATTGGGAATTTGCTTTTTGTTCTGTGCCACAACGATCTCCTTGAACTTGCGGAACATAGTCATCCCGCCTGTCAAAGTTGGTCAAAAGCGATGTAGCAAGAGTGACGTGACAGCGTAACGCTTTTAGCGGGTGAATATTTTATATCCCGCCCCTGTACCGCTTGTTCACAACTTGCTGCTGGCATTCGGGATAGAAAATAAATGTATAGCAATTGTTGATTGAGATTTCACAGTTGAGTCGTTGTTTTTACGATGTTTTACCGACCTTTTTTTTATTTCACTATAATAAGTTAGTCTTTGACTGCGATCTCACGTGGTCTTTGATGATGCAATCTAAGAAGGTAGCCGGCTAACCTATTAGGAGGTTTGGCAGTTAATCAGTTTCTTCACGGCATCGTGCTGTAACCCTAAATCGCTTGGCAACACGTCATTGCCGGTCGGGTGGCAACTAGCCACGTCGGAAGCCTGTTTGTCCGTCTGTCCGTCCGTCTGCCTGTTTGTCTGTCTGCTACGCTTTAACGGCCCATCTTTTCAACCAATTTTGATGAAAATAGGCACAGAGATAGGTTTAACCCGGCCAAGGGGTTACCGCGGGAACACGAAAACCTTAAACCACGCGGACGAAGTAGTGGGCATAATCTAGTGAATATTCACAATAACCATATTGTACCAACAAATATTTCAAAGGAAACCTTAATGCATTTCCAACACAAGATAAACACAGGAATCTATCACAAAAACGCTGTCAAAGACACCTGTCTTTGATTTATTTGTTGGACAAAATTTTGGGGTGAAAAACAGGGGCCAAAACACGGCTGCTACCTAAAGACCGTTACCCATTGAAGTATAAGCCAGAGATCATCAAACACCTTTGAATACAAAATAGTGTTTGTATACATATAATCTATACTAATATTATAAATGCAAAAGTGTGTTTGTCTGCCCATCCGTCTGTCTGTCTGTCTGTCTGCTACGCTTTCACGGCCCATCTTTTTAACCGATTTTGATAAAATTGGGTACAGGGGTAGGTTATATCCCGGGAAAGGACATAGGCTACTTTTAATCAAAAAAAAATTAAGGAGTTCCCCCGGGAATCAAAAAAACTTAAACCGCGAGGACGAAGTCGCAGGCATCATGTAGTTAATTATATTGTAACTAGCTAATGCCCTGTTTTTCACATACAATTCTACAATTCACGTCCGGAGCGAGATTAAGCATACACCCTTAGAGTTTTATGTGCAAGGTTCTTTACAATCACAAAGGGCTTCCAATGCGACCTACAAAATAATGGTCATAATATATTATGGTGAACAATATAAGTGACATTTCCGTAAAAAGTAGTAGGTATACATCCTAGTTCTCTCAAATATATTACCTATCTACCTACACATTCATTATTCACCATGAAATATTTTATTTTTATAGCTATTTATACAAACGACATTTTTTATGTCGTTCTTATTTGAGTTTTGATTTTGTATCATATTTAGCAGCGCTAAAGAAACTTCTGGCGCTGTAGTGAACAAGTTATAATTGACAAGTGGGATGGTGCCAGTTCTATTCCCGGATGGGACAATAATTATTGGATTTGTCATTAATTCTTAGTTGTCTTTGGCCTAAGCTTAGGCCTCGGCCATGGCTAGTCATTTTCGATATTATTTCAAGGTAAGAAAAGTTCACAATGGTTTGGCAGTGGAAATGCCTTGCGCTGCGCTTTGTCACAATATGTATGTCGGCCTTAACTCACACAAAGTTTTAGTCCTGTGAATCAAAGTTAAAACATACTAGGGACGATATAGATTGTCTGGCGGATAAAAAAATCCGCGTAACTTACATTATATCAAGCCGCAAACACTTGCGTGACACACACACACACACACACGCACACACACACACACACACACACATACACACACACACACACATACACACACACACAGTTCCTTCCCAGTCCTAGTCTCTCTCTCTGAGCTGTATGTTGATTTAACACTCAAATCGTATCCACCACCACCACTACAGCCTAATAACGTCCCACAGCACACAGGCCTCCACTCTCATAGGAGAGAGGGAATTAGAGCTTAGACCTACCATGCTGCTTCAATGCGGGTTGGCGGGCTAAAATCTTATGTACCTACTACATATAATAATAGATTATATGGAAGCACTACTTCTGGATTATTTAAAAGCACTACTTCAAGATAATATTATTATAGCGTCTTACAGCTTACGAGCGTATCGTGTCACAGACAAGATTAGTGTATCAGTCTATTCGCTGAGCGTGTGTCTGACATCGTAATGCACAATCACGCTTGATCAGTACCTAGGACGGCTAGCTTGTGGGGCTATACAGTGAGCGGCAATGTACCTCAACCTATTGTGTATCACAGATAAGATAATTGTATCAGTGTAGTCGTTGAGCGCTTTATTTTGACCTAGGAAAGATAGCTAGTGGAGCTCTACAGTGAGCGATCAGCGAATAAGTCTCAGTCAATCCCAAGCTATCGGCGGCATATTAATGAGTAGGTAACTATATTGGATCTTATCACATAAAGAGCAACCAAGTCTACAAGGTAGAGATAATACGAATCGGCAAACGTCACGCAAGAACAACACGGAAAATTCTTAGGCATCTAAGGTTTCCTCGCGATGTTTTCGTTCACCGTTAAATCATGTAATTTATTTGCTTAAAACGCACGCAAATTTTTCGAGATTATGTATGTCGAAAAATTAGAAGTGTTTGCCCGGTATCGAAGACTTCTGGGCTCCCCGAATAGGACGTAGACGTTTTGACCACTATCAATCAATCATCACCGCTTCAGTTTATGTGTGACGTCATTCCCCGCATGGATCTGAAACAGAAAAACGTGTTCAGCTAATCTATCTTGCTAGGTCCAGAAATAATGGAGAGGACATTAATACCGTCGAATGTTAATATTTGCGCAGAATACAATCTCATAAACTCAAACTCATTTTTTTTATTCAAATAAAACTTATTACAAGTGCTTTTGAATCGTCGAGTGAGTCTACCGGTTCGGAATGGCATTACTACCGAGAAGAATCTGCAAGAAACTTGGTGGGTGCACCTTAAAAAAAACATTTACAATTACGTCAATTATGTATTAGTTTGCTTCAGAACATCGCTGTTTATATGGCCGCACGAATCGTGTCAATCAAGGTGTTTGGTTTCCATAATCTTGTTACCCGAACAGCGCATCTACACGCTGTCGGTGTACGCGACAAACTAGGTGTACCATTTCATATTAATCTTGCGTCTTAGTTCGGGATCCGGAGGTATACTCTTATGATAATTGGATATTGAAGGGTATTGTATGACACTTAGCTTTTCACGGGGTGTATAATGCAATCCTTCATCATTGTAATCGTCATTTCAGCTCATTACTGAACACGAGTTTCCTCTTGGAATGAGAAGCATTGAGATTTTGCCAAGAAAACTTTCAATCACTGGTGGTTGGTCTAAGGTTATTGTAAGGCGGTGGGATAGTGTTCCAGCATTTCGTCACGCCATCACATAGAATACAGTTAAACGCGGTTCACAGAAATCTGAGTACCTTTAAGGCAAAAGTGAATACCTAGGCATTTTCTAGGCAAGCGCGCTACAAGCTAAACCTCATCATTGCTTTTAATAAGCACAATTGTCGCGCGCTCAGGCGCTTGAAATAAAAAAATAAAAAAATATTTTGGACGAACTGTGTGTTTGTTTGTCGGTTTGTTGAATGTTGGATGTGAGATAGAAGCCATAGCTTTGGACACATAATCCTAGTATAACAAATTTAGTAGCACTGTCTAAGTAACTACATCATAGGATAGACGTTAATTACTCAAAGCAAACCAAAAGCATGTTTATTATGTATATAGTAAGCTTCGCATAAGTAGATGTATGCCGGTGGATCAAAGGACTAATCAAACATTTACGGACGCACGGACTGTGTTGATGTATTATGAAATGATGATATGAATGTATGATAACCTGGTACTTAGTCTTTGAATTCATGGAAATGAGCTTTAGGCTGTACGTACAAGGCCTTCAATGAATTTATTTGCAGAAACATGTTTATACAAAATGTGGTAAACAGAACAATACCCTCCCGACCGAATTTCGGCCACGGCGGCCTATCTCCAGAGAGATCAGCCATCTGCGCGGGAAAGATTATACTAGCACAAGTGTGTGCGCATACACAGTTGCACTCTCTGTTCCTTTACTCTCATAGGCCCATGGGACGGAAAATCCGACACGACCGGAGAGAGATCAGGCGCAAGACCGACGGCTTTACGTGCTTTCCGAGACACGGGGTTGTAACACCGCCAACTTCCTAACTCCGGGGTAGTATTGAGAAATTCTTGTCAGAAAAACCCAATACTTGTTATGGCCCGACCCGGGACCTCGTCGGCCGTAGTCGAACATGTTAACCACAAGACCAACGAGGAACACACAGGGTGTCGATGTGTGTATGACTAAACAGATTATCGTAGACAATGTTTCAACTCAATCGGTTGGGAATAACTTTTAAAATTCAGTTGCAAGGTTTGACCTAAACAAACCTACAACAATCGTGTAAAAAACCGGCTATGGTTAAAAACCAGACACTTTTTTATATATATAATAGAATGGGTATTTCAGTAAAATACTTATTTAAGCGTCGGGCATTTAAACTGCTCTAAAGCTAAAAACAATTAACAAATGAGTGTAATAAATGCAGTCTCGGTCTGAAAGCATTTTCTTGTACGGCTCTTACTTGAAAATTTGTGACTGACATATATCCAGCTGGTTTAGACTAAAGCCATTGAAAGATATTTAATTGAATTAAATTAAATTAAATATGGTTTATTTACATCTATGCTAATATTATAAATGCGACTGTTTGGATGGATGGAGTTTTTTTACTCAATCGCGCCAGAACAGCGGAACGGATCAGCATTATATTTGGCAAAGAGATAGATTATAGTCTGGAATAGCACAAAGGCTACTTTTTATCCCGGAAAATTTTAGAGATCCCGGGGGAACCAAAAAAAATACAAACCAAGCGGACGAAGCCATGGGCATCAGCTAGTACTTAATATTAAAAATGCGGAAGTTTGGATGGATGTTATATGGATGAATGGATGTTTGTTACTCAATCACGCCAGAACAGTTGAACGGATCTAGATGAAATTTGGCACAGAGATAGATTATAGTCTGGAATAACACACTTTTTATCGCGGAAAATAATTGAAGTGATCCCGCGCGGACCAAAATACCTGGATCAACGTGGACGAAGTCGCGGGCATCTGCTAGTTATAAACTAAAGCCAATCAACAAATGAGTGCCATAAATACAGTCTCGGGCTGTGAGAGCATTCCCTTGTACGACTCTTATTGGACAATTTGTGAGTGACGGCCTGCCATGATGCCATCTAACCGGAATAGTATTTCTTTTGTAGCTTTATTTACCGTTTATTTGACTTAAGTATATTTTCAGATAAGTTTTCACTCTCCCACGAGAAGTTTAAGAACTTAATCAAGCAGGACTCGAATGGCGGACTAATTTCCGTGCAAATTCGTTATTTTTCGTCCATACAGCAGCAAGAAATAAAAAGACGTCATTCAAGTTAAATTCATGGCTTTAATAATAGAAACATATTTTTTTGATTTTAAGTCTTTAATTTTCCGGGATAATAAGTAGCCTATGTCACTCTCCAGGTCCTCAACTATTGCAAAAATTAGGTCGAGCCGTTGCCCTGTTGCGACGTGTCACGTGATTATAGGACAAACCAAGAAACCAATAAACATACACACTTTCGCATTTATTATTCATTCGAGATAAAAAACTATAGGCTATCGACATGAATATTGAAAAAAATATACCGCAGTAAAACACATCTTTAGAGAAAAATATGTATACACCGCGCACGCCAATAAAAAAGCAGAATATTAAATTCCGAAGCAAGGCTGCAAAAGACTCGTGGGCTAACCAATAAAATGTGGTCAATATTATTCCTGCGATCCGTCAAATTATAATCTACACCCACATTCGGCTGAAACCCTACACCCATGTGTGTTTAGGACCAACCGTAATTGGAGGAGACTAGATAGGATTAGGGTGTATGTTTTAATTACCAATTTGTTGAGTAAAGCTACTGAATAAATATTATGAAAAGTTGGTTTAGCGGTCATGACTATTGGCACAGCGTAAGTGGTTCCTTACAGTGGGATGACGCCCATACAAATTTCTAAACACCTGCTCCACACCTACACCTTAATAACACCATGCTGCATACTATTTCGCAGCCCGAAATAAAAGAAACTTTTTCAGAGATGGATGTAAACTTTACAATCGTGCATTGTCGTGTCAACATCTCCTGAAGATACTCCGGTGTCGGAGTGAAACGTACGTTGAGAAAATCTGTGTGGTGTGGTGTAGTGCGGGTGCGAATTGCTGACTTACTGGGCGGTGAATATCGCAAGCAGCAAGATACACACGGTACCACATAGATTTGTTTACTGTGGCGGATTAAAGCGAATTAAACTTCTAGCTCCTTCATTATCATGGACTTCCGCAAAGTAACGTCAGCTTCTATCCACTATTTACAATAAAAATAAAACAGTCTCTAGCTAGGATATTTTTTTTAAATCAGCGGTAAACTATACCACGCTACGATAGTTTTTTTTAAATGTCGCGCTGTCTTCATTATTATTTAGAAGTTGAATAATTAAACCAAATCCTTCCAAGGATCCACGTGGGTCCGACTCGCACTTGGTCGGTTTTTAGTGTGTTTTCGCTCTTAGTCATAAACCGAATGGAAAATCCAATTTATGATTTACCTACCAATTTTCTGAACGATAGATAAAGTGCCAGGCTGCACTCGTAAAATAGCGATAAAATAAATGAAATTCAATCGCATTTTTAATGGTTTCCGCTAGAATCTAGGTATATGGTTGATGTAAACTTGGAATATGGTGAGGTCACTGACTGTTCTTTTAGGTTTGTATAAGTTCACTTCATATCATACTTCATACTAATATTATAAATGCGAAAGTGTGTTTGTTTGTTGTTTTATTGGTTTGTTGGTTTGTCCTTCAATCACGCCGCAACGGAGCAACGGATCGACGTGATTTTTGGCAATATTAGTATTACTATACTAATATTATTAATACGAAGAGTATGGATTATTTTATTTGCAGGCTGTAGTGTCCCAATGTCCCAATAAGCTTATTTATAAATCAGCAAGGTCTTTAGTTCGATAGATCGGATAAAAATTAATCAACCAAACCAGTTGAATAAAGAGCTAAATTGAAGAGAAAATTTAATAAAAACTATACTTCTTTGAATTATATATCTATCGTTCTAACTTTATGGGTACAGGATCCTTTATGATACAGCATTCTGTATGTTTCTGGTTATTCGTAAAATATTTTGACTATTGCAAATTGTTTTGAAAGAAAATATTTTGATGGCTGAATAATTTTTCGTAGAAGAGAAAAATTTCGTTCAGGAATTCAAATAAAAACCGGCCAAGTGCGAGTCGGACTCGCGCACCGAGGGTTCCGTACAAACATGTAGTAAGTTTTAAATTATTAAAAAAACTACTTACTAGATCTCGTTCAAACCAATTTTCGGTGGAAGTTTGCATGGTAATGTACATCATATATTTTTTTTAGTTTTATCATTCTCTTATTTTAGAAGTTACGGGGGGGGGGACACACATTTTACTACTTTGGAAGTGTCTCTCGCGCAAACTATTCAGTTTAGAATAATTATACTAGAAAAATTATACTACAAACCTCAATATCATTTTTGAAGACCTATCCATAGATACCCCACACGTATGGGTTAGATGAAAAAATTTTTTTTGAGTTTCAGTTCTAAGTATGGGGAACCCCCAAAACTTATTGTTTTTTTTTCTATTTTTGTAAGAAAATCTTAATGCGGTTCACAGAATACATCTACTTACCAAGTTTCAACAGTATAGTTTTTATAGTTTCGGAAAAAAGTGGCTGTGACATACGGACGGACAGACAGACAGACAGACATGACGAATCTATAAGGGTTCCGTTTTTGCCAAATTTGGCTACGGAACCCTAAAAACGAGAGCCTACACCGCGATTCGCCTACCACTACCACTACAGCCCATTAACGTCCCCGGGCTGGGCACAGGCCTCCACTCTCATAGGAGAGAGGAAATTAGAGCTTAGACCCACCACGCTGCTCCAATGCGGGTTGGCGGGCTATTCGCTGCGATTCGCCTGCTTTTCATAAAATAAGAACTGATAATTCAAAATTTATTTATTTGATTAGATAATGATTTGATCAGATCCATTGTAACAATATAAATGCTAAAGTTCGCCTGTCTGTCTGTCTATCTGTATGCTACGCTTTCCCGGCTCAACTTTTCAATGATTTGGATGAAATTTGGTACAGCTTCAAGGTTCAAGAATTTAAAAAAAACAAGAACTCGCGGTCATCGTCAAATCTCAATACATACTCGTATATAAAAGAAAAAGGTGACTGACTGATCTATCAACGCACAGCTTAAACTACTGAATGGATCGGGCTAGAATTTGGCATACGGATAGCTTGCATAACGTAGGCATCCGCTTGAAAATTCAATCGAACATAACGCGAGCGAAGCTGCAGGCAAAAGCTAGTGATTAATAATAACATAAAACTCGTTTCACTTTCCAGCCGTATTCCTAGTTGAAACACATTCCTATCAACCAAAGTTCAAAGTCTTCGAGATAAGAAAAGCAAAAGCCCCCCTCCATGACGATAGAATCGACTATCAATACTACGATCCAGACTTCACAAGAATCCAATCGAGAATACATCGAGAGAAAGACAGCAAGAGACTTATAAGACTAGCCAATGAAATTGTTAAGAGACTACAGAGCATATCGCAGAGGAGAGACGATTCAAGCAGTGACAGTGACTCTGAATTCGTAGATAAAACAAGAAGTTTGGTTGTCATACCTAGTGACAATGTTGTGTTACCTACGTAAGTGATTATGTATTGATTTAGTTAAATTTTGTATTTCTGTCACTTTTTGGCCACCCGTATATATGCTCTTTTGAAAAAGTGACAGTATTACAAAATTTAACTAAACCAGTTTTAATGTCCTTGTGCAAGCGGCCTTTAGAGATCGTAATAAATATTAATTGTGTATATTATGTCTAAAAATTAATTGAAATCTGGAAAACCCTATTTTATTTCTGCGAATAAATTATTTCAATTCACAGGAGACCCGCTAAAGAAAATGTTCTTCAGAAGCTTATTCAGTCTGCCCTTCGAACCGGCTTCGATGGTACTAAAGTATACTTTTTCTTAGAAAATCCAACCTCTATTAACTAATTTATTTTTATTAGTAAAGTTGAATATACGAATAGGTACTAGAAACGTTTGACGACCTTCCTCGCGCAGTGGTAAGCGCTGCTTACAAGTGCGAGGTTCCGGGTTCGATCCCCGGCAGGGTCAATTTGGGAATTCATTAATTCTGATTATGATTCTCTGGTAGTGACATAATAATATGTTGTGGCTACGGTATCTATACTAATATTATAAATGCGAAAGTTTGCATGGATGGATGTTTGTAACTAAATCACGCCAGAACGGCTGAACGAATCTGGATCAAATTTGGCACAGAGATAGATTATAGTCTGGAATAACACATAGGCTACTTGTTATCCCGGAAAATTAACGAGACCTTAATCCACGCGGATGAAGACGTGGGCATCAGCTAGTAATATTTATTGTAGGTACGGTACAAAACATTATGTCGCTGTTCTAGGGTCTGGTTTGGTGAGTAGCTTCGGCCGAGGCTAGTTACAACCCTAGCGGCATAGGCGTACTGCCAAGCAATTTCCCGGTCCGATATGATATCGTGTAGAAATCGGTTAGGGGTATGGGCTTAATACGTCTTAATATAACTTCCATACCCCCAACAGACTGCATCATCACGTCTTCACATCAGCTGAGGGTAGGCTGTAGTGGAATTAAAAAAGATGTCGAATGAGACAATCTTATGTTTGAGGTTTTTTTTGTTCCCGTGGGATCGCCTTATTTTTCCCGCATAAAAAATTGCCTGCTAATACAGGCTATAATCTATTTCTGGGCTAAATTGCATGAAGATCATTCGTTCAGCCGTTCAACATCCAATTATCAATACCAGTGGTGTGCAGTTCATAGAGGCATAAAAGCACCGCTTACCCAAATGGAAATACGTCAATGCTCATTTCATTATAACAGTCAGTAAATAGGCTTTCTGACTAACTAATGCCTACCTTAGTTTCAACCCCTGTGCATGCCTCTGATCCATACATAAATCCATCTATCCAAACTTTCGCATTTATAATATTTTAGTAAAGATAACATCGGTGTATCAAAAATAACCAGTGTATTCTGCTAAATCATAGTGAACCTTTAATCGAAAGATGTTAATTTTTCATTTATAATATTTCATTAGATACAGAAGACAGAACAGCTCCGCCTGTGCATCGCATCCCCTATGACTATCTCGAAAACTGAAGATGAATGAACTAGCAAATATAAAAAAGCTATAAACAATAAACTTTTGCAATTCATTAAGGTTTTTTTCGTGATAAATACTTACAGGTGCTTATCTTCTGCTTCGCCTAAAATCAATTTAGATTTATTAATTACTAGCTGATGCCCGCGAATTCGTCTGCGTGGATTGAGGTTTTTGGGATCCCGCGAGAACTCCTTATTTTTCCGGAACAAAAGGCTGTGTGTTATTCCAGCCTATAATCAGCTATCTGTGTGCTAAACATCCAAATCCGTTCGGCCGTTCGGGCGTAATTAATTAATTACAATACATACCTAAAATTAGAAACTTGAAAGCTCGGCAAGTCTGACCCTTTAACTAACGGACTTCCTCAGGCAAGCCTATTACTTTCTTCATCCTTATGATTCCTGCTTCCAGTTGGTATGGAATATTTTCGATTATAATATAGGTGCAGAAATCTGAAAGAAATTCGGTTAGGTAAGTACTCATAATTAAATTGAAGGTAAAGGATTTCTTCAGGCAAGCTATTTAAGCGACCTCCCTGGCGTAGTGTTGAGCGCTGTTGTCTTAACGTATATCCCGGGTTCGATCCCCGGCAGAGTCAATTTGGGAATTTATAATTTCTGAATTTTCTCTGGTTTGGCCTGGTGGGAGGCTTCGGCCGTGGCTAGTTACCACCCTACCGGTAAGGACGTGCCGCCAAGCGATTTAGCATTCCGGTACGATGCCGTGTAGAAACCGATTAGGGGTATGGGTTTAATATAACTGCCATACCCCTAACAGTTTAGCCCGCTACCATCTTAGACTGCATCATCACTTACCATCAGGTGAGATCACAGTCCAGGGCTAACTTGTAGTAGATACCAAGACATAAAAACACCTTACGTCTGGTTATCAGATGGGTGCAAGTCGATCTTATCTCGTATCTTGTATACTACGGCTTACAAAAAAAGGAGAACATGGAATATTTCCAATCCACGCCACAAACATAACTTTGTAAGGCGGGATTAGTCTCGGAAAGACATGTTTTCCCCGGAGCGAAAATTCAATATGAAAGCAATGGTCGCCGATACGTAAGCTTCGTTCAAAGCCAGGGTAACATATAGCGGGACGGTGTTGATCCCGGACAATCCCGCGGCGCTTATTCAATTAGCAGGCTGGTATCTCGTTTGCTATCATACTTACATCAACCAATACATGGCTTTATCGTGGGAATGAGCATACTATTCTTTAACAAAATTCCTCAACCTATTATAAACTTGCCTTTACACAAGTTTAAGATAACCATTAAAAAAATGCTCCTAAAAAAAGCTTATTATACTGTCGAAGATTATATTAATGATAAAGGCGCATGGATTTGACTCGCTCCAGCAATGCTCAGGACAGTGGTTACTTATGTATCTGTATATGTTGTATGTAGATTATTGTAAACATACCATATACTATTTATTTATTTTTTCAAAAGAGCAACCACCGAGTTTCTTGCTGGTTCTTCTCGGTAGGAACGGCATTCCGAACCAGTGGTAGATTCATTTGACTATTCATAAGAACTTGTAAAAAGTCTATTTGAATAAAAATAATTTGATTTTGATTTTGATTTTTGATTTTAGCTGGATATATAGGTCTCCATGATCTCCAGCACAGGCGATTTTATGCCGCTCTACTAAGGTTGATCCAGAACTGGTTTGAGAAAATCCATCAACTTAATTAACTCCTTAATTATTTTGACGACCTCCGTGGCGCAGTGTTGAGCGCTGTTGTCTTAACATGCGGAGGTCCCGGGTTCGATCCCCGGCAGGGTCAATTTGGGAATTTATAATTTCTGAATTTTCTCTGGTCTGGTCTGGTTCGGCCGTGGCTAGTTACCACACTACCGGCAAAGACGTACCGCCAAGCGATAAAGCGTTCCGATACGATGCCTAGGGGCTGGAGTTTAATATAACTGTCATACGCCTAACAGGTTAACCCGCTACCACCTTAGACTGCATCGTCACTTACCATCATAGTCCAGGCAAATTAGTCAAATAATAGCAAGAATCTCGGAATGAGAGATAGTCGGCTATAAACTTGTATAAACCTTTATTTTGGCACCCTAAAATTTGTCTCAAAACCTACTTATCGTAGGGTGTCCGCGTCTACAGATATTTCAAGGTCAAAGTTCAAAAAAACGATTTTTTACACATTTATTGTCATTATCTCGTTTCCCATGGGTTTTATGCTATTGGTAGTTATCATAAATATTGTAGATGAATAAATTCTATATAACTTTTGTTTATTTTCGAGATAGAGGGCAGAGCGCGAGCAGTATTTAACTATTTAGTATCATTTGAGGTCAACCTTTAGTCCCGATTATAAATACGTCGTACAAAGTTTATAAATTATTGATAAGTATATAATTTTAAATAATTTGCATTTTTTATTAACTATTACGTTATAATTAGTAATTTTTTTATTAATTCAGTATCTATTCATTTAATAACACTTACCTACTCGTGTAATTATAAAGTTATTTAGGGAAATACTTAAATTATTTTTTAATTCTAATCTTATTTATACTAATTACTTCCTTAGGAAATAAAAATAAAAGAATTGAATTTAAAAAAAATGTTTTTATTGAAAAGAAAAAGAAAAAAAGAAAGAAGAAAAAAAAGAAGAGAAGAGTTTTAAAAGAATTTATAAGTACAAAACATCAAAAAATTAATCGCACAAGGAATATTATAAGGATTTTAAAAAACTTGTATGGGAGGCCATGGAAGCAGAAAAAAAAGCTTATTTTAAGACTTATATAAATCAGTGCATAAATAAACCACTTCTGCTGTGGAAACACTTAAAAAAAATATAGGGGTTAATAAGAAACAAGAGTATGATATACCATCAACTTTATGTGACCCGGAGAAGTTAAACACACACTTTTTGAATATTCCGCATAGTGAAAGGCTCACATTATCTAATCTCACATACTATGAATTCAATAGGTTTGGGCCAAATACCTTTAACCTAAGACCTGTAACAGAAGCAGAGATTATCAAAATTCTGAAAGGTTTAAAATCAAATGCGCAAGGCCTAGATGAGATCACCCTACAAATGTTACATTGGACACTGCCACAGAGTCTAGCTACTCTAACAGCTATTATTAATAGGTCTATAATAACAGGTACCTTCCCGATTGTATGGAAAACTGCTATAGTCAAACCTCCGAAAGTAAATAATCCAACCAGCATGAAGTATCTTAGGCCTATTAGTATATTACCATGCATATCCAAAGTTCTGGAAAAAGCTGTATGTGCTCAAATGACATCTTATGTAGAGGAGAACAATATATTGCCAGTTCACCAGTCTGGTTTTAGGAAAAGTCACAGTACAGCAACGGCAATCATGGATGTTATTGATAACATCCTAACAGCCCAGGACCAAGGTATGGGAACTATTCTCGTACTGCTTGATTTTTCCCGTGCATTTGATTCTATTGATACTTCCTTGCTGCTATCTAAGTTGTCATACTATGGATTTGGCTTTTCAACTGTAAAATGGTTTAGCAGCTTTCTCAGTAACCGGGCTCAATTCGTGCAAATAGACCAAGGTGATGGTACCCATCTGATATCCTCAACGTCGCCAGTAGTTCGCGGAGTGCCTCAAGGATCGGCACTTAGTCCACTGCTTTTCGCGATTTACACAGCAGATATAACTCATTGTTTCTCCAATTGCAAATACCATCTTTATGCAGACGATGTGCAATTATACCTCTCGTTCAAGCCTCAGGATGCTGCTGATGCTGAAACAAAACTTAACAATGACTTAAAAAGAATAGCTGACTGGTCAGAAAAGAATTCACTATTATTGAATCCTCTGAAATCCACGTGCATGTTTTTAGGTACCTCTAAAATGACAAAAACTATAGAAAGTTTAGATGTACAAATCAGAATAGGAAGCAATTGTGTAGAAAGAGTTTCTGAGGCAAGGAATTTGGGGGTAATTTTTGATTCAAATTTACACTTTGAGTCACATATAAAAAATATTGTCAAGAACTGTTTCTATAGATTGAAAGTTCTGTATAAGATAAGATCTTATCTGAGTGTAGAAGTTCGATTACGGCTATGCGATTCCCTCATTTTGTCTAAACTGAACTATGCCGACACAGCATATGGGCCCTGTCTGTTGGAAAGAACCAAAAAATTAATACAGAGAGTCCAAAACGCATGCGCTCGCTTCTGTTTTACTATTGCTCCTCGTTCACATATCAGTCCATATCTCAATCAGGCAAATTTGCTAAATATGTCAGCCCGAAGAAACTTGCATCTGGCTACATTGTTATTTGGTGTAATCTCTTCCGGTAAACCGGAATATCTCTTCACGAAGATTAAGTGGGCAAGGCAGCACAGTAGATATGCACCGAGAGGTATGGCGTGTCCTATGGCTGTGCCAAAACACAGAACCGCCGCATTCCGCGGTAGCTTTAGGCTTGCTTTCTCCAGGATTTGGAATATAATCCCGCCACCAGTTCAAAACCTGAAATCGGCGTTTACTTTTAAATGTAAGTTTAAAAAGATTTTATTAGACAAGCAAAAACTGGGTTAAATGAAAATGCACTTACGTATACTTAATTTGCATCGTGTTTCATCCTGATACCTGGAGAGGCAGCACAAATAGGTGAAAGTGTGATTTTATTTTATTTTTTCTATTTTGTTGTTGTTTAAATATGTTGGTTATCAAATAGAGTAAGCTTAGTTATAACCTTAGTGAGTAGACACATTAAGTTTCCTGGTTTGTTGGTTAGCGCAGTGAGAGTGACGGGCAGCCCGGACCGGTCCGGGACGTCGAAGCTCAAGGGTTCGACTGAAAATCAGCGCTGACATGGTGCATCTACACCATATCAGCATTACGTCGATGCCTTTTTTGGGACTTTATCTTACACAGATTAGTGTTTATAGCATTAGGGTTTATTATATAAGTTTAGTGTTTATTTATCTCTGTATTTTTTTTTCATTTTCTGTATTATGTTAGTTTTCTGTGTATTGTAAATCCCAAATAAAGATTTTATTTATTTATTTATTTATTTAAGTTTACGAATTTCAATGAAGATGTAGGTACTTAATTATTTTCTACTTAAAATGTAATTAAAGTATTTCCCTTAATAACTTTATAATTACACGAGTATTTAAGTCTTATTAAATGAATTGAATAGATACTGAATTATTGAATTAATTATAACGTAATAGTTAATAAAAAATGCAAATTATTTAAAATTATATTATATACTTATCAATAATTTATAAACTTTATACGGCGTGTTTTTAATCGGGACTAAAGGTTGACCTCGAATGATACTAAATAGTTAAATACCGCGCGCGCTCTGCCCTCTATCTCGAAAATGGTTCAAGATATGAAAAAAAAGTAAAAACAAAAGTTATATAGAATTTTATCATCTACAATATTTATGATACTACAAATAGCATAAAACCCATAGGAAACGAGATAATGACAATAAATGCGTAAAAAATCGATTTTTTGACCTTTGACCTTGAAATATCTGTAGACGCGGACACCCTACGATAAGTAGGTTTTGAGACAAGTTTTAGGGTGCCAAAATAAAGGTTTATACAAGTTTATAGCCGACTATCTCTCATTCCGAGGTGAAACCCCTTATTTGCCTGGACTATCAGGTGAGATCGCAGTCAAGGGATAACTTGTAGTGGAATAAAATAAAAATAAAACTTACATCAACAAATAGATGTCTGCAGCTGGACGTAGGTCTCCATGATCCCCAGTACAAGCGATTATATGCCGCTCTACTTAGGTTGATCCAGAACTGGTTTGAGCAAATCCATCAACTTAATTAACTCCTAGAACGTTTCAACAATGTTGCGCACTTCGTCTCGCAGACCACACAACTTAGACACGTAATATATGCAGATTGAATTAACTGTGTCCTCTCCAACGTTTTAATACGTATGCTAATCAAGAGCAGTTTCCCGTGTAAAATCAATCACAATCCCCTCTCAGACCGGTTCGTTAGCCGGATAATCTAGGATTGGATACACTACATGGGATGAATCGCAATCCTGTTGAATCTAATTAAGAAATTGAAGAATTCTCATTTATTCTTATAGTGCTAGATCTAATTGTTACCCCTTTTTATGACTACCTAAAAAGGATAGTAAGGTTTTCAGGGTTCATATTGTATGTATGCGAGTTCTTATTCCACCATAACTTCTAAATGCCTGATAAGATTTAGATGTATATAATATCGTTAGAATCCTTGCATCGTCTCATTTCTCCAGTGACTCTGGTTATGAGTTTTTTTGAATCTTTTTGCAGGGCAGTCGTGTTTTTTAATTTTTTTTATTAATTTTAGTTTGAGTAGTTTTCAATGCTGGCAAAAAACTCGTTTAGCAACGACGCGAAAATTACTTCCATAGAAAATGGGAAAAAGAGAGATATGAGATGACATATTAAGTGAGGACTAATATAACAGGCATGCCCTCGAAGCTTTAGTTTTAAGATACCGTAGTTAATTATTACCATAACTTGTTATTGACGTTGAAAAAGTTTACAGTATAGGTACAGTTCGCACGGGAGTTGAATGCAGAGTAAATGTATAATAGGGTCAGCATTCAACTCGCGCGCGAACGATAGGTACCTATCATACTAATATTATAAATGCGAAAGTGTGTTTGTTTGTTGGTTTGTCATTCAATCACGCTGCAATACAGAGCAATGGATCGACGTGATGATGATGATGATGAATACACGTGGATGAAGTCGCGGGCATCAGCTAGTTTTTAACTTTGAGGATTTACTACACGTCTTTTACAGTAGGTAAAGTTAGGTAAGGTTATGCGAACTATACTTTCTTATGCTTCAATGGCTTGTTCTTTCAAAGATTAGGTAATCAACTAACTATCCAGAGTTACCACGCATGAAAATCGGATTAACCATGTCCTCGACTATTTAATACCGTACACAAATAGCAGGGGGACTGTAAAATCAATCACGCCCCTCGCTCAGTTCGTTAGTCGGCCAATGAAATCGGATACGATACGTGACCGGCGATCCGTATTGTCTCTTTGTTTCCTTTGATTGCTTTTTGTCCCGGACTGGATGGATTGTGTTACATTGACGTACTGCTGGGCACTAACTTAACCTCCACTCTCATAGGAGAGAGGGAATTAGAGCTTAGTGTACGGGCACGAAATGAGCGGCGGCGGGGCAATGGCGGCAGCGGGGCGATGCGATTAGTTGGAGAGCTGGCGAATAATTTCGCCGCAATTTTGTCGTACTCGTATTTTAAAAACTTTATTCACGTTTAAAATTTGTCTGGCGATTTGCAGGTATTATTAAAATTAGTCAATAAATACGTGATTAAAATTTCAGATTAAGTACCAAAAGTATATTTTTTGGGGAATTTAATAAAATATTTTTGAAAAGTTATAACCGCAAACGCTCTGCCAGACTGGCAGGACTGACGAAATTATATTTTTTCACAATTTCAGTTTGCCTAAAGGGCCTTCCCGAAATTCGTCGCTAGCTTTCGCCTTAGACCCACCACGCTGCTGCGATGCGGGTTGGCGGGGTGGTAACTGCAGTAAACATTAGATAGGTTTAATTTCAATTTCAATTTATTTATTAGATGATGCCAGTGACTTCGTCCGCGTCGATTAAGGTTTTTCGATTCCCGCGGGAACTCCTTAGTTTTCCGGGATAAAAGTAGCCTATGTCCTTCCCTGGGGTATCTATAAGCTACCTGTATACCAAATGGCTCACCTTTAGTATATGTGCCGTGCAGTAGACAGTTCATTTTTTTTTCACAGAAAGGTATTAATGTAATAAACGTAACGCCGAAATATTTTCCGTCGAATCGTAATAGTTTTCGAGAAATTAATTTTTGAAATTTCGACATTTTGAGGTTAGTTTTCCCGAAATTCATGCAAATCTCTACTTGTTTGTGTGAAAGATGGTGTGAGGGAATTAGGTAGGACTAGGCTAACCTACCTAGGCCGCACCCGCCCACTACGAACTTAAGTTTAAAAAAAAATTGTCAAAAGGTTGGGTTAGGTTAGGGTTGAACGTAAATATACAGGTAGTGCCCGGCCGCAGGCCGGGCACTTAGGTTCCTATGGGTTGATATACCGAACTTAAGTAAATAAAGAATTGTTAAAGCAAACATATATGTGAATATAGTTAAGTCATAATATTACTACAATATTATTGTTATTAGACTTTATTACATTTGCTACTACAAGGAATAAAAAAAATGTACGGTTGTTCTTTAGTATAATATATGGAGGGAGGGGGAGGAGAGGGGGAGGGGGAGGGTATCCCCTGGCTTCTCCCACTAACTACTAAGCACTCGACACCTAACTAAGCAGAGCTAAGCCCGAATTTCAATAAAACTGGCCTCTACATTTTGAAATTAAAAAAATTAATATCTCGGAAACTATTAGGATTCGACGAGTTTGGCTTACAGGGGGGTAGACCACCTCCCCCCTCCCCTTCCCCCCCCCCTCCTCTTCCCCCTCCCTCGCGGCACATATACTAAAGAACAACCGTAATTCCTTTAATTTCAATAACTCACAAAAACAACGCAGTTAGGTACCTATTCTGTGCAAAAAAAAATGGTGTGCTTGCGCACTATTGGAGCTGTCAGTAAGCGGCGCTTTTGTTTACGGCTCTGGGTACCAGCCCTTTTGAGCCAGTAAGCGGCGCGTAAACATTGTGTGATAGATCAATGCGCATTCTTTAAGAAGAGACACGAACTTGGATATTGAGCGTAGTTGGTACTAGGTAGTAAAATAAAAGTATTTTTCAAATAACACAGTGAATGGCTTGGATATTATTTTAATAATTATCATTATAGTAGGCTTAGATGTGTATGATGAAAGTTAATTATTATAGGTACTTTATTTTGTAATTAATTGGTATTTCGAACTAATGTTGGTGAGGGACGAGTGGCTCAGTTGCGACAACGCATACCAGTCAGTTGCGATTGTTAAGCAACTTTGAACCAAGTCGGTAACAGGATTGGTGACCGAATTTGGAGGTTCAAATTTGGCTTTTTCGATTCCTCGTGATCCCTCTTTCGTGCCTCGGAGAGTACGTTAAGCCGTCGGTCCCGGTTATTATCACTATTGATAATAAACCTATGAGTTTAAATACTCAGTCGAGTCGTATGCGGATTGCGGAAGGACGTGGGAACCTATTGCATTGTTATAAAAACTCCTACAATCATTTGATTAATGGAAAGGGGTCACGACCCTGTAAAATGAGGAATACGACGCAGAGAGTGTATTATGTGAGTGTTATTTCGAAAGAGATAAATTATATGATCTTACACCAGCCAACAAAATCATACTACAATTATAAATGCGAAAGTGTGTTTGTTTGTCCTTCAATTACGCCGCATTGGAGCAACGGATCGACGTGATTTTTGGCATGGGTATAGTTGAGGACCTGCAGAGTGATATAGGCTACGTTTTATCCCGGAAATTAAGGAGTTCCCGCGAGAATCAAAATAAACTTAAACCACGCGGACGAAGTCGCGGGCATCAGCTAGTAGAATAATAATTTGTTACCGTAAACAACTGCGGTTAACAAGCAATACAGCACTAAAGTTAATTTATACAGAATTTAATGCCACGTAATTTATATTTATTGCGGGCAGTTCGTTTTTGAAAGAGTTTGTTCGAGCGGAAGTGGCTGTGGCGGTAATTTCAGTGGCCATTATCTGACTTCATAACTTAGGGAGAATTAGCATTTTGGTTATTTACCTTTTTGATGGAAAATGCATATCTATCAAGGTTAACAACTAACAGCAATCTATACTTCTATACTAATATTTAAATGTGACAGTTTGGATGGATCAATGTTTGTTACTGAATCACGCCAGAACGGCTGAACGGTTCTGGATGAAAGGTACCGAGATAGATTAATTACAGATACCGGAATAGTTTGGATTTATATGAATTTACTAACATTCCAACCACGCTTTCTTTTTTCTCGGAACGTAGATTGCTGATTTTTTTTAAAATTCCATTATAAGTTAACCCTTGACTGCGATCTCACCTGATGGTAAGTGATGATGCAGTCTAAGAAAGTTAGGGGCATAGCAGTTATAATTAACATGGGTTAATTATAACTGCTATGCCCCTAACAGGTTAGCCCGCTACTAGGGGTATGGACCCCTAGTCGGTTTCTACACGACATCGTATATTGGAATGCAAAATCGCTTGGCACGTCTTTGCCGGTGGTGGTCTTTGCCGGGTGGTAACTAGCCACGGCCGCAGCCTCCTACCATCAGACGAGAACAGAGAACATTCAGAAATTACAAATTCCCAAATTGACCCTGCCGGGAATCGAACCCGGGACTCCCCACGTTAAGACAACAGCGCTCAACACTGCGCCAGGTTGCAAATTCCTCAATAAGTATATCTTAGCGCCAAATACCTACCTGAAATAACCCATATACTTAATACCGAAGTAAGTAACGATTTATAGCTTGACCCTTTTCACACCGGTTCGTTAACACCACACATGCTAAATGATATCCTGTAGAGTATCTATGCCCAGGGGATCGTGGTGTCTATTTTCAGTCTTCAATTACATTTCTTACTTCGGCCTTGACCGTGGATTACGATCACAATATAAATAATAATGTCCTCCCGACCGAATTTCAGCCACGGCGGCGGCCTATCTCCAGAGAGATTAGCCATCTGCGCGGGAAATATTATAGTGCACAAGTGATGTGTAGCGCATACACAGGTGCGCTCCCTACTCCTTTAGCCTACTCTCATAGCCCGATGGCACGGAAAATCCGACACGACCGGAGAGAGATCTTTATTTGTATTTACGTGCTCTCCGAGGCACGGCGGTGAAACACCGCCAACTTCCTAACTCCGGGTACTGAGAATTTCTTAAAGTCATAGTATGTGTGTGAAAGAAAGAAACACAACTGCACTTTATTCCCTAACTTTGACTTTCCAGTAGGGCTAGCAATGCGCACAACGAATTTTGTCTACTGAACTCAGTATTTCTCAAAAAACTGTGTTATGATGAGTATAAAAATATTTAACAAAATCCCCAGCAGTGTCAAGTTATTACCGTTAAAAAGATTTAAAACCAAGTTATTCCAATGGCTTAACATGCATAACTTTTATGACCTGAAAGAATTTTTCGAATTTAAATAAATTTAAATGACATTCACAATATTATCGTAAAAATTATATGCATAAATTTAATTCTTATAAGGCTAAGACAAAATAATTTAAATATTTTTTATTGTATTGTTATATTGATTTTCTATCGTTTGAATGTAAGTATTAGTTAATCATTAATGTGGGCTTACAATTAATCTATTATGTAACCTTGAAAATTGTACACCGGCTACGGTAGAACATGCAGAACCTACTATGTATTTAATGTAACATCTGTATTAAGTAACTATATGTATTATAATGTACCATGTTCTTGACAATAAATGAATTATGAATTATGAATTATGAATTATGAAGCTATCATGGACTCATGGTTACAGACTCGTAACATGCCGACAATTTTATTTCGCATTTTGTGCATGTTAGGGTTACCGAAAAATTTGCCGGCAAAGACAACATCTCTCTCTCTCTGTCTCTCTCTCGTCGCGACATATTTGATGTGCAATAAAGAAAAATAAAAGAACTAAAAATTGCAATGTTAACTCTCCTAAAGCGGTTTAATTTTTTTAATAAACGCCTTTGAGATCCGCCAGCTTAGCCGGAATAATAAGAAATTTTCAGTTTCTTTACCAAAAAATATTAAATATTTTGGAGCAAAACCGCGACTTTAAACGGCTATGGCCTTACTTAACCCATAAATGGGGGTTTATACAAAACTTTAGTAATAAACTGAGCCTTAATTAACTTCTTAGTGGATTTTTCAGTTCATTCTCGTTGAAATTGCATTGTCTTGTACGGCAAAATTATAATTGGGGAGCGTTGAATTGGCTTCATTTTGTAATTTTAATTATACTCCGAAGCCTTCTTAATGAGGTCTGGGTTTTCTGAGAAATATTGCGATTTCATCGCCCTATTTACCATTTGACCTACTTATTACGTATTTATGCTGACTAATGGTCATCTTATGCTAGACTAAGAACACATTCGCAATTAATCGTTGTGCGATAGTTGTACTGATCAAAATAAAGTATAAAAAATCGGTCCACGCGTTTAGGCTTTAGCTGCAAACATATATAGACTGATGAACACATAAACCCGTGCGTTCCGCAGTCGGGTAAAGACGATAAGGTGCTCACACATTTGCAATAGTGGCTTTTTAATCGAAAGCCCAAATACCAATTTTCATGGATGTAACCCGAGAAATAAAGAACAAACTTTTATCCCCCCCCCTTTGCGTATTGATGATAATTTTAGTATACCTTTGCGGGTCAAATTTACAAAAAATGGTGACACACGTACTTCTTTATATTTAACCGAAAGCCCAAACGCTATTTCATGGGTATAACTTGAAAAATATCTTGAGAACGTGATCGTATCGCGCTTGCATAGAAGACGCCTGTTCACTCTTGCCTTGATGGTACCTAAGTTATACGTGGCAGGAAGCACGTGCGCTGGGAGGGTATTCAACACCTCATTGGCGGTTCGTATCAGAAACGTCGAGCAAGTTGCAAGGAGTTGCAAAATGAGTTGCAAAGAGCCGCTGGATCTAGGTGGCGCGGCGCAAAGCTGTGGTATGTAGAAATCCTTGAAAGAGACTTAAGTCCAGCAGGCTTAGCATGCACACAACGAGATATTTCGCGATGAGAGAGAGAGAGAGAGATGTTGTCGTTGCCAGCTAATTTCTCATTTACCCTAACATGTACACAATCCGGTATATTACGAGAAAAAAATAGTCGGCATGTGAGAGTGCGTAGAGAAAATACCACATATATAAGAAATATCACTTCTATCTCTACTATTGACGCAACGAAACAAGTCATGTTAGGTGTAACCATATTAGCTTCGGTGGACAAATAGAATTAATAACGGGTACACATAATTTTACTCGTTGTGCGCATGCTAGCCCTACAGCAGTGCACGACTATCGGTTGACGAGACAATGCTTAAATACCATAGAGGTAGTATTACACTGAGTAGGTACTGACTACTGTCGTGTATAAGAATACCGTAAATTACAAAATCAATAACCGCTCATATTACATATTCAGGGAACTACCCCGGGGTGAGTGGGGGAAAAATGGATCCAAACATTAACGATACCGCTCCGAGTCCCGCAAAGATGCTGAGCAACGCTTAATAGTCGATAGAAAGCCACTAAAGGGACTTTAATGGGAATATTATACAGTTTTATACAGTTCCCACTTTCCTTCATGCCCCGGCCTCCCCCTTTTTGCTGTGAATCTCCTTTGAAATATAAATAAGTCACCGCACAGGTTTTATTATACGCAAAAGAAAAATTGGAATATCAATCTAGACTTGCGCTAATGTTTGTAGCATTTCTCTTCGTAATATATGATCCAATTTTTTTATTCAAATTCAAAGTAAGGTGAGACTATATTTTGCTATTTACAGTTTAATTATTTTAGGATTAAAAAAAACTAAAGTATTTAGATCCATGGATAGAGTGTAGATAAGAATGCCAAGTTGCATTCAGTTACGGTATTAACCATATTAATATCAATGCATTCAAAATATGTTTCAGAGTGTAACAGAAAAAAAACCCAATGGGTATAAAAAACCCAATGGGTATATATGGGTATAAAATTTGAAAATCTTTATGAATCCAGGCGGTAAGTTAGTCTCCTCGTATTCAAAATGGACTATTGCCAATATGGGACCGCATAATTTTTAAGGATATTTAGTTAAAAGATTTTACTTACTGAAATTTTATTGAATTATGGATTTTTTAATGTCAATGACCGTAAGTTACTGAAATTAGATGAAACTTGAAGCGGTGGTAGGCTTAGAGCTAGTCCATTTTAGTACTATTACTATTCTGTGCTCATATTATAAATGCGAAAGTGTGTCTGTCTGTCTATCTGCCCGTCTATCTGTCTGTCATGTGTTCAAACGATTTTGATGAAATTTAGTACAGGGATGGGTTGTATCCCGGGGAAGGATATAAGCTACATTTTATAAAAAATCTTAATCGAAGTCGCGGGCATCATCTAGTAACTTATAAAACACTAGCTGCGACCCGCGACTTCTTGCGCGTGGATTAAGTTTTTTGATTCCCGCGGGAACATAATCTATCTCTATGCCAAATCATTTCATCCAAATCCGTTCAGCCGTTCTGGCGTGATTAAGTAACAAACATCCATACATCCATCCATCCATCCATCCATGCATCCATTCAAACTTTCGCATTTATAATATTATAATTTAGAAGTTTATATGACGATGATAATCAGTCACAGAAGTGATACCAATTATATGCTAACTAGCTGATGCCCGCGACTTCATCCGCGTGGTTTAAGTTTTTTGTTATTCCCGCGGGAACTCCATAATTTTCCGGGATAAAAAGTAGCCTATGTCACTCTCCAGGTCCTCAACTATACCCATGCCAAAAATCACGTTAATCCGTTGCTCCGTTGCGGCGTGATTGAAGGACAAACCAACAAACCAACAAACAAAGTGACTTTCGCATTTATAATATTAAGTATATGATGATCAATAATCCTGATAAATCTTCAATGTTCCACGCAGATGCCCACCCATTCAATAATAAATGTAATTTAATCAATTTCCTTGAAGCGGAGAAACAAATTGCTTTTTAATATTACAAACATTATGTAATATACGCCCAAGGCCCCAAAATATCTTAATAAAATATCGAGGTGATACGTTGCCTGAATAACATCAAAAATTCAGATTTCGAAGTCAGTCTCAGTTATATTTTTATTAAAATATGCCGGAATTATGTCTTGAAATGAATAAATTTCGTGCCTGTTTTTACGATACTCGCGGGTTTTAATAAAATTCTTTGCGCAAGTGTAAATTGTATTTGTTTGAAAACGCTGTTTCTCGGCAGCCATATTTATTTACATTGCGGTATAAGGAAATGAAATAAAAGGGAAATTACGGGGCTTTTGCTTAAATTATGCAAATTATTTTGTTGGGCTATTTGCTTAAGCTTAGTGATTGTCTATAAGGAAGGAAGTCTCTAAATTATTACTTTTATTTGTGTTTTAAGCTAATTTCTGTAAATAAATAAAAAGTCTATCTCTGTCATGAATTTGAATGATTATTTTATGGAGCTAATTTCTCAAAATCCTAGCTACGAGAACCTTTTAAGTTTTCAAGCACAGCATAACATGGGATTTCTTATTATTTATTTTTAAATAGCTTTTGCCCGCGGCTTCACTCACGGTCAAATTTCAAAGCCTTATTTTCCCCTCTTAAGGATTGAATTTTCAAAAATCCTAGGTAAGTATCTTGTAGGGATTTCCACACGCCGCGGTCTTGCGCCTCCTTGCGACTCGTTTGATGTCGTTTGTTCACTTGAAAAGGGGTAAGCCTATGCTGCGCTTTCCATTATTTTGCTTTGCAGGGTCTATATTCCAGCATTTTGGGAACGTTAACGTCGTGTTGAGTTCGCAAGCAAGTAATTCAAAGAACTATGTGGTGACGAACTAAGTTTTTCAAAATTCAAAATTCAAATGATTTTTATTCAAATAAACTTTTACAAGTACTTTTGAATCGTCGAGTGAATCTACCACTGGTTTGGAATGCCATTCTTACCGAGAAGAACCAGCAAGAATCTCGGCGGTTGCTCTTTTGAAAAAAATAATTTACAATTTCATTAATATGTAAAATACATAAATAACAGCTGTCCTTAGCATTGCTATAGAGCGATTCAAATCCATGCTCCTTTGTACGTATAGTTCTTCCACGGATGTCCTCATTTTGTGATTTGATCATGTAAAGAGACACCGAGCATATTTTTCCATCGCCTGCTGAGTGACACTGAGCTCCCATAATAATTAGCAACCTTGTCTTGGATACGTGTTTTTCGTATAGACTTTTGGGGAGGTTAAGTTGCCTCTGTTGCCTTTCATATACCACTGAATCGTCTGAAATAGAAAGCCAAAATTATAACATTATAATATTATTTCGTTCTTTTCAGGCCATAATTCATACGGCCAAAAAATAAATTGTAATTCCATTACAATAGGACATTAAGACAGACCTCGGTCAGGAACCTCGCCGACTTTAATGGTCCGAGCTAAGATTGATACTCCCATTGTTTTCATGCGAACATTGGAGCCCACGCACACGGCGTATTTAAACGCGCAGATAACGCGCGTTTCACGAACGTGCAGCATCCACTATAGTCCATTAACGACCCACTGCTGAGAATAGGCCTCCACTCTCAAAGGAGAGAGGGAATTAGAGCTTAGGCCCACCACGCTGCTCCAATGCAGGTTAGTGGGCTTTAGCGACTATTACCATGTTCGTGATAATAACCGGGAGCGACGGCTTAACGTGCTCTCCGAGGCACGGGGGTGAAACACTGCTAACTTCCTAACTCCGAGCTAGTACTGAGAATTTCTAGTCAGAAAAACCCAATACTTAATAATGGCCCGACCCGGTACTCGAAACCGAGACCTCGTCGGCCGCAGTTGAACATGCCAACCACTAGACCAACGAGGCAGGCAGAAACCGCAGCATAAAGCCACTTACAGCAGATTACGCAGACACGTATCCACAGTGCATCTGTATCGATGTGTTTGTATAATACAAACACGCAGATATCCAGTCGGTCGGTCGGTCTCTTTTCGGTCGTGTTGGATTTTCCGTCCCATCGGGCTATGAGGGTAAAGGAACAGAAAGTGCACCTGAGTATGCGCACACACTTTTGCACTATACTATCTCCCACACAGATGGTTAATCTCTCTGGAGACAGACCGCTGAGCTGTGGCCGAAATTCGGTCAGAAGGACAATTATTTTAGACCATTGATCGCGATTCAGAATAACTAATTACCGGGTGCCATATAAAATTGACGTGCGGACATTTTATACGCAAAACAAGTTTTCCGTAGTGTGTGTTCGCTCTTACGCGTAGGCGGTTACTTATTTATATTTCAAAGGAAAACCACCTAAAAATGAGTGGGTATAACTTGCACAGACTAAAGAATACTCACAAATGCATAATATTACCATTAAAAACTAATTAGCGTATTTTGTTGAATATCAGGGGTTTCAGTTGTTTAGGGTTCGGTACCTGCTTCAGAGAATAGTAGACAGCCGAAGGTTCCGTAGGTACTAGCTGCGAAAGAGAGAAAGAGTTGAAAAGTTAGATAATAGGTACGTTTTGAGGTCGAAAATCTTAAATCGTTAAATCCTCATAGAAACCACCGCAGTGAGGCATAGTGCCCAAGATGCTGGCAGCGTTGCCCCGTTGGATAGCCAAACTTATCCTTTGGCCAATGTAGCTGCCATTTTTATTTATTCTGTCACTGATCTTGCAATACTGTATTGTTATTGCAATAAAAATCAATTCAATATCTATGTTTATACGAGAATGAATTTAACTTGCCATTATTAACATGTGGTTCGCCCACTAACATCTTACACGACATAATCACTTCCCATCCATTATTACATTGCGATCAAGGGCAAATTCAGTAGAAGAATTTAAATAATTTAATATAAAAAATTCTTTTTAAACAACCGTTTTCAAACTCACGCGCCAACTTTTAAAAACCGCTCGACCGATTTCGACAAAATTTATATGGGACCACTTGGGAAGTATGCCCTTTCAAATAAAAAAAGAATCATCCAAATCGGTCCACCCAGTCAAAGGTTCTGAGGTAACAAACATAAAAAAAAAACAGTCGAATTGAGAACCTCGTTTTTTTGAAGTCGGTTGAAAATACTTGTTTTTAAATTATTATTTTTAAGGACAACCATAAGCTATCAAATGTAGTACCATTCGATACAGCAATTAATATCGCAACTTGCGAACCATTCGTCCGTCATTTCCTAAATAATGGACATCAGTTAACGTTCGGTGCAGGTCTCGCCGCTGCAGGGGCGCGAACTAACAAATTGTCGGCCATCATGCTCGCCCGGAGTTAATATGGAAGACGTTCAGAGCGTACGGCCACTGAAGGGGCGGCGTATGATATAATTTCTCTTGAAACCGCTGTTCTAGTGGCTATACGGCAGTGAAAAACGCCGTGAATCTTAAAATTTTGTTTGCTATACTCACGCAGCGTGAGAGATCAATGCTACATTTTGTGATCATCTAAGAGTGACATTTCGTTTACCCAGCTGTGGAATAAGCTGTTGTTTTTCTTCAATACTACGTGCTTATATGAGTTATGACACTTGCAAGCGTCTTTTCTAAATAATGGACATCAAATAACGTTCGGTGCAGGTTTCGCCGCTGCAGGGGCGCGAACTAACAAATTGTCAGCCATCATGCATGTCCGGAGTTAATTTGGGAGGCGTTCTGAGCGTACGGCCACTGAACGAGCGGTGAATGACATTTCTTGAAACCGTTGTTTTAGTGGGTATACGCTAGTTACAAAATAAACCTGTGAATCTTAGAAAAATTACTAGAAAATAATATTACTGCAAGTGGTTTGCACTTGCAGTAATATTATTTTCTAGTAATACTAGAGTAGCATGATAAATTGCTACATTCCTCTGTCTCTCTGAGAGAAATTGCATTTTACCAGCTGTGGAATAGGCTGTTTTTCTCCAATACTGCGTGCTTTAATAAGTTCTGACCCATTCGAGCATAATTTAATGAACATCAATTAACGTTCAGCGTAGGTTTCGCCGCTGCAGGGGCGTGAACTAACAAATTGTCGGCAATCATACTTGCCCGGAGTTAATATGGAAGGCGTTCATAACGTACGGCCACTAAAAGAGCGGTGTTAAGAGTATATCCACACGTCTAGTGGTCATACGCCAGTTTAAAATCCTTCTAAAAAGCCCCGTGCGTCTTTGAAAAAATTACGTATACTACTAAAGTAACGTTTTATACACCGAGTAGTAAACCTATTGAGAGCTAATAGCCACATTTTTGCTTTGAAACACATCTCACCACTTTCAGGTGGGGGACGAGGTAATAATAGCATTTCTTATTGGCTGGCTCAAGGTCAACTTTACACAGTTATAAGTACAAAGTTTAAGTTATCGCGGCACTTGGGCTGCCCGCTGCGCGACAAAAATATATCGATAAAAATTACCATTGGAAAATCAATACAAATAATTTTATTCAAACCGCAAAAGACAACCATATGTATCAATATAGATAATTATCTGATATATAATTTTTTTTTAAATTGCCCAAGTGCCCAAGTTCTATACTAAAGAACTTAAGTTTTCAACAACAACTTTTAATCAAATAAATTATAGACATCTAACCTGTTCTTCTACTTCAGAATTGTTCGGAATTTAATGAAATATAAGTTTTCACTTAGTAAATTAATTTATTGGCATTCAAGTAGTCTAAGGCTATCGATATAATTTATCGATAGTTACACGGGCTACACTGGGCTATGCGTGGAAGAGACGGAGACATGTAGAACAACATGTGAAAGACAAAGAAAAACTGAAAGACATCAACGGGTTCCTTTTCATTTTTGTAAATATTTTTGTTTTTTATTTTTTTGCGTATTTATGATTTTCATTTATTATTACAAAACTACACTTACTTATGTAATGTTATCCCATCCTTTACATAGCTGGAGGTATTCCTTCTCTTTCCACGACATTTAATGCTACAGAGAGGCCTATTTTTCGTTTTTTAATCGATCAATTTCCGAGCACGGTCGAATACAGACTGAGGGCGGCTATAGGCACAAAACGTAGCGTTAGTACTGATACTGCTAACGTTTGGCTGGTGAGGGGGCACGCTATGCTCAGTCAATTGGTTGGATGGTCTGTGGTTATAAACAACGAATAACAAGTAGTTTTGACAACCTCTTTGGTGCAGCGGTGAGTATTATGGGAGGCGCTGGGTTCGATTCCCGGCAGGCCTGGTCTGGTCTGGTGGGAGGCTTCGGTCATGGCTAGTTACCACGGTACCAGCAAAGACGTACCGTACCGTACGTACCGTATAGATTAAGCGTTCTAGTACGTTGCCGTTTAGAAATATGGGTTAAAATATATAACTGCTGTACCTCTAACAAGTTAGCCCGCTACCATCTTAGACTACATTATTACTTACCATCAGGTGAGATCGCAGCCAACATGTATTGGAATAAAAAATAATAGTTCAAGCTTTAAATACGCGTTTTCTCTGGCTGCAAAAAGTATGGATTAAACTTAGATGCAGAGCGCCCTCTGGCTTGTCGGACCCGGCGTCTTAATTGTTTTACAGCTACACCAATCATGTTGCGCAAAGAGCCGAACGAGAATCGCTTAACATCCTTTAGGTCCACATCTCTTAGTCTCTTTTAGTCTTAGGCTCTCTATAGATTGAACAATACTTGAGAACGTGTTCTTAGTTGATATCGGTTCCTAATAAACGACGTGTCCATAAACAACGTGAGGAAACCTGCATACGCGTGAGTTCTTCATGTACTTATTATGAAGAACTCACGCGTATGAAATCTCAAAAGTGTGTAAAGTCTGAGAGGAGACTTTTGCTCAAGACGCTTAGTCCACGTTTTTACTTTGCAAGCTCAATAGATAGTATCGAGTGTTTGATCACATTAGAGTCAAAAAAGTGAACCCAAAAACTCTTGATACAAAGTCACAAAATCAGTGTAACCGATTTTAATTGCTATAAACGTTTCGTTTGGAGCGCTGCCTGTGAATGCATACACGAATTATTTTAACTCTAAATAATGCAGTTAAGGTTTATTTTACTAGACGATGCCTGCAACTTCGTCCGCGTGAACTCTTTGACTTTACGGAATAAAAAGTAGCCTATGTTCTTCCCCAGGGAACAAACTATTTCTGCAAAATTCCAAATTCAAAATCGGTTGAATAGATTAATCGTGAAAAGGTTACAGACAGTCTTTTGCATTTATAATTAGGATACTGACTTAAATAATTGGTTAATTCACGTGGACAAGGTCATGAGAAAAGGCTACAGTAAGTATTTAAACAAAAAGTTACTCCTCTTCCATTCCTGTAGAGTAGGCACTTTGAATAACGATTACGGGAGGATTTCAATTACTGCTCTGAGACCGCTTTAACAGACGTTTCGTTATTCATTACATCCCTCGGTTCGTTAACCTCACACGTTCCGCCATGTTAACCATCCGATCCCGAAGGACCAAAACCGTCGCGCGCCTTACCTAGAGATTCACAGTCAAGGGAATTTTAGACCGATCAAACCAAGTTTACAGTTCTGGTACATCCATCTATATACATATATCTATCTGTCTGTCTGCTACGCTTTTACGGGCCATCTTTTCGATTTTGATGATATTCGGCACAGAGATATTATGTTGCGAAGTGAAGGACAAAATAACAAACAAACACACATTTGGAACCCTATTTATATCATAAACTAGCTGATGGCCGTGACCTGTTCCGCGTGGATTGGTGGTTTTTTAGCTCTTTAATTTTTCGGAATAAAAAGTAGCCTATGCGTTCTCCCAGATTATAATCTATCTCTGTCCTATTTTCATCCAGATCCGTTCAGCCGTTCTGGCGTGATAAGTAACCGAAAAGTAAATACAATATAATAGTAAGTTTAGAAATCGAGCCCTAATCCACGTGGACGAAGTTGCGGGTGTCACCTTGTACGTAATTTGAACAAGGTGTGTGAGTTTTCATCACACATTTTAATTAAAAGAATTCATCAAACATTTCAGAATCAACCGTTGCTATACCTATCTGAAACAAATCCAAGGCCTAATCTCATCAAAACTGAACTCTTACCACACGATTTGTAATCTGCATCGGTAAGCGCATTCGAGCAACAACTCTGGGAGTTAAAGTAAATTAAACTAAAACACCCTTGTTCTAAAGCAGCAAGATCATCCATACATCCACGGTGAGCGCTCCGAACGGATGCGTCACGAAATTGTAATTTGTGGTACTGAATTTGTAGCTTTAAATCAAAAATCGTTGGATGCATTTTACTCTGACAGCAGAGTGGTTTGACGCTCGAATACGCCCAACGTTGCTTGAAGTGATTCAAACTCAAACTCAAAGTAAGTATATTTATTCACGTTTGAACCTTCTGAACGTCACGTTAACAAAGTATAAGACATAATGGTGATAATTAACCACGGTATCTTAAACCTAAAGTTACGAGGGTTCCAAACACGCCCCGATCTGAGAAGAGCCCATAACTAATGTGAAACTTGTGGTAAGGATAGGTAACTGCAGGCCAAGTGGGAGCATTTTTAGGGTTCCGTAGCCAAATTTGGCAAAAACGGAACCCTTATAGATTCGTCATGTCTGTCTGTCTGTCTGTCCGTTCGTATGTCACAGACACTTTTTTCCGAAACTATAAGAACTATACTGTTGAAACTTGGTAAGTAGATGTGTTCTGTGAACCGCATTAAGTTTTTCTTACAAAAATAGAAAAAAAAACAATAAATTTTGGGGGTTCCCCATACTTAGAACTGAAACTCAAAAAATTTTTTTTCATCTAACCCATACGTGTGGGATCTATGGATAGGTCTTCAAAAATGATATTGAGGTTTGTAATATCATTTTTTTCTAAACTGAATAGTTTGCGCGAGAGACACTTCCAAACTGGTAAAATGTGTGTGTGTGTGTGTGTGTGTCCCCCCCCTGTAACTTCTAAAACAAGAGAATGATAAAACTAAAAAAAATATATGATGTACATTACCATGCAAACTTCCACCGAAAATTGGTTTGAACGAGATCTAGTAAGTAGTTTTTTTAAGAATTTAAAACTTACTACATGTTTGTACGGAACCATCGGTGCGCGAGTCCGACTCGCACTTGGCCGGTTTTTTTACGTATTCGATAGCGACAACGTTAACCATCATCTATAGTAGAAGTTAGTATGGAATTGATCGATTGATGATTCCATTCACATCGTAGTTAACGTTTTCGCCATTGAATACGTAAAAAAACTAGGCTCTGAAGGGTTAAAACCAGTTAAATAAAAAAAAACGTAATAAACTCCCACTCAGCCTGCTGAACAATAGAGCCGTGTTCCTCCGAATTCATTCCATATTTCTGACAACCCCGCCCCATCAAATTTCCCAGAAATCATTAATCCAAAATTGAAAATGGTAAATTGAAATGGAATAGTATCAAACCAGTTTCCGCCAAACAATGACTTGCGCTGTGCAGTTGAGAGAAATTGAAATTAATTTACGCGTCGAATTAATATTAATTTAGGTAGGCTTCAATGTGTTGGCCTTTTGTATAGCTGGAAATGTAATTAATAAGTCTTAATTTGTTTGTTACGCCGTGTTACGCCGGGTGGAAATTACTGAAAATCTAATTTTGTTTACCATTGCAATGTAATATGTTGGGTTATTACGATTTAAATGTGTATAAAATTATGGTACAAAGTACGTTTTAAATCAAATGAAAGGACTACGGTCATCGCTCTAGTACGTAGTCTATTTTGAAAGCTGAAAATGCAAAACATGGAGGGTTAGATCGGGTATCCCCAATTTTTTTTCTTTGTTTTTGTATCTGTAGACTATCATTGACAATGTATTACAATACATCCTTTGCCTGAACTGTATGTCGATTAATAAAACACTACTTAAATATAGCGAAACTAAAATTTATCGTAAACTAATAGACAAATCCTATTAAAGGATTATTTAAATGATATAAAAGCATGGGTATGAATTGTAATTGTTCCAGCGGCTACTTATGTAATTTTTATAATTATAAATCTAATTAATTTACGATATTTTTGAGATGGTGATACAAAAAAAAACTCGCCGTTTTTTATGGGCTCTTCTCAGACCCACGGCGCGTTTGTGCCCCTGTGGTCAATTATCACCATCACGTATTATACTTTGTAAACGTGACGTTCAGAAGGTTTTGTACCTATTTTGAATAAATATAGTTAGAGTATTCCGATATTCTATTTAATTTGTAAAATACTCATCAATTTTGTATAGCCATCATAAAAATGGTGACATGTCGTAAAATTTCACATGAAACTTCAATTTGAAACGGGTCCAAGGGTGCTCCGGGGCTCATTAAAATGTCGCAGCGTTGGGTGAAGTACGGTCCAGGACTTGCGGCGTTTCGAGTGGGGCCGGAGCGGTCGCTGAGGGCCCGTCATGTTAACAAGACATTACAATACAGCGGCCATAGACTTAGAATCTATACTAATTTTGAAAATGCGAAAGTTTGGATGGTGGACGTTTATTACTCAATCACGCCAGAACGGCTGAACGGATCTGGATTAAATTTGGCACAGATGAAGATTATAGTCTGGAATAAAAAAGAACAACTGCTGAGTTTCTTGCCGGCTCTTCTCAGCAGAACCTCTTTCCGAACCGGCGGTACAGTCAAAATATAACGTAACATAAGAGACACCTGTATGTCGCACATGTTATAAATAAATTGAGTTTATTATGAATAACACATAGGGTACTTTTTATCCCGGAAAATTAATTCCCGCAGGGACCAAATAACCTCAATCCACGCGGACAAAGTCGGGGGCATCAGCTAGTTAATAATATAAATAGGGATACGAAAGTGTGTTTATTTGTTGTTTTGTCCTTTAATCACGCCGCAAAATAATATCTCTGTACCAAATGTCGTCAAAATCGGTTGACAAAATGGGCCGTGCAAGCTAAGCAGATTGACAGACAGATAGACACACTTCCGCATTTGCTTTTATAGATGACCTATATATTATGTCACCTAGGGGCGAGTGGCATATGTACGGTCTCGGTAATTAACACTAACATCTGATAATATCTAATCGTTACAAAAACTGGAATTAACTCTTAGTCGAGTCGTATGCGGAAGGACGTGGAAACCCACCGCATTATTATCCCAAGAAAACTCCTACCATTATTTGATTAATGCAAATCGGTCACGACCCTCAGTAATGAGGAATACGACGCAAAGAGATAGATCACCTGTAAAAGCCCTTTCAAAACTAGATTTAACAATAAATAACGTTCTCTTAAGTTATTTTAACACAATAATAATCAGTCAATCAATCAATATTTATTTATTCAAATTAGGTATACTGTACACTTATTGACGTCCAATAATTTAATTCATAGCTCGAACGTGACCCATAAAAGCCTCTTCTGACAACCACTTACGCCGCCGGTCCTGTGGAGACTGGAGAGTGGAGGGTGCTCACGACGACGTGTGGCGACATTTGTAATGAGCTCCGAGCTTTCTTCGGCCTTTGATGCGTTTGCCTCTTGAAGTCTTTTGTCTTTGAAGGTACTTCTGAATAGATTATTAAGAGTTGACACAGAATAGGTAATAGTACAGTTGTAGGGTTAGGCGGTTGTCCCACCGGTGACGAGGAAGCGACTAGCTATCGACTGTCTTCTCGCTCGAGAAACGAACAATAGATGTAGATTCCGCCTCAATAAAAGAGATAAATTATACTAATAGTTGGTCCATTGCGGCAGTTATACTGAATAATACTCTTTAGTAATCGCAATACCGCAGTGGATTAAGTTTTTTGATTCCCGGGGGAATTCTTTAATTTTCTGGAATAAAAAGTCTATGTTCTTCCCCGGGGTGTAACATACCCCTATATTTACATTTTATCAAACCCGGTTGAAAATATGGGCCAGAAAGACACACTTTCGTGTGTATAATATTTGTATGGAATATGGATGCAGTAAATATTAGTAAGTATTCTGTGACATAGACAATAATTCTATAGACTAACCGCATCATAACTTTTCAAGCGAAATGAAAATCTGTCACCGACACAGAACTTCAAACCACTACTCAAAGTGAAACTATGTGAACACGGCAGAGTCAAATGGCCTGGAAACGGAGCCTAGCAGTTTAAAGCCTTTGACATACAACGCGCGACGAAAGAGATGCGAGGCGATAGCAGCACTGCGGGCCAGCTAGTCAGAGATTTTACCTATTCGTTATAGTTAACTGCGATTTGTATGGAATTGAACAAGCGCCGTCTGTCATCAAGAACTTGTAATTTCCATAGTTGAAATCATAGATAACTTTAACGCCAGTGAGTTGTCAATACAAAATTCTGTCACTCAATGTCAATTTAGTATACTGCTGAGAGTTGTATACGATCTACAAATGACTGCAACTGGTACTGCATAAGATGGTAGTCAGGTCTGTCATTTGTATCGGCGTCGATCCACTGTTTGAATATATACCTATAGTTCGCGCGCGAGTTCAACGCAGAGCTTATGTATGGTGACACATACATTAGCTCTGCATTCAACTCGCGCGCGTACTTTACTTACGTTGTGCTCAAGGGTTGACTATTACTTATATGAATAAATACAATGAATAAAAATTTCGCGTTGAAAAATTTTAACCACGCGTTGCTGCAGATGCGCGTCGTGTACGACCAACCCTTTATGGCGCAGTGTACCCAATCATTTGGAAAACCACTTGGTAGCCGGCTTGAGTGCGGCCAAATAAATATGCTGCATGCTTGTTCAGCTTTTGAACGAGTCGCTTTGCGCACTGGCAAATCCTAAAGCACTTGACGAATTCGAGGTCCCTATATGTTGCCCATATGCTTTTTATGATCGCATGGAAAACACTATGGACTGGACAGGACAAAAAATTGTCTGCGTCTTTCACTTTTGAATATGAATTAACTGGATAGAAGCAGGCGTTACTTTGCGGAAGTCCAAGATAATGTAGGATCTAGAAGTTTAATTCGCTATAATCCGTATGCGGAAGGAAAATTCCTATACAATTATTTGATTAATGAGCCCTATCGGTCATGAGCCTCAGTAAAGAGGAATACGACGTAGAGAGAGAAAGAGATGTTTTTTTTTTTAAATGTCGTTATCAAATATAGACCACTTTCTAGTTTCGTCCATTCCAGTCAGTGTGTGTCGCAGTTATTTCATTTTATCATCACGTATAATATGATACCTATGGGGGACAAGTAGACATCACGTCACACAATTTTTATCAAACACCTCACTCAAACCTGAAGCATTTCCAACAACCGGTATTACGTCTCGCTCCCCAATTCCTGGTAACTTCCAATATAAAAAAATCACGTCTATAAATTGATCCCATTCGCCGATATGAACGCAGAGAGCGCGCAAAAACCTTCTTATTGCATCTTGGCATAGAGATGTCACATTACTAGAGCAAGCAACGTCCCGCAAGGCGCGATTTCCACCCGCTTAAAACGTGGCTCACCAGTGCTCGCCAGGAAGGTCATCTGTTTAAACCTTACATGACGTGTACAAGCAACAAGAGTTGCATTTTTAATCTTATTCTTATTTTATCCAAATAAGTAAGTTACTTATATAAAAGCAAAAGGTTCAAACTGACTGACCGATCTATTAACGGACAGCTCAAACCACTGGACGGATCTGGCTGAAATTTGGCATATAGATAAATGGCGTCCGATAAGGAATGATTTTTGAAAATCCAACCCATAAGGGGATAAAATAAAGTTTGTGTAGTCCACGTGGACGAAGTGGCGGGCATAAGTTAGTAATAAATATATTTTAAAAGCACTTGTGAGTTAAATATTTCTGTAAGTGAATGACCCATGAGTAATTTGACCTGGCAGTAGATTTTTTGTGTAAAACCTATATCAATCATTGTTACAAACTCAATTGCTGTGGATTGGCTGAATTTATAGTATTTCTGCAACAATGGATTTTGGCCAATAGCGGCGGAGTGATAGCCAATCTGCCCTCTACCTTGCCTAGGTACGATTGTAGGTTGCTCTATGGGTATTTAACTCATTTCATCTCAGAAGTCTGAGATTCGCGATAAAACCTTGATCGATTTCCGTAAGTGGCCGTCGTTTGATTTATGTCCAGTCATTTGAGAACTTCATCAGAGTGGAACAGTTTTTCATAACAGGCGTAGAGTGGTGTAGTAATTTTTTTATGAAGGAAGTTTAATTAAATTTAAACTTTCAATGAATCAATTGAGTTTACACCAGTTTTTGTCACCGCAGTGCACCGCCTTTGAATTTTCTTTTACTGAGTCTACAATCCAGGGGGCGCAAGACCGTAGCTTTTGAAGGACTCTACAAGAGACCTATGTTCAGCAGTTGACATCTATCTGCTGACAAGTCTATGAAAAAATAAATGTTTCCATAACAAATCACAACCAAACGTAAAAATTCTTTCCAAAAAACCGACTTCCAACGCCACTGTAAGTACAAAATAATTTTGATTTCTACCCACTATATTGAAGTCGGGCGAGTCTGATGCGTCAACTTTGCTTATCCTTGTTATACCCGCCTGACTTCAACAAGTGGGTAGAAATCAAAATTATTTTGTACTTTTATAGCGTATGTATTTCTTGCGTCGGGTTCACCAATATAGGGGTCACCATTATATGGTGGTGTTGACCGCCTATGTTATGTGGAAATAATAGACTTGGTCCACGTTTACATATTGTATATTAATTAGATACTTACAATATAGATTATGTAAAACTGTACAATAGAAATATATCAAAAGAAGAAGCGTTGCGCTGGACGTCCAGCAATAGAATGGTGTGTCGTCTGTTGCTACAGCGCAGCTCTCGCGCGCAGGACGTTCCGAATCCAAAAACGTTCCAAAAGCAAGTTCGAATTCCGAACGCGTAGCTTGTGTGCGTTGCCAGCTAGCAAGGAGGTAACGCCACACATTACAGTGGCGTTGGAAGTCGGTTTTTTGGAAAGAATTTTTATGTTTGTTTGTGATTTTTTATGGAAACATTTTTATTTTAAACTTTTTAGTGTCAGGGTTGAGGATTTGGAGTCAGATTTTTTTATGGGACCACTTCGAGAGCTTCCTCTAATGACTGATAGAAAAAAATTCAAATCGGTTCAGAAACCACAGAGATATGTACCGACATACCTCCTCCCTTTTTTGGAAATAAAAATTTATATTAATTTTTTTTAAATTCTGTAAAATATTGTCTGGTTAGGCTTCCGCCTTGGCTAGTTACAATCCTACCGACCAAACGTGCCGCCAAGTGGTTTAGCGTTCCGGTACGATGCCGTGTAAAAACCAGTTAGGGGAATGGGTTTCATTTATGACTGTCATACCCCACAGGTTAGGACGCTAGCATCACTTTAATCTGACTTCATCATCTTTCAGACTGCATCATCGCTTTCTCATGGTGAGATCGCAGTCAAGGGCGAATTAACCACGGGACGCGTGATATTGGTCATATTCGCCTTACCCCTCTAGCCACGAACTGGGCAGTTTCGCCATTATGATATTGAGTTGTTATAGTGATCGACTTTTTCATGAACTAGTGTCAACAATAATTAGACAGAAAAATGACAAGGCACTCGCCTCTCGTCCCGCAAAAGTTAGTCGAACATGATTTCATATATTTTTCTTTCGTTTCCTATCCCGTGTTTATTTCACCCATGGCTAACTTTTAGTAAAAAATAATTCCAGTGTACAACTGTACCATATAGATTTATCTATTTTCGCGGTTTATAACGAATTAAACTTCTATGTTCTAGTTCCTTCATTATGATGGACTTCCGCAAAGTAACGCCTGCTTCTGTCCAATATTTAAAAATTAATTACAAAAAAAACATCAGTATCTGCAATAGGTATAAGTATCCGTTAGCACCATGAAACTAGGTAGATACCTAGGTAGATACTTACCATAGAAGTAATCAGATGATTACTTCTATGGTTAACACGCACCCCAGTTCAAAGCAATTATTATATTGTTTGTCCAAAACATATTTTTTTAGAGTACGGCATAAAAATTATGAGACAGTCGTCCCAGATAACGCAGCGCCCATTCTTTATCTTTTTCATTTTCGAAAAACCATCAGATGGACAAAAATAAACGTTGAAACGGGTTTTATCCTTTAAGCTTAGTATAAGATTTCGCATCTCGCCAACGCTGAAAGAATTCGACAAAGGTCGAAACACAAAAGTGTTAAGTGTTAGGGTAAAATGAAACTAAATGTTCTTTATTTTAAGTCATGCATTCAGTGCAATCGCTTTTTTTTGCAAGCTTATAAATCTTGGAGCACTATCTGTAGATACCTTGAGCTATTTTTATAATATCTTTATTTTTTTTACAGAGCTTTTAAACAATATGACAATCCTTTTGTACCTTACTAAATATTACTTATCCTAATCAAATAATTTTAATTCTGATACATGTAAAAAATCTTTACTATTTAAATAATAGTTAACTTAAATGTTTAAAATGAGCAAGTTAAGATTCATTATACTTTACTTAAAAGTGTTTTGACGCACCAATTCTATCAACCTCGGCAAATATAAAATCTCATACTAGCTCTACTATTCAAGATTGATAACTCTCCCCATCGCCCGCTGGGTGCGATTTGCGAACACTACACTCCAACATTTTTTCTAATTTGTCCCTTGCACAAGCAAATTTGTGCTTTGAGGTATGTACAGAGGATTGAGTTTAGATTGTGTTGTTTATGTAATGCGTGATGCCAGGCAGTGTTGGGAAAATTGCGGACATTTTGAAAGAATGATGGGACGTTTAACGGAACTATAGTACATTATTCACAAATGTCTCAGTTACCTGTCTTCTTTCTCTTCATTTTTCTTGTTTGTTGCCGGTACTAAGGATCTGCTTATTATGCTAAACCTCATACTAAGGGATTTTCCTCTTTTTAGTGTTACACAAATGGAAACTTTATGGAATTACCTCGGCAACAGTTGTTCTGCCTGAAATTAAATCTTTAAAGGTTGTTTGGAAGAGACCGCCATAAGCGATAAGACTGTCTTTACCTTTATTTTAATTGTGTACAATAAAGATTCATAAATAAAATAAATCCATACTAATATTACAAATGCGAAAATGCATCTATCTGTCCGTCTGACCGACTGTCTACTAACGGTATTGATGGAATTTGGCAATTACAAAGGTTGTGTCCCGCGGAAGGACCTAAGCTACTTTTTATCCTAGAAAATTCAGGAGTTCCTGCGGGAACCAAAAAAAACTTCATCCACGCGGACAAAGTCACGGGCATCAGCTAGTATCTAAGTAAGGTTCACGTACTATCAAACTCAAGCGAAAGCCAATCGGCGATAAATACTTAAAAAAGTTCGAAACTACAGTTTTACTACTTCTGTGGACACTATTGTAAATAAATTTTACAACGGCCATGAAATAGAGGCTCTAGTTAAGATTTATAGGCCCCGAGGGCGTGTGGTTCTCGGTCCAATAAAATTGCTGTCGAATTTTCGATTAAAAGAAAAATATAGGCTTTCTGCTTATACAGGTATTGGGCGGAAAAATTAAGTGGGCTCTACTAGTAGAACTTTAAATATAGGGACTAGTGTTGCCCAAAATCGGTCTTGGTCTTGCAGTCTTAGTCTTGTTTTCAAGTCATTTTTGCAAGACCAAGACCAAGACCAAGACCGCCTAAATTTTGCAAGACCCAAGAACAAGACTGACCGTGCAAGATTTGAGCAAGAACAAGACTAAGCCTGCGAGACTCTTGCGCCTTGCAGTTAGGACTGAGTGTCGTTTCAGGGAGTATAAAGGATCGAGTATTATACGCTTAGGAACTCTATGAGACGCAAAAATATATATTTAAAAATTTGGAAAATTGGACTTACGCGCATTACGAACAATACCATAAACATACATAGCGAATGAAAATATCCATAAGAAAAGAGAGTGCATCCCTAGTTTTGCTCATCGGCACTTTGATAGTACGTGGCGTCTTGTTGTCGGCATCATCAAAGGTCAAGATACACGCGCCGGCGGCTTCTATTGATATCGCATACAATCGTCGCCGCTGCGCCGCACGCGGCACAACATTTGACACTGTTCGATTGCCACCACAGAGTACATGTTCCAAGAATAAAATATGTTTCCGGGTGCTCAGAATGTATTTTATTTTTTATTTAAATAAATGGTAAATTGTATACCTCTTTTATTCCATTTAATATAAATTATAAGGCGAGGGTCTATCAATCTCTTTCTAGAATCTAGACAGATAATGTTCTTTAAAATACAGTCAAGTTAATGTCATTAATTTGTTTTTTATATGTTTTAAACATGTTTTAGCTTAGCACATGTAAGCTTATTAAATGTAAACGTTTAATAAGAAACAGACTGACTCCCGTGGGATACCTACGGTAGATAGCTCAGTTGGTCTCAAACTATTGAGAATTTCTCAATAGTTTAGCCATTTATTAACTTGGTTGGTCTTTACTATGGCTATGTTAATTCAAGCTCAAAATGTACTTATTCTGTTACGTTGTTCTAAGATCTAAAGTAACGTTTAATAAAAAGCAATAGGCTAATAGGTAATTGCGAGACTTGCGAGACTCTTGCTGCAAGACCAAGACCAAGACCAGGTGTATTGGCGCAAGACGCAAGACCAAGACTGGCTCAGTCTCGTCTTGTTCTTGCATTTGGGCAACACTAATAGGGACATAGATTAATGAATGAATGAATGAATGAATTAGATACAATAATTGCTTTCTTGCACACCAACACAAACCCTGATGAACGAATGTCATTTACTCGTACCTACCACAGTGATCATTCATATTTTTAACTGTGCAACAATTATGAGCGACTGAAGGTCTAGCCCCACTACAGATGCACGGCGCGACGCGGCTCGTAGCGGCCAATATTCTTTGTATGACTTTGTACGGAGCTGGGTCCACTTAAGCGACACGGCACGGGATACACTGCGACATAATTGTACAAAAGACACTTGCCGCTACATTCCGCGCCGCTGTAGTGGGGCTAGACCTTTAAACTAAGTTTGACTCGTCAGTCAATCATTCGGAGACTGATTTCTCATTTTGAATTTTTGACCATCGAACTGTTGCGATTCAAAAAATATCAGTGAAGGTAAATTACTGTTATACTTAAAACTTGCGAGCGTACTACCAGTGTGGTATTGCTTTGTATAGGTAGATTAAAAAAAATACAGAGCTTCCTTTGACTTTCAAAAGCACATCTAAACCCAGCAGTTTCAACTGCACAGTCGGTCTGACAATATTTATCCGTTTTTTTAAATAGATTATTTTTAAGTTACACTAGTGCAGTGAGGTGGTATTTATTAGCAGCCATTTTAACAAAAATAGTATTCATTGACTTTTTATAATAATTAGTACCTAGTCATTTAATAATTTCGATATCGAATAGATACGTCGATAATATCCGATAACTATGCACCATGAAACAAAGGAAAATTTCAACATTGCATAAAAAAAATTGCAGCATAAAAGGCTGTATCTTTTGATTGTGTTGGCTTTGAAGTTTGGTTTTTTCACAGCTCCAAGGGACAGTAGATCTGAGTATTTGATATGAATTTCAACTTGATACCTCCATGCGTTCCTGAGAAAAAGGGTCTTGACACACAGACGTACAGACAACGAAGTGATCCTATAAGGGTTCCGTTTTTTCCTTTTGAGGTACGGAACCCTAAAAACCGACTTCCAACGCCACTGTAAAGTACAAAATAATTTTGATTTCTACCCACTATGTTGAAGTTGGGCGAGTCTGATGCGTCAACTTTGCTTATCCTTGTTATACCCGCCCGACTTCAACATAGTGGGTAGAAATCAAAATTATTTTGTACTTTACAGTGGCGTTGGAAGATGGTTTAAAAAAAAACTCGCCGAATTGAGAACCTCCTCCTTTTTTGGAAGTCGGTTAAAAATATGCTACAACAAGGCATGGGTACATGCTACCTATTACCTATTCTGTGTGTCGTAAAAAGAGAGAGATTTGGGCAAGTGGCAAGTGCTAACAACAACCAACGACCAATGGCGGGCCTGCGATAGAGATTGTTGTAATTGGTGCCTATGGTCGTTGGCTGCTTACTTAGATACTTACGCTTTATACTTACTAGCTTGCTCAGGACTGCCGGAGATGTCTCAGCCAGTTGGGGCAATGGACTTTTGATTCAAGACCGTTCGTGCGAACCTCACGAAGTCTCTGATCACGGCGAACGAGTTGGAGGGTTTAGTTATAAATCATGACTAATGTGATTACCAAAATAAACCGTTTAATGGCGGTTCCACAAAGAGGTCCTTAAGACTAATACAGATAGTATCCTAAAGCTACACTTACGCTACTACGCGGTTTTGTCCGTTCGAAGAATACGTGTGCGCATGGAGACGGAGCCTAGTCGCACTCGCCAGTGCGACGAGTAACTTGGCGCCTTGGTAGGCGACCCGATGAACCATCTGGACGAAGGGATGGCGCCTGGCAGCTAACCAGGCCCCAGCCTGATCAGACGGGATGCAGGAACAAAGGCGGAAGGCCTTGGTGGTACACTGAACGAACTTTCTGAATCACTGCACTGAACGGGAACAATAACGCTTCCCGCTAATTCACTGGGTTGCACTTATTACGCACTCGTTAAAACTAAACATCGATGAAATGTTAGGTGAATCTGTTCTTTCAACATGGCGGAAAGGACTTTCAAAATCGGCGATCGGATGCATGATCTATTCACATTAAAAGTAGATTTTAGAACGAGAGTCGAACGGAAACTTCTTCGTACGACTTCACAAAAAAAGGAAATTAAATTAAACTCGTTGAAACGAGGAAAAAGAAAAACACACTGGGACGGGGTAATTCGCCATCATTGGTGATGTGAATTACATCCGATTGAATCCTCAGAAAGGAGAGAATTTAATTGATCTCATTGGATCAAGGGGAAAGAGAGAAAAACACGGGGCTGGACTAAACAGCCATTTTTAGGAAAAACGGCTCAGGTCTTCCATTCGCGCCGCGCCATCGCGTAAGCTGCGTGCGCCCACGCTCGTGATCGGAATCAGAAGAAGCTTCCACCGCCGCGTTCCTCGACGGCGTTGTGGTATCCCTGTTTGGTAAGACAGTCGCCTTATGATTTCTCACGTGTGAGCGAGATAGGCTTAAGTTTGCAGGTTGGCACTCCGTGAATGGAGTTGCTAGTTTTTATGGATTAGATTTAATCTGCTCACAGATTATATAGCATACCATAAAGTATAGAGCGAAGTGGGTAACTTTGGTATAAAGGGTGGGTCGAGGTAGGTAACCTTGCCACAGAAATTGGGTAGTGTGTTCCACCACACTACATAATATGATACCTCCGCTGTCCCAATTACCCCTACCTAGCTACATAGGTCGAACAAAATACATGCTTCATATTTGTACCGAACATAACTTCAACAAATACCATGTAATATACTTTCTTTTAGTTAAGATTTACTGCGCCCGTAGGACGACCGCGCCGTTTCAGTTACGCCCCCGTGGATTTTACGTTTTAATTTTCAACGCGAAATATCTGCTCCATATTGAGTTTCGCTGGTGAAATTTTGCCTTTAATCACGATATTTTCAGTTGATAACACTTTTGATAATATAAATACACACTTAAATAAGCTAGATAATTAAGGGACAATTTAGGGGTTGTCTGGAGAAGGTGATACGAGTAAGACCACCATTGCGCACTTGTTATTTTTTTTTGCTTGTCAACTTTATTATTTCTTTTTAATGTTTTCTGTGGCAATATAGCATTTATCTATCTATCTTGATACTCGAAGCACGAAATCTTTCTTACTAATATTATAAATGCGAAAGTTTGGATGGCTGGATGGATGTATGAATGTTTGTTACTCAATCACGCCCCAACGGCTGAACGGATCTGGCTGAAATGTGGCACAGAGATAGATAATAGTCTGGAATAGCACATAGGCACATTGACGGCACAATATCACAGGCACATAGGCGAAAGGAAAATTAAAGAGTTCCCGCGGGAACCAAAAAACCTCAAACCACGCAGACGAAGTCGTGCGCATTAGCTAGTACTATCTATGACTAATTAAGTTGTTGAATTTAAAAAAAATCTTTTTTTTATGTTTTTTAAAACTTTAACACAAATTGTATAAATCGTCGAAGCGAAAAACTCCTAATTTTTTTTTAATTAATAATAAAAAATTAAAAATTGGTAAAATGTTAAAAAGAACCACGTCACTACGAACGCGCAACGATTGGTCGCCATGTTTGTGACGTTATAATGTTAAAGAAATTTCACGATAGTACAGTGTCAACACTACATCGGCTGTGTGAAACAATGAATAGAAATTGACATTATGACGTCACAATGTTAATTTTTCGCTCGGGTTTATTCGGCGTGTTTTCGGTACTGAATTCAAAAATTTACTTTCAATTTGACATAACTTTTAAATTATAGCGAAAAATAAAAAACTAAAAATAGTTTTGTAATATAACAACGTCATGATCTTTTGATTTATGACAAAAAAAAATTCATTCAACAACCCAATTGCTGAAGGAACCAGAAGTTTAATTCGCTATAATCCGCGACAAAAGGAATATCTATGTGGTACAGTGATTTTATATATATATTGATTATATATTTTATATATTTTTTAATTATATATCGTGAATTTATTTATATTTTATTAATTTATTTTATATTTATTTACCACACCACAGAATTCCCCCAAAAACTACCCTTTATATATTGATAAATATATATTGATTATATATAATGTATTATATATATTATTATTATATATATATATATATATATTTATATTTATTTAACGCACCACAGAATTCCCCCAAAAACTACCCTTTATATATTATAAATATATATTGATTATAAATTATTATTATATATATATATATTTATATTTATTTACCGCACCACAGAATTCCCCAAAAACTACCCTCAACGCACGTTTCACTCCGATACCGGAGCATCCTCAGGAGATGTTGCCTCCACAATGCACGATTGTGAAGTGATTATTCGTGTCGGAAATTCCGGCTTTTATACCTTTTTTGGCATGACTCAAACAATAGCCCCACCCCGTCTACTACTGTATAAATTGAGTAAAGGTGAATTTGATACATTTATTTGTTCATTTAACAGATCAAAGTCTTTATAATTGTGTTTAATTATTTCTAATTGTTCCCATACGCACAATCGAAATCCCTTATTACATGTATGCAGGATTTTATATGAATGGCTATCGCCCACTTCATGTCCACTGTCCAAAAGGTGTTTAGCGAAGTGGGACCTTTGTGGTTGATTGTTTCTAAAGGCAGACATATGTTCCTTATAGCGCGTATCAAAGTTGCGCCCAGTTTGACCAACATATGTGGCCCCGCATTCAGGACACTCAAGTTTATAAACACCCGATTTTTGATGATTATTTAATTTATCCTTACCATTACAAATTCTCCGAAGTGTATTATTTGTCCTGAACGCGACATGTACCTCATGGGATCTAAGTGTCTTGGCAATGCGTTCAGATATAGGTCCAAAATACGTCATACTGGCTTTATATTTATTTATCTTATCAGATGTAGCCATGTATAGGTCTTTTCTTATTTGCACTGACTGCTGTTTTTTAATTATATTATTCACAATATTCTTATTGTATCCATTTGAATGTGCGATTTGGTATATGACCGCTAATTCTCTCTTATAGTTGTCTTTAGACAGTGGAATGGACAATAACCTATGTACATAGCTATGAAATGCTGCAAGTTTATGTTGCCAAGGATGACAAGACGATGCGGGAATAGTCGTGTCAGTATATGTTGGCTTGCGATAAATTTTAAATTCATGTTTATTATTAACCCGGGATATAGTTAAGTCTAGGAAATTTAAAGATTTGTCTTTTTCCAATTCTGACTTGAACTTAATTTTTGGATGTAATCTATTAAGTTTCTCGACAAATACACCCAGTTGTCTCGTTGTTCCCGTCCAACATATTATTATATCATCTACATATCTGTAGTAATAGAAAATATTATTCTCATTAACGATATGTTTAATCTCAAAATTATCCATGAATATTTCAGCCATTAAGGGGCTTAGCGGTGACCCCATAGCTAACCCCTCTTTTTGATGGTAAAATTGATTATCAAATTTAAAATAATTTTGTTCCATACAAATTTGCGTTAGCTCAATTAATTCTGAAATTTCATTAGGGTGTAACCGTTTAGTTTCTAGCAATCTTTTTAAAATATCTAAAGTTTCGCCCACTGGTACATTAGTAAATAAACTCTCTACATCCAACGATATCAACATACATTGGACAGGTAATCTCAAATCCTTGATATTGGTGACCAACTGGCTGCTATTTTTTAGCGCAAATTTGGGCTGAAACAATGTTTTTGATTTAATTGTATTATTTAACTCTTTAGCCAATTCGTATGCTGGTGCACCTATGTACGAAACAACTGGTCGCATTGGAATATTATTTTTGTGAATTTTTGGCAAGCCATACAATGTGGGGGCATAAGTATTCATCAGAATTACTCTTTGTTTTGATGAATTTTTTGGAAATATATATTCAGATTTATTAATAGCTAATCTAACCCTCGCAGAAAATTTTTTTGTTGGATCTGTAGATAACTGACTAAATTCATCCCCCGAGATCACATCATTAACTTTATCTAAATATTCATCACGTTTAAGAACTACTACTGCATTGCCTTTATCGGCTTTTGTAATAACCAGGTTATTGTTTTTGATTGTATTTTGTAGTGATTTTAAAACTTTTGTGTCTGGATTAGAAGCTGGAGAAGTAGCAGTGGTTTTTATTTGGTGTGCAACAATATTTTTGACGATATTATCTTTTTTACTGAGAACAATTGCCAACTCTGCATCAACTGCCAATGTTTCCAACGATTTATTTGTAACATTAGTGGGAATATTAAATTTTAACCCTTTTTCTAATAACTTCGTTTCATCATTCGTAAATACAGTATCAGTAAGATTTTTAACCCGAGGGAAAAAATTATGAACAGGTCTGTCGGTCCCATTGTCCAAGTTATCCACTCTAGTAGAATGAGAGGAGCTATTCACAAGGAAATCTAATTTCTTTTGTTGTTTAAGAAATTTATTATGTACCTCTAGGGATGCTAAATCTCTCGCTTTCTGATCCAAAAGATCGAATTCAATATTATGTAATTTAAAGGTAAGCTCTGTATAAAGTATCTTAAGATGGAGCTTCAGATTATCTCTGACCGTAAACCAGTGACGTGATTCTTCATTTAACCAGATTTGTTGTGCTTTCCTAATAGCAATGTCAGACGCTCGATTGTGCGTGTTTGTTTTTACGTTAATATATTTTGGAATAACTTTTAAATGTTTACATTGTTGATTAAACCAAACGTTTTGAACTGCGACACGATGTAATTTAGTTAATTTGATGTAAAGTCTAGCCTGTACGGTCAAGCTCACCGATTTCAAATATTGGATAGAGGCAGGCGTTACTTTGCGGAAGTCCATCATAATGAAGGAACCAGAAGTTTAATTCGCTATAATCCGCGACAAAAGGAATATCTATGTGGTACAGTGATTTTATATATATATTGATTATATATTTTATATATTTTTTTTTAAATTATATATCGTGAATTTATTTATATTTTATTAATTTATTTTATATTTATTTACCACACCACAGAATTCCCCCAAAAACTACCCTTTATATATTGATAAATATATATTGATTATATATAATGTATTATATATATTATTATTATATATATATATATATATATATATATATTTATATTTATTTAACGCACCACAGAATTCCCCCAAAAACTACCCTTTATATATTATAAATATATATTGATTATAAATTATTATTATATATATATATATTTATATTTATTTACCGCACCACAGAATTCCCCAAAAACTACCCTCAACGCACGTTTCACTCCGATACCGGAGCATCCTCAGGAGATGTTGCCTCCACAATGCACGATTGTGAAGTGATTATTCGTGTCGGAAATTCCGGCTTTTATACCTTTTTTGGCATGACTCAAACAATAGCCCCACCCCGTCTACTACTGTATAAATTGAGTAAAGGTGAATTTGATACATTTATTTGTTCATTTAACAGATCAAAGTCTTTATAATTGTGTTTAATTATTTCTAATTGTTCCCATACGCACAATCGAAATCCCTTATTACATGTATGCAGGATTTTATATGAATGGCTATCGCCCACTTCATGTCCACTGTCCAAAAGGTGTTTAGCGAAGTGGGACCTTTGTGGTTGATTGTTTCTAAAGGCAGACATATGTTCCTTATAGCGCGTATCAAAGTTGCGCCCAGTTTGACCAACATATGTGGCCCCGCATTCAGGACACTCAAGTTTATAAACACCCGATTTATGATGATTATTTAATTTATCCTTACCATTACAAATTCTCCGAAGTGTATTATTTGTCCTGAACGCGACATGTACCTCATGGGATCTAAGTGTCTTGGCAATGCGTTCAGATATAGGTCCAAAATACGTCATACTGGCTTTATATTTATTTATCTTATCAGATGTAGCCATGTATAGGTCTTTTCTTATTTGCACTGACTGCTGTTTTTTAATTATATTATTCACAATATTCTTATTGTATCCATTTGAATGTGCGATTTGGTATATGACCGCTAATTCTCTCTTATAGTTGTCTTTAGACAGTGGAATGGACAATAACCTATGTACATAGCTATGAAATGCTGCAAGTTTATGTTGCCAAGGATGACAAGACGATGCGGGAATAGTCGTGTCAGTATATGTTGGCTTGCGATAAATTTTAAATTCATGTTTATTATTAACCCGGGATATAGTTAAGTCTAGGAAATTTAAAGATTTGTCTTTTTCCAATTCTGACTTGAACTTAATTTTTGGATGTAATCTATTAAGTTTCTCGACAAATACACCCAGTTGTCTCGTTGTTCCCGTCCAACATATTATTATATCATCTACATATCTGTAGTAATAGAAAATATTATTCTCATTAACGATATGTTTAATCTCAAAATTATCCATGAATATTTCAGCCATTAAGGGGCTTAGCGGTGACCCCATAGCTAACCCCTCTTTTTGATGGTAAAATTGATTATCAAATTTAAAATAATTTTGTTCCATACAAATTTGCGTTAGCTCAATTAATTCTGAAATTTCATTAGGGTGTAACCGTTTAGTTTCTAGCAATCTTTTTAAAATATCTAAAGTTTCGCCCACTGGTACATTAGTAAATAAACTCTCTACATCCAACGATATCAACATACACGAGACAACTGGGTGTATTTGTCGAGAAACTTAATAGATTACATCCAAAAATTAAGTTCAAGTCAGAATTGGAAAAAGACAAATCTTTAAATTTCCTAGACTTAACTATATCCCGGGTTAATAATAAACATGAATTTAAAATTTATCGCAAGCCAACATATACTGACACGACTATTCCCGCATCGTCTTGTCATCCTTGGCAACATAAACTTGCAGCATTTCATAGCTATGTACATAGGTTATTGTCCATTCCACTGTCTAAAGACAACTATAAGAGAGAATTAGCGGTCATATACCAAATCGCACATTCAAATGGATACAATAAGAATATTGTGAATAATATAATTAAAAAACAGCAGTCAGTGCAAATAAGAAAAGACCTATACATGGCTACATCTGATAAGATAAATAAATATAAAGCCAGTATGACGTATTTTGGACCTATATCTGAACGCATTGCCAAGACACTTAGATCCCATGAGGTACATGTCGCGTTCAGGACAAATAATACACTTCGGAGAATTTGTAATGGTAAGGATAAATTAAATAATCATCAAAAATCGGGTGTTTATAAACTTGAGTGTCCTGAATGCGGGGCCACATATGTTGGTCAAACTGGGCGCAACTTTGATACGCGCTATAAGGAACATATGTCTGCCTTTAGAAACAATCAACCACAAAGGTCCCACTTCGCTAAACACCTTTTGGACAGTGGACATGAAGTGGGCGATAGCCATTCATATAAAATCCTGCATACATGTAATAAGGGATTTCGATTGTGCGTATGGGAACAATTAGAAATAATTAAACACAATTATAAAGACTTTGATCTGTTAAATGAACAAATAAATGTATCAAATTCACCTTTACTCAATTTATACAGTAGTAGACGGGGTGGGGCTATTGTTTGAGTCATGCCAAAAAAGGTATAAAAGCCGGAATTTCCGACACGAATAATCACTTCACAATCGTGCATTGTGGAGGCAACATCTCCTGAGGATGCTCCGGTATCGGAGTGAAACGTGCGTTGAGGGTAGTTTTTGGGGAATTCTGTGGTGCGGTAAATAAATATAAATATATATATATATAATAATAATTTATAATCAATATATATTTATAATATATAAAGGGTAGTTTTTGGGGGAATTCTGTGGTGCGTTAAATAAATATAAATATATATATATATATATATATATATAATAATAATATATATAATACATTATATATAATCAATATATATTTATCAATATATAAAGGGTAGTTTTTGGGGGAATTCTGTGGTGTGGTAAATAAATATAAAATAAATTAATAAAATATAAATAAATTCACGATATATAATTTAAAAAAAAATATATAAAATATATAATCAATATATATATAAAATCACTGTACCACATAGATATTCCTTTTGTCGCGGATTATAGCGAATTAAACTTCTGGTTCCTTCATTATGATGGACTTCCGCAAAGTAACGCCTGCCTCTATCCAATATTTGAAATCGGTGAGCTTGACCGTACAGGCTAGACTTTACATCAAATTAACTAAATTACATCGTGTCGCAGTTCAAAACGTTTGGTTTAATCAACAATGTAAACATTTAAAAGTTATTCCAAAATATATTAACGTAAAAACAAACACGCACAATCGAGCGTCTGACATTGCTATTAGGAAAGCACAACAAATCTGGTTAAATGAAGAATCACGTCACTGGTTTACGGTCAGAGATAATCTGAAGCTCCATCTTAAGATACTTTATACAGAGCTTACCTTTAAATTACATAATATTGAATTCGATCTTTTGGATCAGAAAGCGAGAGATTTAGCATCCCTAGAGGTACATAATAAATTTCTTAAACAACAAAAGAAATTAGATTTCCTTGTGAATAGCTCCTCTCATTCTACTAGAGTGGATAACTTGGACAATGGGACCGACAGACCTGTTCATAATTTTTTCCCTCGGGTTAAAAATCTTACTGATACCGTATTTACGAATGATGAAACGAAGTTATTAGAAAAAGGGTTAAAATTTAATATTCCCACTAATGTTACAAATAAATCGTTGGAAACATTGGCAGTTGATGCAGAGTTGGCAATTGTTCTCAGTAAAAAAGATAATATCGTCAAAAATATTGTTGCACACCAAATAAAAACCACTGCTACTTCTCCAGCTTCTAATTCTGACACAAAAGTTTTAAAATCACTACAAAATACAATCAAAAACAATAACCTGGTTATTACAAAAGCCGATAAAGGCAATGCAGTAGTAGTTCTTAAACGTGATGAATATTTAGATAAAGTTAATGATGTGATCTCGGGGGATGAATTTAGTCAGTTGTCTACAGATCCAACAAAAAAATTTTCTGCGAGGGTTAGATTAGCTGTTAATAAATCTGAATATATATTTCCAAAAAATTCATCAAAACAAAGAGTAATTCTGATGAATACTTATGCCCCCACATTGTATGGCTTGCCAAAAATTCACAAAAATAATATTCCAATGCGACCAGTTGTTTCGTACATAGGTGCACCAGCATACGAATTGGCTAAAGAGTTAAATAATACAATTAAATCAAAAACATCGTTTCAGCCCAAATTTGCGCTAAAAAATAGCAGCCAGTTGGTCACCAATATCAAGGATTTGAGATTACCTGTCCAATGTATGTTGATATCGTTGGATGTAGAGAGTTTATTTACTAATGTACCAGTGGGCGAAACTTTAGATATTTTAAAAAGATTGCTAGAAACTAAACGGTTACACCGTAATGAAATTTCAGAATTAATTGAGCTAACGCAAATTTGTATGGAACAAAATTATTTTAAATTTAATAATCAATTTTACCATCAAAAAGAGGGGTTAGCTATGGGGTCACCGCTAAGCCCATTAATGGCTGAAATATTCATGGATAATTTTGAGATTAAACATATCGTTAATGAGAATAATATTTTCTATTACTACAGATATGTAGATGATATAATAATATGTTGGACGGGAACAACGAGACAACTGGGTGTATTTGTCGAGAAACTTAATAGATTACATCCAAAAATTAAGTTCAAGTCAGAATTGGAAAAAGACAAATCTTTAAATTTCCTAGACTTAACTATATCCCGGGTTAATAATAAACATGAATTTAAAATTTATCGCAAGCCAACATATACTGACACGACTATTCCTGCATCGTCTTGTCATCCTTGGCAACATAAACTTGCAGCATTTCATAGCTATGTACATAGGTTATTGTCCATTCCACTGTCTAAAGACAACTATAAGAGAGAATTAGCGGTCATATACCAAATCGCACATTCAAATGGATACAATAAGAATATTGTGAATAATATAATTAAAAAACAGCAGTCAGTGCAAATGAGAAAAGACCTATACATGGCTACATCTGATAAGATAAATAAATATAAAGCCAGTATGACGTATTTTGGACCTATATCTGAACGCATTGCTAAGACACTTAGATCCCATGAGGTACATGTCGCGTTCAGGACAAATAATACACTTCGGAGAATTTGTAATGGTAAGGATAAATTAAATAATCATCAAAAATCGGGTGTTTATAAACTTGAGTGTCCTGAATGCGGGGCCACATATGTTGGTCAAACTGGGCGCAACTTTGATACGCGCTATAAGGAACATATGTCTGCCTTTAGAAACAATCAACCACAAAGGTCCCACTTCGCTAAACACCTTTTGGACAGTGGACATGAAGTGGGCGATAGCCATTCATATAAAATCCTGCATACATGTAATAAGGGATTTCGATTGTGCGTATGGGAACAATTAGAAATAATTAAACACAATTATAAAGACTTTGATCTGTTAAATGAACAAATAAATGTATCAAATTCACCTTTACTCAATTTATACAGTAGTAGACGGGGTGGGGCTATAGTTTGAGTCATGCCAAAAAAGGTATAAAAGCCGGAATTTCCGACACGAATAATCACTTCACAATCGTGCATTGTGGAGGCAACATCTCCTGAGGATGCTCCGGTATCGGAGTGAAACGTGCGTTGAGGGTAGTTTTTGGGGAATTCTGTGGTGCGGTAAATAAATATAAATATATATATATAAAATAATAATATATAATCAATATATATTTATAATATATAAAGGGTAGTTTTTGGGGGAATTCTGTGGTGCGTTAAATAAATAAATAAATATATATATATATATATATATATATATATATATATATATATATATATATATATATAATAAAATTAATAATATATATAATATATTATACATAATCAATATATATTTATAATATATAAAGGGTAGTTTTTGGGGGAATTCTGTGGTGTGGTAAATAAATATAAATATAAAATAAATTAATAAAATATAAATAAATTCACGATATATAATTAAAAAATATATAAAATATATAATCAATATATATATATAAAATCACTGTACCACATAGATATTCCTTTTGTCGCGGATTATAGCGAATTAAACTTCTGGTTCCTTCATTATGATGGACTTCCGCAAAGTAACGCCTGCCTCTATCCAATACAATAAATCATTGTTAGTGTGTGGAATGATTTGGCTAAGTGCGTAAACGATGATAGATATATATGTTACCGTAAGTTTGTTAAAACCGTGAGATTGTAATCTAACGCTTTTTAT